>CM044434.1:69253786-69266279 GCA_024363595.1 Xenopus borealis | reverse complement strand
AGATATGACTTTGCAAATGTTCCATTTGATGAAGGACATTTTCCTACTCCTAATGCCAACTGCAATAGGTCTGAAGAAAACTACCTGCATGGACCAAGGACTATGTGTTGTGAAGAATGTATATATTGCTTTAAGAAACACTGTTTAATTGTTACTGTTTATTATATTTGCCCAAATGCTTTCCTACTATAGGTGGAATATGTGGTGTTTATACAAATGGCCTGCGGTTGTCATTGTGCATACACAGGACTTTCTGTACAGCTTGAAAGTGAAAGTAAGCGTTACTGCGGTTATGTAATGGCTGCATGAACCTGCTATTAAAGCATTGTTATACTCTCCTCATCCTCTGCTACCAAACATAACACAATTGATCATGATTTCCCCTAAGGGCCGGATTTAGATAGCGGCCACCCCTAGGCACGATGTGGTTTGTCGCCCTTGTCTCCTCCCTTTTGTTTGCTCAAATTTTCATAGTCGGGAAGGAGCAATGGGAATTGGCACACAGGAAATTTACATTTCTGAACTAAAGTGGGTGTGGCTGGGCAGCATGCCGTCCTCTAAGATCCTGCCACCCTAGGCCTTTCCACAATTCCGGGCCTGTTTCCCCTTGTAAATGCAGCATCCATTTGTGTACACACATTTGTGATTATCAAACACAGATCCCAAGGCCGACTCATATTGGAATCTTGTAAAAAAAAATCGAATCACAGTAAAAATGCAAATATAAATTGTTGGGAGATTGTGGATGAAAAATGTTTCCTGTGGAATTGATTGCCGCTTTATTGGGATAGTATTGATTAGGAAATATAAGCCCTGATTTCAATCGTGAGACTATTCAATATTTACTCCTAGACTATTTTAGACAATTGGTTACAAATTTAATCCGTTTTTGCTGTCTAACATGTAATGGAGGACGGCTTAAAGCGGACCTTTCACCCACACATAAAGAGTTGTATAATGAAAGACCTTTATAAATCAAACATGGAATGTAAATTATTTTATTCAATAAAGCATCCCTACTTGTTATAAAGGTGTTTAAATATCTGAGCTGTCAATCAAATATTACATGCCCTGCCTCTAGAGGTGGAGCAGTCAATTACTTTCCATTCAGCAATTTCTAGATGTCACTGCTCTCCTCACATTCTATAATTGCCTAGGGCACTGCACATGAGCATTAAAGGGGTTGTTCACCTTTGAGTTAACTTTAAGTATGATATAGGGAGCAATATTCTGAGACAATTTGCAATTGGTTTTTATTTTTTATTATTTGTGGTTTTTGAGTTATTTCGTTTTTTATTCAGCAGCTCTCCATTTTGCAGTGTCAGCAATCTGGTGGCTAGGGTCCAAATGACCCTAGCAACCATGCATTGATTTGAATAAGAATATGGAATATGAATAGGGGAGGGTCGGAACAGAAATATGAGTAATAAAAAGTAGCAATAACAATAAATGTGTAGCTTGAGAGAGGATTGATTTTACAGGGGGTCAGTGACCCCCTTTTGAAAGCTAGAAGTCAGGAGAAGAAGGCAAATAATTCATAAACTATAAAAAATAAATAATGAAGACCAATTAAAAAGTTGCTTAGAATTGGCCGTTCTATGACATACTAAAAGTTAACATGAAGGTGAACCACCCCTTTAAGTCCCCCATCCTGGTGCATACAAAAAATTTTGGGGTGATACAAAATTTGTCTTAATAACAGTGTCAACAAAATGGCTGCTGTCTTTCTGTGATTTTGTAATTCCAAGACTGAAAGAAACAACATTTAAATAATAAATATAGTGTAAGTAAAGTTTATATTGCTCAACTAACTTGATGGAAAGGAATCTGGAATTCTCTCTTACGGTGACAGGTCCCCTTTAAAGCAAAGCAACACCTAATTGCAGAGAACCAAATAACGCATGCACACCATTTCTGCGAGGGAGAACTATGTCCTGTCCTCTTCTTAAAGTACTAAATTAGTTCCAAATATCTAGCACTGTAAAGAAATTAATTGATAAACATTTGAGTATTCTATACAAGTGCCACATTATGCAGGCACAGCTACCGAACTTTAATATAAAGATTCCTAAAATTACATTAATCAAGGCTGTATCATGTAGGGCTCTACAAATAACAAAGGGCAGAGCACTGCATTACAGGGTCAGCCCGAGTAAAGTTCAAGGACTGTGCTCTTTAGCTGCTGCTGCTGGACACCAGGAGGAGGATGAAGCCAATGCCTGCCTGTGAATAGCCAGGGAGGAGAAATCGATTGCTGCAGTATGGATGGTCAACTTTTCTGAAGAGGAAAGGAAGTGGACATTCTGTAAGTTGTTTCTCAATAAAGGTTTTGCTATTTAAAAGTTTCATTTGTGTACTTTCAGAAAATAAATGGTTTTCTTGGGTCTCCGTACAGTTAGGGGATCTCATGGCACATAAAATAAATACTTGGTGCTTATACTCTAGTGTCATGTGAAATTTCATATGCACTACTTTCATTTGGGGGTCTCTGTATGCCACATAGTTTGGTAAATCTATATTGGGCATCAAACTATTCAGTAGACCCCTGGCATTCATATTTAGTATGCATTATGCTGGTACGTTATCAGGCCCATATTGGCAATCTAGGTTCTGGCAAATGTCAGAGGGGCTGCTATAAGGTGCCATAGAAAGTCAGTATTTAGTGGGCTGGTGGGGGCTGTTTGGGCCTCTGTGTGGGCTGACTGGGCCTCTCTGTACCTGAAATGCCAGTGTCAATTTTAATTATCAGTCCAGACCTGTACGTTATGAAATGTGGGGTATATAATGGGGTAAAATTCAAGCTTTGTGAAAAATGTTAAATTAAAATTTTTGCCATAAAAAGACATATTTACCAATTTTAGATTGGGCAGAATGTGTATTATCGGAAAATATTAGGTTTTCTTGGGACAACAATATTTTTTTTTTGTAGTAGAAATAAATGCCATGAAATGTGTATGCATTAACTTCATTTTGGTATCTCTATTCCAGATGCTTTGGTAATCCTATGCACAATGGGCATTTAAATGTTCAGTGAACCCTTGGAAATCATATTTTTGATGTTTGTTCTTGGTATGTAATGATTCCCGAGAGATATGATACTGGAAATTTGATTCTTTGATGCAATTTTCAGGTATTTTACCAAAACAGCCAATTTTGGGAAAGCCTCGCACATTTGAAGCAGAAAGACATGGTTACCCATTTTAGATTACTCAGAATGTGAACTTTTTAAAAATATTTAGCTTTGGAGGGTTAATGCAGTAAATTAGTTTATTTTAAAAGAGCTGAATTGACCTACATGATTATTTTATATGCGCTAACTTCATTTTAGGGCCTATAAATGCTAGATACTTTGGTAATCCTATGCACAATGGACATCCTGCCTCATGTTTTCATTAATTTTTTTATTAAAATTATAATTGAAACATCTTCTGTTTGTAAAATTGTGTGAATTGGGTTAACATTGCTTTTAATGAAGGACACAATCCATAGGCCAAAATCTGGCGGTGACCGTACCTTCCTAGTCTGACATCCACTAGGCCATCTACAATTTCTATGTTTTCAAAGCCTCATTTCTCTATTGCTCAATGCTCTATATAACTTGGCTAAAAGAGTTGTTTTACATGCAACGAACAGTATTTGATCCACGCAGTACTTTCACCACGCCACTAGATGGGAGCACACCAAACTTTGACCACATTTGCTACTTGGTGGAAGACTCTATACTATGACTTCTAGACATAACATACCTATTCCTGAGGCCTCAAGGGTCTACTGGATCTGTAACTGTCGCACAGACAGGTGGCTGCAATATGCGTGGATTGCCTTTACATAGAAGCCCCCCCTGTGTGCTACAGGAACTGCATCAGATTGCTGCATTCCTACTCCTCTTGTTAAAAGTTTAACGTTTTGCTTTTCTATGTTTAGGGTACAGGTCTACCCATGTTTGGGGGCTCCTCGGCTGGTAACTGCTAGTTATACTATTTCTGATATATGTCTGTTGATAACTTTAAATCTGCAATACACGGTGTTTACTTTTATGATGCTGAATAAATATCTTGGAATACTAGGGGTCTTAATTCTAAAGTTAAACATGCTGTACTTTTTAACTACATCAATCAATTTAACCTCTCAGTCTTATTCCTCCAAGAAATGCATTTAATGTGACACAAAATATTAGCCCTCAAAACACTGGGTGGCTCATGTTTACCATGGCACATACTCATGCTATTCTAGCGGTGTGTCTGTATTGATAAGGAAAAACATCCCATTTCAGTTGCTGTCCATATGGACAGACCACTACAGTAGATACATAATTATACAATGTAATTGTTTTCTATCAGGAAATATTTTATTGGTGAATGTATATGTGCCCCCCCATTTTCTATATCTTATTCTATGTATTTACAGTCCTAGCTGGATTTCCATCTATACCTATGTGCTTACTGGGAGACTTCAATTCTACCTTGGATGCCCATAAGGATAGTCTAGGGTTTTCCTCTGTTCATTCTACTGTACTTGGAGACTGGGTAGATAATATATGTTTACTGGAGCTGTGGAGGTGGAAACACCCACTATACTGCAATAATCCTGTCATTCAGCCACTCTGAAAACGCTCTCCCGGATAGATATGGAGGTAAGCAATCCTGATTTTACACAATTTGTTCAGCAGATAGAGTACTTGCAAAGGGCCTTCTTAGACCATTCACCGCTAGCACTCACTGTACGGGAGGGAATGGGGAAGTCACATAGATGCTGGCACATTAGCCCACATTGGCTCTCGAATCCAGTGGTGCTGTAACAGAGCCATCTAAAATACATTAATTATTGGGACACTAATGCTGGTTCGGCCTCCACAAGTGTTTTTTGGGATAGGATAAGTGCTGTATCTTTAGCAAGAAATAATGCTAAAAAAGAGGTAAAAGATGTAGCTAATAAATTCTCTCAAGCTGAGGCTACATATGCATCTGATCCAACAGATCATAACTATAACGCACTTACACAGAGCCAAAAACTCTAGAACTGGTACAGATCAGTCTAAAGCAAAATAAACTACTTTACTCTATCCAAAAAGTATTTGAATGAGCTGATAAAGCAGGTAAACTTTTAGCATATCTATCCCACCTGCACCGTTTCCCCACGAAAATGCCTAGATTACAGGGTCCGACTGGAAAGCATAAATGACCCAGTTGACATTGCAAATGTTATGGGAAATTACTATTCCTGCCTATACACACCTCTCGGAACAGATCTACCCCTCAACAGTTAGACCAATACCTCTTACCAACTGAATTTCCCACTCTATCATCTAAAGAAGCTGCTTACTTAGATGGTCCCATTATCTGACAAGAGGTCCAGGAAGTTGTAGTGGGACTTTCCCCGTGCCCTGATGGGCTTCCCTCTTTGTGGTATAAAGCTCAAGGGGATGTACTGCTCAATAACTTGTGTAACACATTAGCAGATGCAATAGAGGCAGATACACCACCCCATTCTTTTTACTCGGCTTTAATAACACTTAAAATAAAAGGGAAAGGTCCTGAAAAATGTGATTCTTACCGTCCCATCTCCCTCATTAATACAAACATGAAAATAATTGCAAAAATCCTGGCTACAAGATTAGCAAAAGTGATCACATCCATAATCCACCCAGGCCAATCAGGCTTTATGCCTCAAAAATACACTGTGATAAACATTAGAAGGCTACAAACAGGCCCGGACTGGCAATCTGTGGTTTTGGCAAATGCCAGAGGGGCTGCTATAAGGTGACATACAAAGTCAGTATTTAGTGGGCTGTTTGGGCCTCTATGATCCTGAAATGCAAGGGCCTATTTTGATTCTCAGTCCCAACCTGGCTACACACATATCCAAATTGCCCATGATAACAAAGGGTCTAGGGCATCAATCGACTCTGCTAAAGCCTTCGACTGTGGCAATACCTATAACAATTATGCATAAATTTGGTTTTAGTCCTAATCAAAAGTGTGAAAATAGCCGCGATTGTCAAAATAGTCGTGGGCGTCAAACGTAGTCGCGGGTGTCAAAATTCACGTTTCACGAATTTTGGGCTCAAAATTCACTAACTTTTTCGGCAAAGCGAAAAGTGACAAATTCATCCATCACTATCTATTTCCTAATCTGTAAAGTGGCTTTGTTCCATTTGCAACTTGGAACTAGATATTTCTGACTGGCGATTCGGGGTACGCAGAAAAGCCTGTGCACGCAAGTAAAAGAACAGCACACGTTTAGCCCACTATAGCTTCTTCATGGCGGAGAAAGCATTGTATTCATAAAAACAGACACTTGTAGCCCTCCAGTAGTTGAACACCTTCAGGGGTGGCTCTGAGTTGCAATAAAATAAAAGGTGGAGGGCAGCTCTTGGTTTTTTTTTTATTTATTTTTAAACACGTAGGCAGGTTGCTACTTTCCGGTAATGGGTTGCTAGTCGTATTTCCATAAGGTGAAGTGCGTGTGTTTTACGCAACTTCCACACAGCTCTCCAAAACATAAAAAAGTGGGTGGGGAACTTTTGTGTAACTCCATGAGTCTGTTTTTTTTTTTGTCAGATTTAAAGGTGACATCTGCCCAAAACGTTTAAAAATATTCATGTCTTGCTAATGTTTTGTAAATAAGATTTAAGGACTACAGAAATGGTTATAATAATATAATCAGATTTCCTCCAGCCAAGCCTACAGTGCCCACAATTGAAGTCTTGCCTAGATGAGAGCCAATTACAAACACAAAGTTGAAAATGGTGAAACCAGTGTACTTAAAAGTAGGGGCAGGACTATTCAGAGGTTACTACAAAGTTAATAACATTACACTATAAAAAAAGGAGGGTGACACCTAAGCCATACCTCCCAACATTTTGGAAGTAAAAAAAGAGGGACACATTTTTTTTTTCTTGTAGCGTGGCAAATTGTGTTGGCCATGCCCATTTTTGTGACCACACCCCCTAAGTACTATGTTCATTTTACAAAATTTGGCAGGATATGAAAGTTTGAAAATGTTTCCCCTTAACTAAACTGCTACAATTACTTATTTTTCTTATCTGACAATTGTTACAAAGTATCTTATTTGCACCTGTTAGCTGTTCTGGGCTCTCTGCCAAAAGCCAATTAAGTTAGAAACTTTGTTCTTTTTCTGGCCTTTCAGTGCAGAGAAAAGAGGGACTTTCCAGTACCAATGAGGGTCTGTGGGTTGAGCTCTCAAAAGAGGGACTGTCCCTCCAATAAAAAGGACAGTTAGGGGGTATGTAAGACAAGTATTATAAAGAGTCAGATATTATTGAGTTATTGAATTGCACTTTTGCAGTAACTTCTGCATTTTCCCCGTCTCCCATACCCAACTTTTATATGTTCACAAGTAGTCAAGGAAGGGACAGGACATTGTAATAGAAACTGCTCTTTTTTTCACCGGGGCTTCTGTCCAGGGCCCCCCTCTGAACTCCCCTGGGCACACATAGGGTTGCCACCTTTTCTTGAAAAAAAAAAACAGCCTTCCTATATATTTCTTTTTTTCCTATTAATAAAATTGGGATCAACCATCAAAAATACCGGTCAGGTGGCAACCCTATGCACACACACACGACGCAGAGCACGTGTGCACTGCCCCACACTGGCGAGCGTGTGTGTATGCAGTCATGCACACTTCATTTTTCTTCCGGTCGCGGCAGGGAGCTGTCAGAAGATCTCGAGTCTCTGTCAGCAGGGCCCATCGGGTTTTTTCCTGGTGTCCCGCTGGCCCAGTCTGACCCTGAGTCTATAGAAAGGCCGATATTTTTATTCCGGAAAAGCTGGCTACGCTAGTCCTAGCTAAGGGGTGTCCATAGAGTTGCCCCCCATTGTATGAGGCTGAGAAACAGTGTCTGACTGGGATCACCAGGGGCCCACCCAAAAACCTTAGACTAGGGGCGACTCTCAGTACTAATATTCTTCATCTCCTCAATCAAACTCTATTCTCCTAGTTTGTTTTCTTTACATACTATAATCAATTATTCCATCTATTTATCCTCTTTGTTCTCATAGAAATAGAGAATGGCGATGAAATAGGCCAAAAGTTTAGCAGCATGAGGGCCCAATGACACCTTGGCCCACCGGGAGTTTTCCTGGTTTTCCGGTGGGCCAGTCCGACACTGTTGAGAAACACTTGATCCTCTGGCCAGAGGGCTGGTTAGTAATTTGGAGCTTGAGCAATGCTCCCAGGCCTTGCAACCCTGAAAAGAACTCTGGCACTTTATTACTGGCAAACATGAAAAATTCTCTACAACGCCATGCTAAAAAAATACAAATTTATTTATTAATCCATAAAAATTCCAGTTACCCCTCTTGGAGCCTGACGCGTTTCTTGCTTCTCAGCACTTAATCATAGGCCATAAGGAAACAGGGACAAACTTGCTCCTTAAATACATGTTGCATTAGCCAATTAATCTTTCTATAGGTTAAAATCAAAGATCAGCTGGTTCAGGTCTCAATCACAAAGCTGGTCAAAAGATTGGACCTGCCCACTCAAGGTAAAGAACATATTACATACATTTTGCAAATATGTTGTTTCTGAACTAAGGCAGTAAACAGGAATTTTATACAGTATAATCGTGTAACATAAATTGCGTTAATTCTATACATGGCAAGTAACATCAAAGGTATAATTCAATCCTAAGGGTAAGCGCGTGTGTAAGTGAAAAATCCAATAAACTTCTCTTTTATGTAACAAATTGAGGAAATCCCCCCCTCTTGTTCCTAACTTAACTTTTTCTATTGCCTGCACTGAAAAATGTCTAATATCACTATTGCATGGCGTTGTAGAGAATTTTTCATGTTTGTAGTATTGCCTCGGTTTGACCACCAGAGGTCTCTAAATACGCTGTGCACTTTTGGATTTAATCAATTAACGTTTTGTCTCTATGTAGCCAACTTTTTAGAATACTTTATTACTGGCACTGCTCTTATGCCCCGGGCCTTTAGGCTAGGAGTTAAGAAACCCACGATAGGCTGGGGCAGCACACTGCTAAAACATTTTGAGTTTTTATCCCCACCTTTATTTATTTTTTATAGCACTTATGGACTTTTTTGGATAGGTGCAATTCCTCCTGGGTTTTGCACTTGTCATGGGGGGGGGAGATATGTGGCCTTTAGGCACCTCCCTCCCCCCCGAACCTGTCCCTGATTGGGAGCAAAGACCTCTTTGGCGGTCATCAGCAAATGGGGTACTAGCACGTTTTTTTTTGTTTTTTATTCAGAGTGTCATACAGAACAGTTACATGGATTGAAGTAAACAGTAATATTCTATGATGTTCTGTTAACATAATTAATCAAATATACAGTTTCGAGATAACAGTATTAACTATGTTACAATATTAACTTTCAGCTCAAATGACAGTCAGCATATAAGGCACTATTAAGGGGTATGTAGGTAAGAGGATAGTAATCGGTTTGTTAGGTGGCTCCTGGGAGGTTCACAACCCAGCTCTCGATGTCCTTGTGGTTGAACATTATTGTATTGGGACGACTAGCACGTTTTTTAAAAAAAAAGATGCCCCTCGCCAGCGCTGGCAAGCTCGCACTGGGAGGGAGGGAACTACTTTCTGGCAGGCTGTTTTTCCCTCTTAATGTAATTGAATGGAACAATGTAATTGAGTGGGACATGGGTTTTTACTATTGAGTGCTGTTCTTAGATCTACCAGGCAGCTGTTATCTTAAGTTAGGGAGCCGTTTTCTGGTTACCTTCCCATTGTTCTGCTGTTAGGCTGCTGGGGTGGGGTGGGAGTAGGTGATATCCCTCCAACTTGCAGTACAGCAGTAAAGAGTGACTGAAGTTTATCAGAACACAAGCCACATGACTTGGGGCAGCTGGGGAATTGACAATATGTCTAGCCCCATGTCAGATTTCAAAATGAAAAATCTTGAGAAATGGTTTTCAGTGCATAATTAATTTTTCCCACGACAGTATCCCTTTAAGTACAAGAAGTACAGGAGTTGGTTATCAGTTCAGAAAATAGGTGATACTACAAAGCTTGAGAAAAATGCAGGTAAAGGGTAGATGGGCATAAGTGTACAGGAGTATAAAGTTGCAAGATGTTGTGTGTGTTTGAGTGTCCTTATATTAATAATGTGACCCTTGCAGTGGAATAACTACAGAAGAAGCAGACCCTATGAGGGGGGGGGTCTGCATTCTCTGTATGGGGGTCAGAGGGTGACCCATGATTTTGGCTAGGGGGTAAGAGCCCAGAAAAAAAATTTCATAGGTGGGGCCTGGTCCTAAAAGTAACCTCATTGGACTCTTGAAACATATCAAGAAATGGTGGCTGAGCCTTTGTTAAAGGGCAAGGAAAGGCAAAGAAATAAAATCCCATTTTTACTTTCTTTAATGAAAAAGAAATATATCTCCAATATACTTTAATTTAAAAATGTCTACCATTTTTATAAGAAACCTGACTGTATGCAGTGAAATTCTCCCTTCATTTAGTGCTGTGGATAGGAATTGACAGACGGTCCCTAACTTCTGGCAGGGAAACAATCATAATTATGAACAGCAAGGGGAGTCTCTGCTTTACTTACCAACCATGCAGAACTCAAGCAGCTTTGTTTTTTGATCATTTATGACGATCCCTAAGAAGCCCAGACCACACTGAGCATGTGTATTTAGTCTAGTCTTGCAAAGATGTATAACAATGTTACAAGATGACAGCCCCCTGTGGCCAACTTTGAAAGCATAAATCATTTGTTTGTGGTGCAGTAAGTTTATGTTTAGTATACAAAATACAGCATTTCTAACCTTATTCTATTTTAGGCTTTCCTTGTCCTTTAAGGTGGCCAAACACAGGCCTTTAAAATATGCCAAGGAAATATATACATTAAAGGGGTGGTTCACCTTCAAGTTAACTTTTAGTATATTGTAGAAGGGCCAATTCTAAGAAACTTTTCAATTGGTCTTCATTATTTATTTTTCATTGTTTTTTAATGATTTGCAATTTTCTTCTGTTTCGTTGCAGCTTTCAAATGGGAGTCACGGACACCATCTAAAAACAAATGCTCTGTAAGGCTACAAATATATTGTAATTGCCACTTTTTATTACTTATCATTCTATTCAGTCGATCTCCTATTCATATTCCAGTCTCTTATTCAAATCAATGCAGAGTTGCTAGGGTAATTTGTACCCTAGAAACCAAATTGCTGACACTGCAAATTAGAGAGCTGCTGAATAAAAAGCTAAATAACTATAAAACCATAAACAATAAAAAATTATAATAGTATAATGCATTCACCCAGTGTTTAATTTTTAGCAAGGCGTTTTATCAATGCTCCTTTTAAACAAACTTTGGCGTTTGTGGCCAGTTACATTTTTAATTCAATAGTTTACAACTTTTGTTTCCAAAAGGCCTCTGGTTTATCTAGATGCTATTTTACACACTTTAGAAGTTGACATTTGTGATGAGGTGGCAGCTACAGGATCCTTCCAAGCAGATCATGTTTGTACAAGCAATGCGGAACTGTGAATGATGCAATACATCCCTTGTTGGAGCCAATCCTTCCAGCGGTTACAATTTTGCAACATTTAATGGATACATTTCTCTGCAGCATCTATGGAGTATTAGCAACTATTGTATCTATTCTAACAGCTGCCTGTAATGAAACTCAGAGATTTTGCTCAACAGGGACAAAGATAACATATGTATCAATTTAGAAGAGATAACAGGGTTGGTGACCCCCCTCCTAGAGCTGCTTTTAAAGGTGAAATAAAATACACTTTACACTTCAATATTAAAAAAACTGTTACATATAGAAAATAGAAAGGAACTGTAAAAAGTCATTTCTGGTGATCTATCTGAAACCAGAAAGTTGTTGGAAGGTGAACAACCCCTTCAGCTGTTAATACACCTGTCAAGCTGTGTATTATTGAAATGCAAGGGCCTCATGCAGTGTTAGAAAGGCAGCAGAAGCTTTGGTGGTTATGGGTTTAGACGGGTTGATTTTTCCTTGGGGTATAACTGTTGGATTGCACTTTAATGAAAGGGGAGTCCTTTGTGCTAGGACAGTGGTTCTCAGCCTTCCTAATGCTGCAACCCTTTAATACAGTTCCTCATGTTGTGGTGACCCCCAACCACACAATATTAAAATATTTTTGTTTCCAGCCCAGAGCAGATTGTTAGGAAAGTACAGGAGACAGTGTGGCTGCATAAAGGTTTGTTTTCCATGCATAGTGCAGCAAAATATTTTGGTCACACCGCCAATTACCATGTTAATTTTACAAATAAACTGCCCGCTTTAAATGGGCAGGGAGAGCTGTATGGCAGTCCCAACTAAGGGCATATAGAAAGTTGTAGTGCAACTGGCTTCCCTACACAGGTTACTGAATTACAACTACCAGCACCAGCACCCGAGGAGCTACAACCTTGGCCCCGGGCACAGTGGGGAGAGAGATGAACCTGCTCCTGGAATCCCTTAACCCTTTCACTGCCAAGCACGTAGTAGCTACGTGTTGGCAGTGAAAAGTTCAGAG
>CM044434.1:69234530-69251374 GCA_024363595.1 Xenopus borealis | reverse complement strand
ACTGCTTGGCAGTAGATGTTCCGTTTTGGACAAAATGGCTGGCAGTGAAAGGGTTAAGCGACCCCTGTGAAAGGGTTGTTTGACCACCAAAGTGGTCGCGACCCCCAGTTTGAGAACCGCTGTGCTAGGGGAAAAGGAGGGAAGTGCCATTGTATAGCATCTAAGGCAATCCCACTGTTACAAAGACAAAAGTCTAAACAGTAAACTTAGATCTATATCTTCATTGCATAACATACGTATCAGAGGGAAAAACCAATGCTATGTATACATGCACTGAAAAGGATTTAATTGGTATCATTGAGACATGGCGAGATTAAGCATGTGATTGGGCCATTAGTTTATATGGCTATGTATATATGGGAGGGACAGGGATTAAAAAAGGCTTAGGATTTTGTATTTATATAAAGCCAGAATTAAACCATGCACAAAAGAAATTGCCCAGAGGGATTCCACACCCTCTCCAGTATTATCCCTGGTAGAGATGTTGACTAGGCAAGAGGTTACAAAGAAAATCATCATTGGTGTAAGCTTCAAACCACCCATTTAAGTGAGGAGAATGAAGCACAGTTACTATTACAAAGGGAAAAGAATTTAGAACTAGGTTGGTCAAGTTGTTATGAGTGACATCAGTTATTCAGACACTGACTAGAGTAAAAGGATGGCCAAGACAGTAAGAGCTAGCAGGGTTGTGAATATGCTAAATAACAATTTCAGGTACTGTAATTTAGGAACCTACTAGGAAAGATTCTCAGTTGGATCTAGTTATATCCAATAAGACCAACTCATAGCTAGCATTTGAGTGGGTGAGCATTTGGGGACTAATGATCATAACACAGCCAACTTTTGGATTATGGTGCAGCGACAAGTATAAGGGAGTAAGCAAAACTCAATTTAGATAATTTGGCAAACACTGGCAATTAAAGGGCATCTCCAATATATTTTGTTAAGAAGCAGCTGTGGAGGGGGAACGTCCAAGCTATAGAAGATGCCAACCCTGTGGTCCAGCCCCCTGGGGCATGCTTCCTGTGGGTTTGCTTCCTTTACAGTTACGCCACTCCATGTGAACAATTCAGGGGCCAATTAATCCAGTACAGATACTTTTTTTTTAAAGCCTTAATTATATGAGCAATCACAGCAGTCAGTCTTCAATGGGGGGCCACAAAGGGGGGTGGGGGTGAGGGCAGAGGCAGAACACAGGATTTTCATTTGAAGAAGCATAAATGGTTCTTTATGGGAGGGCAGCGAGATTGTGTTATGCCCTGCTGGATGTTGTTGTGATGGCAGATTCTAATAAAGGAGAACTAAACCCCCCAATAAGAAAACCCCTTCCTACTACCTTAGGTAGTCCCTCCCTGCTTCCTTCCTGCATAGTTTGTTACCCCTGAAATTGCCCCTTAGGGCATGGACACACATGTGGATCTGAGCTAAATTTTCAGTGTGGTTCGTGCCACGTTTAAAAAAAAAAAAAAAAAAAACACAATGCGAACCGTGTGGAATACCCAGCTAAGAGGAAAACCCGACTAAGATCTGCATGTGTTTCCATGCGCTTAGAGTTTGCTCATGTATTGGTGTAGAGTCAGCACAGCTTAGTTCTGAAGCTCTGGTCTTCTTCTGTAAGTGTGTGCCATATTGGCTCAAGCACAGTTGGAGCATTCTTCCAGTTTGTAGCAACTACGCATGCACCAAAAGTGCCGGAAATTGACGCAGGGAAGGAACAGGACCCAAAGAAAACCGGAGATCTGGAAGATGGCACCCATGAGCTCCGCTGCACTTACTCTGCACCGATATGTGAGCAAACTGAGGGGCACTTTCAAGGGGTAATGTGAATCCCAGTCTGGACCTGGTAGGGGCTTTTCTTATTGGAGGGGTTTATTTCTCGTTTAATGCCTTTAAGAGTACCTGGAATAATTTTTTTAAACAAGCATAATATCCAAGGCTATTTTGATCTTAAAATCTACAGATAACTTGTTACATTAATTATGTACACCAATTAAATGTTGCTACTTAAAGCAGTATTGTCTGTCCCAAGCTTAATCAGGTTTCCACTACCTTGTTTCATGAGAACCAGAATTGCAGAGAATATATACAGAACAATTATGTTTTAGTAATAACAATTACAACTTTAAAATCATTGACAGTTTGTAATAAATGTATATGTTGCAAAACAGTTCTGAATTATATCTTTATATTTGGAAAAAACTGCCATGACCTAGCTAATGGTACATATGAGAATGGCAATCAATAGTAAAAATCCAAGTCTCATCAAGTAGGAAAACTCGTATCTAAAAGAATTTAAATTGTGAAGTGCTGATTCTTTTTGAAAGCACAGGATCGGGCACAATGACCTGAGATGGCTGCCTACACACCAATAATACAACTAAAAAATGCATTTCTTGGCTCAGGAATAAAATGTTATACTGTAAAGTGAATTCTTTGTAAGGTAAACATTGGAATTTAGAAATAAAAACACCATCATAAGAATCATGATGTTTGCTTAATGCTTTTGCAGAGTAATGCAATGAGGGCAAAGAAAAAAAAGAAAACTGAATGGTAGTCAAGGTTAAAACACTCCTTTTAACCAGTCTACCTTTTCCATACAAAGCACTAGAGGAATATGATTTTCATGCACGCACACCATCATACCAATCCATATTCACTGTCCTGTATAATTAGCGATGTAAGAGGATGAAATATATTGAGACCACACCTTCCTTAACTGTGTGCATTTTTTTAAAAAACTTAAAATACGTATCTTATACAGTCATGTCTATGTATTTTTGAATATGTCATTTCACTCCCTCCAAAATAAATAAAAAGGGCACACAGAGGTTGTTTCATACATTTCAAAGTCCACTGTAACAAAACAGAACTAAGGGCCCTTACACACGGGCGTTTTGGACCTGCGCTGCGTTGCGTTTGGCTTCGTTCAGCTGCAGGGGAGCGCAGGTCTAGACGCATCTCATTCTTTTCAATGAGGTTGTACCCACGAGACGCGTGTAAGCGCCGAACGCAGGTTCAGGCGCAACATGCTGCATTTTTCCGGCGTTTGGCGCCTACATGCGTTCGTGTGAGTACAGCCCCATTGAAAATAATTGAGTGTGTCTCTACCTGCGCTCCCCTGCGGCTGAACGCAGCAAAACGGAACGCAGGGAAGCGCAGGTAAAAACGCCCGCCACAAACTTTTAGCAGGGAAGATCTGTGCCTCCAAATATGCCTCCAGTAGATCCCCATCTTTTCTGCTGATTCACTACGCATGCTTTGTGTTGCTGTCAGTTATCTGAGCTAAGGGACTAACTCACCATATACTGTAATTACAGAATATAAGTGTCACAAGTCTGATTAGAGTCTTATAGTTATATTTCCACGTCAGCTCAAAAACCAGTACAAATAGCATCATAATTTAATGATCAGCCTTGTAGCATCAGCTTATATTACAGATAAACCTAATTTTCTGCTTGTAAATTGCAACAAGCCCTAAGCTTAGCTCCTAAACAGCTGCTCAGTTGAACATGTGAATGTCACAGACACTTTCCAAGATGGTGAACCACTGTGACAACTTTTAATTTCATCATCCCAGTCATTGAGATGCTAAAACTTTAGGTTGGTTCACTAAGTTTAGTATATAAAATATGGCATTTTAAACCATGTTCATTTTTAGGGTTTAGTTCTCCTTTAACCAATGGATATTTCATTATTTGGAAAATATAGATCCTGCAGAGTAGGGTCTTCTAGGCAGAACTAGCAGCATGTACAGAGTCTTCACAGCTGAAGTATAAGAGGTTGCATGTAATTTACAACCAAATTGATATGTTATGTTATCCTAGAGTGCCCTATTCCCAACTGCTTACAATATATAGGAAAAACTATTTGGTGTAAGTTTTTTTTTTTATTATTAAAGTAATTTTAATGGTGTTAATGTAAAATTCAGGAACTCCACAGTGCGCCTCGAGCCGACACGTTGCCATGCAATGAAACACATGCAACGTGTCGGGTGTCCTGAAGCTACAGGAAGTGAATGAGAAATAGCAGGTAAGAACTAAATTTATCAGACTGTCGGCTGAAGATGCGGCATGCAGCATTTTCATCCGACAGTCGGATAAATGTAATTCTCACCTGCGATTTCTCATTCACTTCCTGTTTCTTCAGGACATCTGACACATCGCCATGCAATGAAACGCGAGGCGCACTGTGGTGCTCTACCCTTAATGATCTTCTGGGATAAACATTTTACTCAAATTTATTTCATCATAATGCCACTTACCTGAATTTCTACCTAATGTTATGTAAGTAGTAGATTATTTTTTAAATGCGGAAATAACTATAACTAGCCACAATCAGTTAGCCCAGCGGTTCTCAAGCTGGGGGGTTAGGACCCCTTTGGGGGTCGAACGACCCTTTCACAGGGGTCGCTTAAGGGGTTCCAGGAGCAGGTTCATCTCTCTCTCTCCACTAGCCCCAGGGCAAGGTTGTAGCTCTCCGGGTGTTGGGAGTTGTAGTTCAGTAACATGTGTAGGGAAGCCAGTAGCACTAAAACTTTCTATAACCCCTTAGTAGGGACTGCCATTCAGCTTTCCCTGCCCATTTAAAATTTGTAAAATTAACATGGCAATTGGGGTGCGGCCACAAAATGGGCGTGGCAAAAAATGTTTGCTGCACTACGCACGGAAAACAAACCTTTATGCAGCCATGCTGTCTCCTGTACTTTCCTAACAATCATCTCTGGGCTGGCAGTGAAAATATTTTATGGTTGGGGGGGTCACCACAACATGAGGAATTGTATTAAAGGGTCGCAGCATTAGGAAGGTTGAGAACCACTGAGTTAGCCCATCAGCTGATCTATTCTTAAAACAGGCCAAACAACCCCAGCTAAATCATCTAACGGTATATCATGAGGATGATAATTACTCTGGATAATCTTCTTCTGAATGTATTTGAGACATTATTTCAATTTACGATTTAGATTGCAGTCAGATTAGTTTTACATATGCACACCCACACGACTGGATAATTATCATCCTAATGACATGCAGGGGCGATCCTGGCCCCCCCCCGTGCACTCACATTTTTGTGCTGGAGGGGGGGGGGGTCCATGAAGTGAGTTGAGTTTCTCAACTCATCTCATTGGCGGAGCACACTTGATGACATGAGCTGGGTGACACTTGATGACATGAGCTGGGTGACATCAGTATTCGGTTGTAGGGTTGCCACCTGGCCAGTATTTTACTGGCCTGGCCGGTATTTTTGATGGCTGATCCCAATGTTATTAATAGGCAAAAATGATATATATATAGGAAGGCCGGTATTTTTTCTAAGAAAAGGTGGCAACCCTAGTCGGTTGTCGCGCACCACAACCTGCGTTTAGCCATCTAGACAAAATGCCTAATGCTAGGCAACAGCACACACATTTATTTCTAACCTATTGAAATAATAAGTTTTATGCAGCTCCTGTAGTTTTGCTCTTCAACCACGGATTTATACACATCTTACGCGCTAGTCACTTGTACTTGCAATCTTTATTGACAGACTCCCAAATCCACAAATGTGATTTGCCTAAATAGGAGGGGATTAATTTTGTTGGAATTAAAATTCTGGAGACACAGACACAAGAGTAGGGCCAATCAGATGCTGCTTTAGACTTAACCCACAAAGGGCTAGCCAAGAACCAATAACTCATATGGCAAACTTCATATTTTTTGTCCATCTCCCCATGAACATTTCCCTGTGGCTCATGTGGACAGTAGGTAAGGGACAATATCCAGATATAATCATGTGTTAAATAAAAGTTGCTAGAATGAGTAATTTGTGAGTTGTAGTTTCACAAAAGATTCAATACACAGTGTTTCTTTAAAATAAAAATATGCAGTATCACCAATATTTTTTCTCTTTTTCTTACGAGGCTGTATATACTTCACCAACACCTCACTTCCTAAACCTTTTTTTATATATATATATATTTATATTAGCAAGGTATCCTAAAACTTACCAATATTGTGCAGGCACCCAGCATTTCCATTTTCTGTAACATCTTGGCAGACTGTTTCGCTTTTGCACAAAGTTTTTCTGCCCATTTCCTCCTTCTGCCTCAAAAAACACTTCAAAATAGCAAACCTCACCAACTTTATCACACCTGCTTAAATTGGATGTTCCCAGTTTTCTACCACTCCACCCAAGTAGGACTGCCTGTCATCCATCACACCTGAGAATACTTTTAAATGAGATAAAAGTGGTAGTGTTTTTTCTTTGTGCAACTGCATTGGAACATGTATGGTGACTGCTATTCCCACAGGTGCATGTATTCCATTAATAATCTCTTAGGGCCCTTACACACGGGTGTTTTGGACCTGCGCTCCCCTCGCAGGTCTAGACGCACCTCATTCTTTTCAATGAGGTTGTATCCACGAGGCGCGTGTAAGTGCCGAACGAGTGCGTCTGCGCTGCGACCTGCGCTCCCCTGCGGCTGAACGCAGCAAAACAGAACGCAGGGGAGCGCAGGTAAAAACGCCCGTGTGTAAGGGCCCTTAGAGATTTACTTTTGTTAGCTACTATTAAGACTCCATTTAAGGCAGCGGGCACAGCCTGGAGTAGAGACATCCCAGGATTAGAAGATGAGGACTGGGAGAAGGCAACAGATAGGGCCTATGATTACTTTGTCTCAACCAGAGATAGACTGATTCAGTTCAAAATCCAAATAGACTAGTTCGCATGAATAGACTCGACTCACCAGAATGTCCTACATGCAGAGCCCCAGAGACCTCTTAACTACACCTCATTTGGTCATGTCCCTGTATCCAAGCTTTTTGGTCCCAGGTTCTTCACTATATCCAGGACAAAATTGCACTACCTAAACTAATAAACCCTCAGGTGTGTATTCTTGGGATAATAGATGAGGTCATTACAGCTTTTAAATTTTCTGTGACAGCACTCCCCACTCACCTTCGCATAAAATAAACTTCAAAATCTTTGGCAAGACTCATACTCCCTCTTTGATACAGATACAGGGGTCTAAAATCCATTATTCAGATAGATCCAAAATCTAGAATTGTAATTTCCCACATTCATATTTATTACTTGACTGTTAGTAAGCTGAATACATCTTTTTTAAAAACCC
The DNA here is from genome assembly GCA_024363595.1 of Xenopus borealis. Taxonomy (NCBI): domain Eukaryota; kingdom Metazoa; phylum Chordata; class Amphibia; order Anura; family Pipidae; genus Xenopus; species Xenopus borealis. The sequence goes on along the minus strand of CM044434.1, from coordinate 69,244,266 downwards.
AATAGGATTGTTTTGTCTTGTCAACAATGTTTTTGTGGCATTAAGGATAGAACTACACTGCAGACTTACCTGTATTTCCGTCGCTGGACAAAAAGCCAGCGTCAAGTTGGGAAACAAGGTAAGTAATATGATCTCGCTGCGTCTGCATCCGACATGTCACGTCGGATCACCATTGCGACAGCTTCCGACTTTATATTACTTACCTTGTTTCGTGTTGGATCCAACTTGACGCGGGCGTTTTGTCGACCCTGATGGAAATGCAGGTAAGTCTGCCGTGTAGTTCTACCCTTAGAAATTGGGCTACAAATTACAAAAACACCCCTTATCTGACAATCTTGCCTCAGTCGGCAGGGCAAAAAGCTGCTCCTGGTAACCAGGGCCACCATCAGGGGGGGGTCATGGGGGACAAGTGTCCCGGGCATGAAGGGGGGTCCAGTAGTGCTGCACTTTTTGAAGAGCCGGGCCCCCTTTGACAGCTCCTAAGCAATGCTGCTCCTTATGAAGTCCCGAAGAGGCAGAATGCGGAAGTGCCGAACAGATGAAGTCCTGAAGCGGCGGAAAGACTCGAAGTCACTAAAGGAGCCGACACTAACATCCTGAAGCGGCGAAAATACCCGATGTCAAGAAAGGCGCTGACACTGATGTCCTTAAGCAGCGAAAAAGGCCCCTGCAACCAATTTGTTTTTTAAATATTTTTTTTATGGGGCCCCAATTTTTTTTAACTGGTAAGGGGGGGGGGCCTTGTCAACAAAGTTTTTAAAAAAAATATTTTCTGCTGCCCAATTTTTTGTGTAGAGGGGAGGGTTACCTTTTTTAGTGCTCTGTGATCTTTTTACTGTGGTGTGGAGTGGGTTGGATCTGGGGGCCCCAAAATTTTTGCTGTACGGGGCCCTGTGATTTCTAAAGGAGGCCCTGCTGGTTATGTTAAGAGCTGAAATTCCATTTACGAAAACTGCAGTCTGCAGATCTCCCAGTGTTTGTTTGCAGGAGCATTTATAATTATAGGAGACATTAAAGGGATCTTGTCATGGGAATTTTTTTTTTTTTTTAAACGCATCAGTTAATAGTGCTGTTCCAGAAGAATTCTGCAATGAAATCCATTTCTCAAAAGAGCAAACAGATTTTTTAATATTTCATTTTGAAATCTGACATGGGGCTAGACAAATTTGTGCTTGATAACTTGTGCTTGATAAACTTCAATCACTCTTTACTGCTGTACTGCAAGTTGGAGTCCCCCACCCAGCAGCCTAACAACAGAAAAATTAGAGGGTAATCAGATAACAGCTCCCTAACACAAGATAACAGCTGCCTTGTAGCAGGGGTGTAACTATAGAGGAAGCAGACCCTGCGGCTGCAGGGGGCCCAGGAGGCATATGGGGGCCCAGGAGGCCCAACTAATGAGCAATTTCAGCATTTATAGGCAAACCAGGACAATCTCTGGATATGTTGGGGGCCCTAAAATGAATTTGCTGTGGGGCCCTGTAACATCTAGTTACACCACTGCCTGGTAGATCTAAGAATAGCACTCAATAGTAAAAACCATGTCCCACTGCGTACTATTCAGTTACATTGAGAAGGAAAAACAACAGCCTGCCAGAAAGCAGTTCCCTCCTAAAGTGCTGGCACAAGTCACATGACCGGGGCAGCGGGGAAATTGACAAAATGGCTAGCCCCATGTCAGATTTCAAAACTGAAAATGGCTTTATAATTGGTTTATAGTAAGCTCCAGTCCTTTTTTAATGAATGGACCGCAGGTATGGCTCCCTGTCCTTAGCCCACGGTGCTCACCCTTAATTCAGGTGGGCCCAGGTGCGAACGCCCCGGACCTATCACTTCCACAAATATTCCTTCAAAGAAAACACCATGCAGTTGCAGGCTACTCACCGCTCCTTCAGTCTGGCCCGGGTGCTCTGCCCCGAACCCGCAGCTTGAGGGAGAAAATATCAGCAGAACTTCCACTTGGCACGCACACCACGACTCATGAGTACGTGTGGTGTCACACGAAACGCGTTGGGAGAGCTGGATTTTGGGAAATAAAAAGCCTTTTATTCACCGCATCTGTCTGAGTCGTGGTGTGCGTGCCAAGTGGAAGTTCTGCTGAGATTTCAAAACTGAATATAAAATAATCTGCTTGCTCTTTTGAGAAATGGATTTCAGTGCAGAAGTCTACTGGAGTAGCACTATTAACTGATGCATTTAAAAAAACAGAAAAAAAGTTTTTTCCATGACAGTTTCCCTTTAATTCTAATATATTGTGCTGCTAATAAGACACCTAACAAATGCATAGTCTCACAATCACAGCACAACATTCCACATCAAAATCTGCTCCATGTATCCTCACACAGGCTGATATCATGTCTGTCAGTGCAGAGACATTGAAGAGAGCAGGGGAGAGCCAAGAGTGCATCTCATGTTACAATAGCCTGAATGTGGCCTTGGCTATAACGTCTCGAACTACACACAGGATTTAATTCAAGAATGTATTTAACATGTTGAAGACCTGTTAATTCATATACCCAGAAAGTGCAAAAACTATGCCTGTAGAGCTCACCATCAAGGGTCTATGGTGACATTTACTGGTGTGGTTATTAGGGATGCACTGAATCCAGGATTGGGTTCGGTATTTGGCCAGGATTCAGCCATTTTCAGCAGGATTTGTATTCGGCCGAATCCTTGTGCCTGGCCGAACCAAATCCGAATCATGTGACTTTTCATCACAAAACAATGAAGTAAAAAACTTTTTCTCTCTCTCTTTTACCCTCCCCCTCACTAATTTGCATATGCAAATTAAGCTTCAAATTCAGTTCAGTATTCAGCTGATTCTGGGGTTTGGCCGAATCCAAAATAGTGGATTTGGTGCATCCCTAGTGGTTACACATGGGGGCCCTATAACCTTATAAACAAAGCTTATCAATGTTATTGGTTATAATCAGTGCTTAGTGATGCAATTTGTGTCACATGACTGAAACTCATTGTGTATTTTAAGAAATAATGTAATATATTTAAAGTCACTTGCCCTTCAGCCTTTTCACCTTTAAATAAACGTTTTGTATGATGTAGAGAATGCTAGAATTTTTGAGCTTTTTTTCAGGAGCTCTCTAGTTTGGAATTTTGGCAGCTACCTGCTAGGGTTGAAATGATCAATTTATCAATTTGTTTTTATTTCGTTTCAAATGCACACACGGTCATTGTAACATTGAATGTTTCTGTTGTATAGATTGTACACTGAAAACACTACTACAGAATGTACATTGAATAAACTTAAACAATGACTAAACATCAACTTTGCAGTTTATACACATAAATTAAACCAACCTTCCTAGTATACCATCTCCAATATTATTTCCACCAATTACAAAATACTCTTGGGGTGTTTCTGGATTCGTCCATATAGCCCATACTTTTTCAAATTTTTGGGGGCAGCCCTCCTCAGGTATGTTAATTTATAGAAAGGGATAACTTTCTCTATCATGTTTACCCAAGTAGTAATCTTAGGACCCCTGGCAGATTTCCGTTGAAGTGCTGTTGTCTTTTTTGCATACATACACAATAAGATGATTAAGGTTCTCTGGCCTTTCTTGGGGGACACCTCCTCAACCTGATGAAGTCCAGGCAACGGTTTTAATGAGAGACTGGAATAAGAATAGTAGGTGGCCTGCAGACAGATAAGAAACATAGTAGCAATAACAATAAATTGTAGCCACACAGGACAATTACTTTTTTGTCTGCCTGAGTCAGTGGCTCATTTGAAAACTGGAAATTGACAGAAGAGAAAAAAACTATGAAAAAACTATAAAAATAATAAGACCAACTGAGAAGTTGCTAAAGCAATCCTTTAACTTGATACAACATGTTTAATAAGTAGTGCAGCACAGATTAGTAAACAGATTATAACCAATGACATGACTAACCACTATTTTAAGGTTGTATTTTACAGGCTATTCATGGCTCTTGTTATTATATGTAATCTAAATACAGTATCTCTATTTCACATAGATATGGCGACGAGATCAGCCCTTTAAGTCTGGACAAATACAAGAAAAGCTTGCATTCTGAAGGACAAAATTCCCTGATTTCCCGGCAGTACTTTTTTTGTGTGTCCATGGATTATGGGATGGATTGGCCATCCTATATTTCTACAGGCCTTTAAAATGTGCTTGCCATGCAGTGCAGTTTTATGTGGTCCACCACAAGGCAAGGCACATGATGATTTCAATATGCCCTGTGGGTCTGTAGCAATTTCAATAGACACCAATGCTAAATGCAAATGTGTTTTCGTTTCACAAAAATACCTCAGCTCACACCCTTTGCCAATGTCCTAAATCTTAATGTACCTTAAAGATCAACACTAATTTCTGGTTGCAATTAGTTACTATTTTGAAGTAGAGATTGATTCTTCCCATAATGTAGATTATGGCAATGAAGAAAACAAATGGAGTGAGAAAAGGGATAAATTACTTTTTTGTATGGCAACAAATCCATTTTTCAAAACAGCCTTGGGCATACTCATTAGAATAACAAAACACATGGTCAAACATAGCAACTGTAAACATTATTTTGTTACACTGCTGCAGCACTGAACATTTGTTTCCTGGAATTTAAAAGGGCTGAATAGTCTTTTGTCCTACATGTGTTCAATCAGTAGGGCCTGTGCTATTGTTTTAGTTCCAAAAATTCTATGGTTTTTATTTCTTGAGCTAAACAACTTAAACAGGCAAATTTAAATTAATTTGTACCTTGCAGGGTAGACCATTACATGATCAGTGCACAGATAATTCCCTGCATAATGGATTCTTACAATCAAAATAGTTACAACAGAGCATAAGTGGAAGATTGCTGTATACTGGTAATCTCATTATCTGTCTCGCAAGGACCAGTGATGGAGTAAGTTCATTTTCCCTGTTAAAAATAAACTGATAAAATAACTATAGATTTTGTTTGTGATTAAAGACATTTTCATTACAAACTCTGCTCATTTAACTCATGTTAAACAAGGGAGTATACTGCCCCTTTAAGGGTAGAACGCCACAAGCGTTTTACATAAGATTGACAGCCGGCGACAAATCTGATGGGAGATGCAGGCACCAAGATTCTAATTGGACTAAATGAAATGCCGCAGGTAAAAACTACATTACATCTGACACGACACAACTGTTGGATGTGGACACAGTAAACAGTCGGACCATGTAGTTGTTACCTGACACTTTTCATTCACTCCAATTATATTCTGACGTGTGCAACTACATCTGTTTTGTCGCCTGCGTTTTGTTGGTGGGTGTCGATCTGACGTAAATCGCTTGTGGAGTTCTACCCTTAAACTCTGACTTCATCAGAGTTCCAGTGAACGCAGTACCATGCAAAAACCAGAAGCCTTTTCTTTGTTGTTTACATACATAGCTACACTTGTTTTTTCACTATAATCTCTTTTCCTGATACAACTTATACAACTACATTATAGAAGGCAGACTGGAATTAAGAAAACTGCTAATACAATGTGAGAGCATGGCCTTGATTTCAAGGGTAAGGCCACACGTAGAGATTTCGGGGAGATCTGTCGCCTGGGGACTAATCGCCGCAACAAATCTCCCCGAATAGCTTGGTAGCGGCGCGCACCCGCTTTGAGTCGCCGCATGTGAATAAGCGCAGGCGACTTTACGTGTAGCGGGTGCGCACCGCTACCAAGCTATTCGGGGAGATTTGACGCGGCGATTAGTCTCTACGTGTGGCCTTACCCTTAAAGAATAAGTAAACGTTTTTTTTTTCTATCTCTAAATTTGCTCTAAACAGCCCCTCAAATTAATGTACCTTAGTTCCTGCTGCAAGTCTGCTCTGGTTTCTGTGTTATCAGCAGCTTGTTTCACCTTCTTCCTGGTGCAGAGTGAAGCCCAGCCCCTTAGCTTTCTGAGCTGACCTTATCTCTTGGACTAGTCCAGGAGATCATTTGCATACTATGACATGGCAGAGACCAGTGTGTTTAGCACCTTTTGCTTGGGGAAACTAGCTTACTAATGCACACACTGGCTCCCTCTTCCTCTCTATTGTGGAACAGCAGCAAATGGACTGCTCAGTAAACTAAGGGGCTGGGCTTCACTCTGCACCAGGAAGAAGGGGAAACAAGCTGCTGATAACACAGAAACCAGAGCAGACTTGCAGCAGGGACTAAGGTACATTAATCTGGGGGGCTGTTTAGAGCAAATTTACAGAAAGAAAAACATTTACTTTTCCTTTAAGGATGCTAAAAAAGTAATTACTCAGGGTGCCACCTGCTGGTTAATCCTTCAGACTGTACAGTTGAGAAGAATATGTTCAGAAGAAAAACACTATTCTGAAGTTTTCTGCTCAGGAAAGAAACGAGAGAGGTTTTCTGAGATTTCTGTTTAACAGCTTAAAGGAACAGTAACATAAAAAAAAATTTCAAAAAAATTCGTTAGTATACAACGAAAAAAAAACACCAACACAAATAAAACTTTAAAATAACAAAGTCTTTATTAAGAAATAACTTACAGAAATTCCACTTCCTGTCCTCTTCAAAAAAGACAACAGGGCGACCATCCAGCCTGCAGCACTCGATTTCTCCTCCTGGCTATTCTAGTGACAGCGTGAAGAAGCTTCAGCGGGGAAGAGCAACAAAAACACAGGCTGCTACTTGTCCAAGTCCGACACTGATCTACTGCTCCCTACCTAGCCTCCTCCAGATGTGAGTGATAAGGCACTGGACCGGGGGAGCCCCCGCAGCTGAAATTGGCAGTCCCCCTCCAAAAACTTATTCCCCCTTCTTCGCTCTCCCTGGCTCGGCCTGAACACTGCTCCGTCCTGCAGAGCTCTCCTATGTCTACCGAACTCTACACTTTAGGTGAGATCGGGACTGAGAACCCCGCTGCCGCCTCCCCAGCCTGAACCGTCCTCCCGATATAGCCAAGCAGCCCGGAGAGTTCAAGCCGCAGATCCAGCTGCCAGTCGGCGGCAGATAAATGGTTAAGTCCGCCATGGTATCTGCCTCTGTCTCCTGCGAAGTATAAAACCAGCTGACTTAAAACGCATAAATCACATATTCCGCACCTTTATTTGGCAGAATAAACGCCCCAGAATCAGCATGTACAAACTGCAGCAACCAAAAACTTTAGGGGGAGTTAATCTGCCAAATATTAAAGAATATAATTAGTCAGCGCTGCTTCGATATGCAGGGGATTGGCTAATGCATAGGAATTGGTTCACCAACACAAACCTAGATCAATCTACTTCAGGGGGTTTCACTTTAAATTACCTTTTACACTCCCTGCTTTCAACAACCCCTTAAACACTGAGGGACAACCCATTATTTTTTGACACATACAAAACCTGGCAATCATTGAGATTAAAACACCAACTACCTCCACACCATTCTCCATATCTAACATTGATAGGGAATGAGAGGTTCCCTATAGGGCCGTCAAACCCAGTCCTATGCAACTGGCGAGATGCAGGCCTAGGTACAGTGAGAAATCTCATCAAAAGCAACCGAAACCTGATATCCCCACTGGAATTAAAAGATAAATTCCCATATACTGAAGCACACACATTCCTTAGCTTACAAATACTACATTTTGCGAGAAACACAACCCATAAAATCAAACATACAGACGATACTAACATGATAGACAACCTATGGAAAGACACTACTACAATACGCTCAACTGCGCAAATATACCATATACTACGGACGACTATCAATATAAACTCAGTAGACTCCCTCCCATTCAAATGGACAACACTCACATCACACATTCCTATCACGGAAATCCTAAAATCTCATACTCGCATAACACAACTCTTACCAACTAGCAGATACCAAGAAATGGCCTTACAACTTCTACACAATTCATATCTAACACCCGAAAAAAGGTTCAATATGGGAACTGTCCCCTCAGACAGGTGCACTCGATGTGCAGCTCCCAAAGCAGGCCTTCTACATATGCTCTGGACATGCCCCCAGATACAAAATTTTTGGCTAGAAGTAACCTCCTATTGGATGCAGATAACACATAAACCAATCCAACCAACTATAGAATGGGCCCTGTTTAGTATGGTCCAATATTACCCAAACTTAACTAAAGGGTTAGAAACACTTGGCAATTAGACTGGTAGCAGTGTCCCGAAAAACAATTTTACATCAATGGCTTTCCACAGAGACCCCATCTATCACACTCATGAAACAAAAATTGCACCATATTTTCCATATGGATTGGTTGGAAGCCACAACAAAAAAAGAACAAGAAACGGAGAAATTTTTCTCCACCTGGACCATATACATTAACAGTCTGCCTTCACCTCTTAGATACTTAACTACCCACACCTTCACAAACACCATATGGTACTATACAGAAAATTTAAAAGGCAACACACTAATACAAGAAACAAACAACTATATTCAAGATCTATCTCCAAGAATTGCACCAAGTGCAAGCTCACCCCCCAGGAGTCATCATACTAACAGGCATTTGACATCCTATCTAAGGTAAATAAGCTTAACCTGTCAAACGTTTTAAGACTCTGAACCGATTTCGGAACTTGATACATGTTAATATACAATGATGTTTATTATATATATATATATATATATATATATATATATATATATTTTTTGTTTAACCTTTCCTTCACTTCCCATACCTTTACCTCCCCCCCCCACTAAATGCATATTATTCTGACATTAACAATCAGTATTCATTACCAACTGGATATATGACATATTCATGGAATGTATAATATGCTTTAGAAAATAATAAAAGCAATTTAAAAAAAAAAAAAAGAGAAAGATTGTTTAAAAATAAAACCAATAACTTTTTAGGAGGCTCAGCCAACATGTTTCGCTAATAAGCTTTTTCAAGGCAAATGGCGTGTGCCACTGTCCGTATGATATTTAAATACTTCCATCTTGAGAAGGACTCACGACATTTGAACATCACTATGACGCTCAGGCATTTCTTCTCCTGTACGCATCCTTAATACGTCACTGCACTGCAAGAAAGCTATTGTGAGACATGCACTTCAAGGTGATGTTCTGGCATGTCTTCTCCTGCATGCATTACTGATATATCGTCCTCAAATTGACATGATCAAACTCCTCCTCACTTTAACCCTTGCAGTTCCTAATTGACAGGATATAGGTACTTGTAAGGAAAAAAGGCTTGACCATTAACAAGATTTATTTCGGGTCACATGAGATATGAAAATAGGTAATTTGTTAGACAAAGGCATTGGACAGGATATTTTCATTTATTCCCCAGGGGGAGATGGTATTTAATTTAAAAATCCAATAGCTTTCACACTTTAATGATTCCTGTTCTATGTTGCCCCCTCTTATGTCTAAATTAACCTTTTCAATGGCCCAGTGGGTTCATATTATTGAATATTTTGAAATGGTATGCCATGGTGGATAAAGTTTTATCAGTTTTGTTCATTTTATCAGCATTACAAATAGAGCTGCAGTGTTGTTGCATCTGACTTTTTAACATCTGCGTTGTCATTCCTATATACATCTTACTGCATGGACATTCCAGGCAGTAAATTACCCCCGTCCACCTCAATGTGGGCATATAGGGGAGAGATCTGCTCGTTTGGCGATATCTCCCTGTCTATGGCCACCTTTATACTGCAATTATTTTCTCTAGGGAGCATCAGTCTAATTACTATTTGATGCTGGATAACATTTGTTTGCTATAGCAGATGTACTTTAGTACTATTACATATTTGGGAA
>CM044434.1:69203892-69216852 GCA_024363595.1 Xenopus borealis | reverse complement strand
AGGCACTTCAACGACCGCCTTTTGAACCCCTGGGATCTATCTCATTACAGTGGCTCATCTGGAAGGCTGTTTTCCTCTTAGCCATCTCCTCAGCGAGACGTGTCTCAGAACTCAGTGCTCTATCCTGCAAACCACCCCTTCCTCACTTTCCACTGTGATCGAGCGGTCCTTACCTTTTTGCCCAAGGTTGTTTCGGATTTTCATCTGAACCAAGCAATAGTTGTGCCACCTTTTTGCCCTGCACCAGCTAACCAAAACGAAAAGGCTCTCCACACTCTGTGCAAGTAGAACTTTAGAGCTCTCACCGGATCCAGAGTCAGACATACGTAAGTCGGATTCTCTACTAGTTTTCCTTCGGTACCACGCCAAGGAACCACTGCCACAAAACAGGCCATATCCCGTTGGATCAAGCAAGCTATACTACGAGCTTACACAGCACAAGGCCAGGAACCTCCAAGTAGGGTTATGGCTCACTCCACCAGAGGGTAAGTATATCCTGGGCGTTCCGAAATCAAGCCTCAGTGGAACTGTGCAAAGCTGCAACGTGAACCTCGGTCCACTACTTTTCCAAATTCTACCACTTTGATACCTTTGCAGCCTCTGACACCCGCTTTGGCAGAAAGGTGCTTCAGGCCGCGGTGGTTACCTCAACATAGGCCTCTTCCCACCCGTGCCTTAGGGGACAGCTTTGGTACGTCCCCCATTGTCCCCGTTTCCCCCAAGATGACTTGGAGAAAAGGAGATTTTGTGTACTCACCGTTAAATCTCTTTTTCTTCAGTCTCTTGGGGGACACAGGGCTTCCCGCCCTGGATTGAGGCCTTCACTCCGTCAGACATGATACTGTTAACAGTTCTAAAGTTTGGTTAAGTTACTTGTTATTCTGATGACTTTGGTACAAACTGACCTAAGCTCCGCCTGCTGGGGGTATAGCCAATGGAGGAGGAGTCGGTTCTTTTTAAGGTTGTGTCCTGCCTCCTAGTGATACCAGCTATACCCCATTATCCCTGTCCCCCCCCAAGAGACTGAAGAGAGAGATTTAATGGTGAAACACAAAATCTCCTTTTGAACAGTACCTTAAAGAACTGTGTTAAACATGCTTTTTGATTCTTTTGATTTTCTAGGCAGTGGCTGAAGCTACGCAAAATTTAAATGACAGTGGCTGCCTACTCACAGATGGAGATCTTTTTGACAATGGGGTGGAAAATGAGGCTGATTCTAATGATGAAGAGGACTCTCTAGAAGCTATCCGGGCAAAAATGAAAAGCAAACTGAATAGTCATTCTGTAAGTTTCCATATGATTCTAATTACATAAAACACCTTTTAATGCTTTTGTGACATTGTCTATAACCATGACAAAAAACAAAAGTCGGGCTTAAATTTTTTAATTTTGATGTCAACTGTGAAAACCCAACACCCCACTAAAAATGTATAAATTTTTACAATGTTCATATTTTGAGTATTAGTTTTACAACCATAAAGTACAAATGAAAACAAAATCAAGAATTATAAATACTATTAAACAAAGCATTTGGTTTTCTTATTGTCCATTCTGCTGTCTAACTTGCTCCTTTGAATCCAGTACCTGGATCAATGGGGAGGCAGTGTGCATATACTAAAAATAGTTGTACTGGTCCACCTACATACTAAAGGCTATGCTACTACTTTTTTTTTTTTTTTTCTAAAAGTGTATATTTTGCTTAATTGTTTTTGTCATTAGGCTGAAGATTTTGAAGACTTTGAACTTGACACTGAAGACAATCAACAATCCCCTGACAAAAGAAAGGTAATTCGAACATATTTTTCACGTTCACATTGGTAGCAAGTGGTTGGGTTAGTTTTGTTAATCTAAAACAACCAAAAATGTATCTCCAAAAGTTTCTTTCTAAGGGTAGATGGCTTTTTTCTGTGCGAACCGACTTGCTGCACAAAGACGCAGGCATCACGTCTGATGCGATGGAAATAAGATATAAGAATTGTCAGATGGTGTCACAGCTTTGCTCCAACGCAACATGACTGTCAGCTGCAGACGCAGCTTGCAGCATTTGCATCCGATGGTCGTGTTGGGTCAGATCACCGCTGCAACACCATCAAACTTTCTATTACTGATCTTGTTTCCGTCGCATCTGACTTGACGTGGGTGTTTTGTCGCCCAGCGTTGTATGCGGCAGCATCATCCGTGTAGTTCTACGGTAAAATGGAAGCAAAGTGGACTGCTTGTTTTCCCAAGCATGGCAATTTGAAAGGATAAAGAAAGTAAAAATGACAGGGTGGAGCCTATCTTCCATGTGCACCTTCCACCCCCAATTATCCACAATTGCTAGCCTTGGACCCCAGATTGTTTTTCAGTAAAGAGGAGCACCTGTTTGGGGTATATTCCTGTAAGTGATGTGCTGCCATTTACAGCCACTTTCCATGGTCTGCATGCTTTATGGGACTGTTGCATATGCTTTTGCTTTTAATATACTGCTCATCACACTGTCCCAAACAGCAGAGAAGGGACCATTGCAAAGCTGATGAAAATGTGTTGCTCATGGCGTTGTACTCTGGTGCTTTTCAGTGACTTAAGTCCATCAGTCCAGGGTTCAAAGTTGGCAATCATTCTCACTGAGAGGTTGCTTGCCAGTTTATTTTCTTTGTCCTTTAATACCATAGTCTGCTTCACTGATATTTTAAAATGAACACTATAAGTTATAAACCTATTAGCTTCAAAATGGATTTGTTGGTTTAGTGTGCAATGTGTTTAGTGTTGACTATTGCTCTTCCTTAGATTGGGGGACACAGCACCATGGGGATGAAGATCCTGCTTGGAGAGCAGACACTTAGTAGTTAAGTTGATGACAACTCCTGTTGTTGGCTTCATCCCCTGCCTCCTCCTCCTTGGTTCAGTTTTTTCTTAGTGTCCTCAGAAGGAAGAAGCACGCATATTGTGGCATGGAGCAATTGACCCAAACCAAGGTCGTGGGACAAGCTACACAGGGTGAGAAAATGCATTTTTCAGCACCCTTTGCCACAGCATAGGTTCTTGCAGCCTCTTAGCAGCTTATCCAGTAGCCTTTCTGCTATACAGAGGACTGCAGGCTAGTACCCATGTCTCAGACAGTGTTCCCGCTCCATGGAGACTGCACCAGTCTATTCTCTCTCTCATTCAGAGAAGAAAGGACTAAAAAGGAATGGAGGGGAGCATCACACCTGGGTCCAAGCTAGCTAGATGGTCGGGTACTCGCCTCCCCGCTGGCCGCACTCTTCTCCTACTACTTCGGTACGATCCCCTGGTCTCTATGCCTCGCACTGACATGCACGCATCTCTCTATCTGCTGGCTGCATAGCACCCGGGAGGGGAGACTGAGCGGGACGCCATCTTAGAAATCTCAAGTCTCCTACATGCCGCACGTCATGACGTCCAGAAGGCGGGGCTTCCTTTAAGGCGCAAGTTTTTTCTCGTTTCTGCGGGTCATTACTCAGTGGCGCAAGGAGACCCAGTGCCACTCTTCTAGGAGGATTCCTATTGGAAGCGCCAATAAGTGACCGCTCGGGGCTAAGGCAAGTGGAGGCGGTGAATAGGAACAGCCCAGAGGATCTCTAGAGCTCTCTCTTCAAGTGGTTATCTCTGTTGCAGGAACAGCACCTTCACCTGCTGGGTTCACCCATTAAAGGAAAAATAAAATTTTTTTTTTTCTATCTGTAAATTTGCTCTAAACAGCCCCCCAGATTAATGTACCTTAGTCCCTGCTGCAAGTCTGCTCTGGTTTCTGTGTTATCAGCAGCTTGTTTCCCCTTCTTCCTGGTGCAGAGTGAAGCCCCGCCCCTTAGCTTACTGAACAGTCCATTTGCATGCTGTTAAGGTGGCCATACACAACGAAAGTCGGCCAGATGTCGATCGGGCAGGATTAAAAATCCAGTCGGATCGCGACCGCATCGGATGTGGTCCAGCGATCCGAACGCCCGTATCTGTGCCATTCTGATCCGATCATTGGGCCCTAGGGCCCACGATCGGATCAGCCTGATATCACCTCCTCAAGGTGGGCACATCGGGGAGAGATCCGCTCGTTTGGCAACATCGCCACCTTTACACAATAGAGAGGAAGAGGGAGCCAGTGTGTGCAGCACCAGCAGCTTTTTTTTTTTTCTCCTCATGTGCACTCTGCACAAATCCCTGAACCTTTACTATAAATTACAAATGCCACAACATACTGCCAATCTAATTCTAACACATTACACTGTACCCTAAATGATTAGTAAGTTACTTTCCCCCCGCATCACTAAAATTTCTTGCATAAGGCTCTGAACATTCACTGTAATGAACAACTCCCAGAACAAGCTGCCATTCTGATTGTAAATAAAATCCCCACTTGCCATTCTAACTGATAATAAATCAGCTTCCCCAGCCTCATCAACAATCACTAACACAACCACCATAGTAAATCTGTCAGTATGTATAAATGGAAAAAGAAAAAATCAAATAGCTTTGTACATAAATTAATCAGTAATGGGACACATGAATGAGTTAATCAAACTCAGTAAAAAAAATCAGCTTTATTCTTTACATAACCAGACAGAAGATCAGGCATAGCAATCAATAGCATTATAAAATCTGTTATAAATTGAGTAAGGGCTGTTACTTTACCTACGGTACATCAGCAGTGTCCGAGAAATATTTCTCTCCGTGCTGCTGTGATATGGAATAAACCAGAATAAGCAGGGAGTGCACATGAGGAGAAAAGAAAAAAAAAAAGCTGCTGGTGCTGCACACACTGGCTCCCCTTCCTCTCTGGTCTCTGTCACAGCATGCAAATGATCACCACGACTAGTCAAAGAGATACGGTCAGCTCAGTAAGCTACGGGGCGGGGCTTCACTCTGCACCAGGAAGAAGGGGAAACAAGCTGCTGATAACACAGAAACCAGAGCAGACTTGCAGCAGGGACTAAGGTACATTAATCTGGGGGGCTGTTTAGAGCAAATTTAGAGATAGAAAAAAAAACAGTTTACTTATTCTTTAAGGGTAAGGCCACACGTAGAGACTAATCGCCGCGTCAAATCTCCCCGAATAGCTTGGTAGCGGTGCGCACCCGCTACACGTAAAGTCGCCTGCGCTTATTCACATGCGGCGACTCAAAGCAGGTGCGCGCCGCTACCAAGCTATTCGGGGAGATTTGTTGCGGCGATTAGTCCCCAGGCGACAGATTTACTTGTTCTTTAAAGCCAAAAGAAGCCTAAGGCATGGCAGAGGAAGCTATGACTTGTAAGGCCTCGGCACGCAGTACACCCCTGGTGTCTCTTTTTGCATGTTTAAATTGCAAAGGGAAGTTTCCCAGCCCTTCTCTTGAGCCGGTATGTTTAGCTTGTAGGCCGCATACTTTGGCAATTCCAGCTCCGGCACAGCCAGCTGCTCACACTGCTTCCATGGGTTCTTACCTAGACAAGGTCCTGAATAGACTTATCTGCTCAGCCTCATCTGCAGGATAAATGCATAGGACAGGCTAAGCGTCCTCTTCCATCCCCTCTGGGTTCCCCAGAAGAGCCAGCATCCTTATCGAATGAGGAAGGACAGATTGTATCAGACTCTGGACTAGAACAGGAGCCAGACTCTGATACACCCAGAACACAACAAAGCGGAGGGGCTAATTCACGCAGTTCTGAATACTCTCAATCTAGACGAAACAACCTCTTTGGCACAACCAGAGAAAAGCCTGTTCAAGAGGCAGAAAGAGTGCCTGCATTTTCCCAGCATATGAACAACTAGACGAAATAGTCAAGGCCTAATCGAAGAACCCGGACCACAGGGTCCAATATCCAGACGGTTCTCACAGACCTATCCTTTTCCACAGGAATGCATAGACCTTTGGTTTTCTCCTTAAATGGACTCTCTGGTATCCTGTTTACCCAGGACCACCACCTTTTCTGTGGCAGACGCAGCAGCATTCAAAGATCCCATAGACAAACTGCTAGAGGGGTTCTGCAAGGCAGTCTTCACAGCATCAGGAACAGCCTTCAGACCTATCTTTGCCATTGCATGGGTTTCTAAAGCCATGGAAGTCTGGGTGGAGCAAGTAGCACAGCTCCTTGACTCGGACCCATCGACGGACCTTTTACCTTCTCAGATCGCCGATGCCACGGCATTTATCATAGGTGCATCTCTGGACGCTGCTAAACTAGTTACAAAAGCATTGGCACAGTCTGCAGTAGCTTGCAGGTTTCTCTGGCTAAAAACTTGGTCAGCTGACCTTACCTCCAAGAGATCCTTGGTAAGCCTACCCTTCCAAGGCAAGCTGCTTTTTGGGATGGAGCTTGATAAAATAATCTCCCAAGCCACGGGAGGTAAGACCACATTACTTCCACAGAAGAAACGAGACCCATCCTAAAACGGAGACCCTTTTTTCGGCCCGTTCGTCAAGGTCAAAGACGCAGACTGAGAGCTTCTACAGACAAGGAGCTTCCTGGTCTGCAGCAAAGGGGCCATCTCAACCCGCATAAGAAAAACTTACTTCAACATGAAGGTGTGTCCACCCATGGAGGGGTAACTCTAGGCGGCCGTCTAAGCGTCTTTCAGGAGGTGTGGCATTACCAAACAATGGACCGGTGGGTCCTCCAGACCCACAGGGCTACTTGTTAGAACTCTCTCAAGCCCCCCCCCCGACAGATTTTTTATATTCAGACTCCCACTAAGAGGTCCAAAACAGTCTGTAATCCTGACTATCATACAGGAACTGGCAGCATCGGGTGTGATACAGCCAGTACCTCGACAAGAAGAAAGAGGGTTCTATTCAAACATATTCATGGTTCTCAAGAAGGACGGCTCCTACAGGCCGGTGCTAGATCTAAAAGCCCTCAATCAATGCATCAGGAAGTCTCACTTCAAGGTGGAATCCATACAGTCAGTGCTCACATCCATGGAAAAGGGCTAGTTCATGACTGTTATAGATATAAAAGACACTTATCTGCACATCCCAGTTCATCCAAACCACTACAGATTTCTGAGAATATGCATAGCCAGCAGACACTGGCAATTCGTGGCACTACCATTTGTCCTCTCAGCGCCAAGTGTCTTCACGAAGGTCATGGCAGCCACATTATCGTGCCTCTGACTAAAAGGGATACAGGTCATCCCTTATTTAGATGACTTGCTGGTAAAAGCACAATCCCACCAATCAGTGGTAGAACACACCGAACAGGTGATCCCAGACAATTGCACAATTGGGTTGGCTAATCAATATCAAGAAGTCTTGTCTAATTCCGTCACAGAACACAATATTTAGGATTGAGACTGGACTGTGTGTGTGAGAGAGTCTTCCTTCCAGAGAACAAGATAAGCACCCTGAGTTCCCAGTTTCAGACCATCACAAAACAAAAGCATCCTCAGTTCCTCTCCGGTCAGCCATGCAGACCCTAGGAACAATGGTGTTCGGCTGCCCTGGTGGAGGCAAGAAAGATCTTAGAATGGACAATATCAGCCATATACATACCAGGAGTGGACAGCTGGAGGGCAGATTATCTAACCTGGGAGACCTTAGACCCAGGTGAATGGAGCCTACATCAGTACATATTTCATCTCATAGTGAAAAGATGGGGTCTCCCAGTGGTAGACCTCATGGCATAATGTTACAACAACAAAGTCCCAAAATTTGTAGCAAGAACCGTAGATCCATTAGCCTATGCGGTCGATGCTCTAGTAATCCCATGGAAGTTCACTCTGGCATACGTGTTTCTGCCACTAGCACAGCTACCAAGAGTCATAAAAAAGGACCATCCTAGTGGCTCCTTACTGGCCAATATGGAGCACAGGACTCCCCTTCATTTGCCGGAGAGACCAGATTTACTGTCACAGGATCCGATTGCCCACCCGAATTCACATCAGTGGGATTTAACGGCGTGGCTCTTGAAACCCTAGTACTAAGTGGTAGGGGCCGCCTCAGAGGCCATACCCACTGTTAAATGGGTTATTCACGTTCCAAACCCTTTTTTTCTGTTCAGTTGTTTTCAAATTGTTCCCCATAAATAGACTTTTTTTCAATTACTTTCCATTATCTTTTACGGTTTTTCCAAAATCTAAGTTTAAAGTTGACTGTTGGTGTCTCTGGTGTTTGAGTCTAGCAGCTCAGTAATTCAGGTGCAGATTCTAAACCAGGGGTCCCCAACCTTTTTTGCTTGTGAGCCACATTTAAATTTAAAAAAGAGGTGGAGAGCAACACAAGCATGAAAAAGTCCATGGGGATGTCAAATAAGAGCTCTGATTGGCTTTTTGGTAGCCCCTATATGGACTGGCAGCCTACAGGAGAGAATGTTTGGCAG
The DNA here is from genome assembly GCA_024363595.1 of Xenopus borealis. NCBI lineage: Eukaryota > Metazoa > Chordata > Amphibia > Anura > Pipidae > Xenopus > Xenopus borealis. The sequence goes on along the minus strand of CM044434.1, from coordinate 69,208,563 downwards.
GACGTCTGTTTTTTATGCAACCAAAACTTGCCTCTAAGCCATTAATTAATTAAAAAATAACCACCTGCTTTGAGGCCAGTGGGAGCAACATCCAAGGGATTGGAGAGCAACATGTTGCTCGTGAGCTAGTTGGTGATCACTGCTCTAAACTGATACAATTTTGCAACATTTAATTGAAACATTTCACAGCAACATCTCTGGAGTATTAGTATTATTGGAGTATTATTGTATCAATTCTTACTGCTGCCTGTAATGAAACCCAGAGATTCTGCTCAGCAGGGACAAAGGTAAGAAATGTATTCATTAAATGTACCAGTTTAGAACAGTTGGGGGATTCAGCGCCCCCCCCCTCCCAGAGCTGCTTGATGAAAAATTACACTTTACACTTCAATATTAGAAATACGGTTACAAATAGAAAATACAGTAATTGGAAAAAGTCGTTCTTTCTGGTGATCTATCTGAAAATAACTAGTTGTTTGAAGGTGAACAAACACTTTAAGTAAAATCAGCCAAAATGTATCACAGAGTGCGGAAGACTTTCACTAGTCGGTTTTGATCCCAGAGTAGCGGGGACAAAAGAGATCATCTCATTTCTTCAAGACGAACTATACAAGGGTCTGGCCCTAAGCACCTTGAAGGTGCAAGTCTTGGCATTATCCATTCTTTTTCAGACAAAATTTGGAGTACAAGAATAAAAACTTTCCTGCAAGGAGCAACCAGGCTAGTCCTCCTTGGGACTTACATTTGGTGCTTTCAGTCCTGCAGGAGGATCCTTTATGAGCAGTTAGAGTAAATTCCACTTCAATCCATTCAAGAAAAAGCAGTATTTCTCATGGCAGTCACTTCCGCAAAGCGAGTTTCCGAGCTAGCAGCTCTCGTGCAGACCGCACTTCAGGATTATATATAACCACAAGGTGGTCCTTTCCTACCTATGCTAGTCACGGTGTTTCATCTCAGTCAGGACTTGGTGGTACCCTCGTTTTGTCCTGATCCCAAGAATCCAATAGAAGCAAAGCTGAACAAGTTGGATGTTGTGCGAACAATCAGACGTTATATGTTGGCCACGGAGAATATAAGAACGGATTCTATATTCATTATCCCAGATGGTAGATGAAAGGGCTTAGCAGCATCAAAGACAACTTTTCCAAAGTGGGTTCGAACTACCATCATCAGTCTACACACAGAGGAAAAGCGGCTCCTTTCAAGGTCAGAGCCCATTCAGTGAGGGTTATGAGCACTACCTGGGCATTCAAACATCAAGCTTCAGTGGAGCCGGTGTGTCGAGCAGCCACCTGGTCTTCCATTCACACATTTACCCGGTTATACAAGCTGCATGTATAGGCATCTGCCGAAGCTAGCTTCGAGAGGAAGGTGCTACAGGCGGTTGTCTCCTAAAGCATCAAAGGATTAAGGGGTATTGTTTCCGTCCTCAGGGGTTGCTTGGGGACATCCCAATGGTGCCTGTGTCCCCCAATCTAGGGAAGAGAGGGATTTTTTACTTATAATAAAATCTTTTTCTCTTCTACATTGGGGGGCACGTGCCTTCCATCCCTGTAGTTAAATGTGAGGGGGTAAGTACATTACCCTGAAGTGTTTGGTTATATAGGTTATAACTTGTTTTTCTAGGGGTGAGAGACACTCCTCTGTTTTGGGTTAGCAATGCATATTAGCCTTCTTCGGTCAACAAAACTGAACCAAGGAGGAGGACCCAGGGGATGAAGCCCACAGCAGGAGGAGTCAATTTAACTACTTAGTGTCCGCTCTTCAAGCAGGATCTTCATCCCCATGGTGCCTGTGCCTCCCAATGTAGGAGAAGAGAAAGATTTTACTGTGAGAATAAAATACCTCTTTCTAAAAAAAAAAAGCCATATTTTTAATCAAATTGTATTGCAAATGGACTTTTATCAGACAGAATAGAGTTAAAAACAGCAAACCACAAATTAAAAAGCCATACTAAAGACTGAAAACGACTCGCTGTGATGAAACACAAATGAAAGGATAAAGGCTACTCAAACTTGTCATTCACACTACTGTTGCATTAATTATCTGAATTGGCTGGTCCATACTGTTGTCTATCTTATACAGATACAGGTCACCTTTAACAATGTCCTGTGAGCCACTGTCTGATCAAAGCTGTATCAAAGAAAATACTAAGGAGGATTACATCGAAATAGTAGTGTTTTTATACAATCCAAATCTATCTGCATTCATCTTTTATAGGAACGGAAAGCTGCACGGCTTGGTAAAGAAGCCATGAAACAAATGCATAGTGAGACCCAAAGACTAATCAGAGGTAAAACAATTTTCCAAATACTGTTGTAAAATAGGTTTTTACTTGCATGGCAATCATTTATATTTCACACTGTTTATTTTAGAATCTTCTGTATCTTTACCATATCATCTACCTGAACCGAAAACAATCCATGATTTTTTCAAAAGGCGTCCAAGGCCTCTTTGTCAAGGAAATGCAATGCAGCTTATAAAGTAAGTCATAATAGTTGTTCATAGTTCTGTGTACCGTGAGACTTAATTTCTGTTTAAATGAATTATAATTTAAAAAAAAAAGTCTTAATTCAATCTGCATAGTAGTAGTCCTAATTCCATGAAACTAATATCATGGCCACTGCATGAATCACTGCAATATTGTTTTTTTAAAATAAAATCTGTTTCTAAAGCGTTCGTGTTTAGATGTGAATTTAATATTTAAATGTATATATTTTTCACTTAATTGACCCTTCTTGTCTTGGGGTAAAATGCAAGTAAAATGTAGACCATATTGGAACATTGCAGTGACTGCATCTAATTATGCAGTTGGTCTTTGTATCTCTACTTGGATGCTTCACTAGACAACTATCCTGAACTGTATCACTAGAAGACCTTAATGTACCTGTAGATTCTGGTAAAGTGAAAATGGCAAAATCTGTGTATAAAAAGTAATTTGTTTTTCAGGTCAACAAAGTACCAGCCCTGCACTGAAGAGAAAAAGAACACCAGTGAAGAAATATGTGCTGAATTGCCAGAGTGTGATTATGTTTCAAAGGAAGTTTTAGAAATCTGTCCAGAACAACCTTTACTAAATCCTCAGTGTTCACATGCTGCAGTCCTATGTTATACGCAAAATGATGCTCAAACTGAGGGGTTAAGTAAAACCACAGAGGCAGTTGTGACTGGTCAAATGAATGACCAGGAGAACACTTTCAGTCATCCAAACATTGTTCATAAACAAGAAACGGTTGGATTAATAACCACTAATGAAACCATTCAGACACCATTTATTCCCCAGCCAGAGAGCACAGTTTGTGAACAAATCCAAAATGATGTGGTAGAGAACCAACTTATGCCTGAACAACCCTTGCATAAACCCAAGTTATCCAAGCTTGAAAAGCTGAGAGCTCTTGGAGTGGACTTCTCTATAAAACCTCGTCTTTGCCCTAATGATGGTTCTTTTGTTAACTTGGATGAACCAAAGCCGAATAAAGGTATGGCTGTGAATCCTTCTGCTCTGTTTTTTTTTACATTTTGCTATGATTGTCCTTTATTAAAAATATTGTTTTAAATCTTATTTAGTATTGAATTTTATGGCCTTAGGCAAAATGGTTCGTGGCAAGGTTTTTTTTTCTCTCCGTATACTGCATTTTCCCTTGTAATACTAAAATGTTCCTATCCAAAATAGCAGGAAAGAATAACCGAAGCATTAATGAAGCTTAGGTTCAGTCACAGAAAATTAAATGCAAGAGGAAAAGATCTGCACTCACAGGTCTTCTGTGCAAAGTGAAACTGAATACGCAAGTGATTCCAATAAACACTACAATGGCAGGAAAGTTCAGTGTAACGTCATACTAAGTATAGTTGTGCTCATAAGTTTACATACCCTGGCAGAATTTGATTACTTTTTCAGAGAATATGGATGAAAACACAAACTTTTTCTTTCACTTCAGCCAACCACTAACATGGTTAGTGGTTGGCTGAAGACATTTATTGTCAAACAACTGTGTTTGCTCTTTTCAAATCATAATCACTACACAAACTACCCAAATGACCCAGTTCTGTCCCATGCGCAGCTTCAGGAGTGATGAGTGAAAATTTTCCTCCAGTATTTTTTGATAACTTGCTGCATTCATTTTGCCATCAGTTCTGACCAAATTTCCTTTGCCTTTGTAGCTCAAACATCCCCAAAACATCAGCGATCCACCACCATGTTTCACAGTAGGAATGGTGTACCTTTTATCATAGGCCTTGTTGACTCCTCTCAAAATGTAGCATTTATGGTTGTGGCCAAAAAGTTCAATTTTAGTCTCATCACTCCAAATGACTTTGTGCGAGAAGGTTTGAGGCTTGTCTGTGTGCTGTGTGGCATATTTTAAGTGGGATACTTTGTGGCATATGCGTAGTTATGGCTTTCTTCTGGCAACTCAACCATGCAGCCCATCTTTCTTCATGTGTCTCCTTATTGTGCATCTTGAAACAGCCGCACCACGTTTTTTCAGAGTCCTGTATTTCACCTAAATGTATTTGTGGGTTTTTCCTTGCATACCGAACAATGTTTCTGCAGTTGTGGCTGAAATTTGTTTTATTTGGTGTGGTTTCAACAGATCCCCTAAGTTGCCACTTCTTTATTTGAGTTTGAAGATTGCTGATTGATATTCTCAATTCCTTTGATATTTTCTTATA
>CM044434.1:69155923-69189874 GCA_024363595.1 Xenopus borealis | reverse complement strand
ATAGCCCTTTTCACGCCTGAATTAAAACTTTATAAGCAAATGGTAGGAATCCTTAAAGGGTTCTATTCAGTAATGCTTGTGGGCATGTTGTTTTAACATTATAGCACCAATTCTATGCTGATACTCGTTTTTACTCCGTTTTCCACTATAGAAAGTATTACTAGATTTGCTTGGAGTTAAATGGATAAGTAATTCTTAATGCTCTGCTATACCTGTGAACATTGTAGGTGTCTTTAATAATAGCACATAAACAGCTAGTTGCATACTTATTTTAATCCTTTTCATTAAAAAAAACCTTTTAATTAGTCCTGTTGAATTGTCCCTCAAAATTAAGTACTATACTACTATACTTCCCCGTTTGAATTATAATAACCTTTACACTCCTGAAAAAGAAAAAAAAACTCTAAATTGTCATTCTTGTCTGGTGTTCTGAGCAACCATCTTGAGGTAAAGGTAAAATATGTAAAACAGACGCGTATATATACCCCAAAATATACTTTAGCATAATTTTGTTTTATGCCAAGCCTGAATGGCACTACAGGCATTTAAACAATGTTGATTTTTTTTTTCCATAAACCTATACGCTTTTATATGGCAGGTATCTGGAAATACTTTATCCAGAAAGTTCTCAACAGTACCTTGTCCTTAAACACTAATATTCAATGAATGCCTGTTGGAAGCAGAAGAATCCTTTTGAGATTAATGGGTTGAAATATCTTTTAGCGGACTTTAGGTATTGAGCTCAAATTAAAGAAAAAGACCCCAGGTCTGGAGCATTCTGGGTAAAAAGTCCCACACCTGTATAAATAAATAAAAATTAGGAAAATGTATGTTTTAAAAGTGTACATCCTGATGAGGTGGTCAGTTCTCTGGATTAATTTAAAAAACTCGACCATGCATACCATGATGTATACACAGCAACTTTTCTGTTTCTTGCAAACTAATGCATTTATCATTTGAATGTGGTTAATTTATGCTGCGTTTTAGAGTGCAGACTATCCTGAAGGTGAAGATGAGGAAAATGACAATGATGAGGATGATACTGCTAATGATAGATTGTTGGGAAATGTGCCTGGAATTGTTATCCCACTCACAAGACCAGTAACTACGGATTCCACCCTCATGCTGTTTAAGGACAATTCCTCAAAGTTAGGGTAAGACTGCTTTATAGAAGGTAATAGTTGATAAATAAGTTGTACAAAATAAGGGTTAGCTTTAGGAGCATGCTTTGCTATTGTAATATTTTTGTTGATCAAATTACACTTTAGCAATGCTTGCTTTATAATAAGGTTAAACTATTCAAGACTACAAAACAAGTATTATTGTAAATTATCTAGTTGTAGAGCATGGCAAACTATTTTTGAGTACTTGCCATAGGTATACATTTTCATTAAACAAAACTGTTCTAGCCTATTACAATTAACTAGCATTTTTTTTCTTTCCTCATTTTTTTTTGCAATACAGAGATTCACTGCCTGATGAAAGTGGAGGCAAGCGAAGCAGTCGGCTAGGTAAATAACTAATTTCTCATAAACATTACATGTAATCTCATAAAGTACAACTTAATTAAAATAAAAAAATATTAAATTTAATTGTCGCTAGACCATTTTAAATTGTTAATTTATACCATTTAATTTGGTTTTATAATCTGGGTTTATAACCAATACAATCACTATCCTTCTCTTAAAATATTTACATTTCTTTTCCACAAAACAAACTTTTTTAGGGATCCCCCAGTTAATGTGAATGTCTGAAGCATTACTTGCAACCGATAAATGTATACCTATTCAATGATATGCTATAGTTTACCTGTCCGTAGTAGTTGTACAGAGTACTACGTTTGTTACTGATTATATCCAGATGGACCTGCGTGTCTGACTTTGTAGCGTTTAAGATATTGTGTAAGACTACTTGCAACCAAGGTGAGGTTGTGTGAATTATTTTGCCCTTTTGTATGCAAAGTGTAACTTCTCCATCACTTCAAACATTCCTCCTTTAAAAATGTGTTAAATTTTTTTCCACTGTATTTTGTAACAGATGATGAAGACTCTCTGTTGCCACAATTAAAAGAAAACAGCCATAACAGTAGCTTTGAACTTATTAGTTCAATGATACCATCATATCAGCCGTGTAATAAAACAACTCGAGGTGTGATCAACTCCAGTAACATTGGCTTTCGCTCACCATCTCCAGTCCATTTCAAAACAAGTTTTCTCAGCTCTGCATCAAAGGTATGGAAAAACAAACTTGTAGAACATGTTATATTGTCCAGTCCAAGATAAGAATTGATGTAATGTCAATTGAAGTTACAATATTAGTGTGTTTGTATAAAAAAAAAAAAAAAAGCGGTGTGTTCAGATTCTTCAGCAGTATGATGTAAGCATCCCTTAGTGGCAAGACTAAACACCAACAAATTTATGAAATAGCAAAATCTCATGGTGGCAGCAAAAAATAAAAAAAAATTATATGAAAAAAATCTGACCACTCTCCCTTCATTATGCACATATATCAGTCAGCAGCTTGAAGCCAATAAGTAACACTACCACTATAAAGATATTGTTACGTTGTGTGAGGTGGGGTCAGGATTCAGGCAACAAAGAAAAAAGAAAAAAAAAGCCTGGCGATATACATGTCAAAAACAGTCTGGAAACTTTTTTTCTCCAGTGTCTGCTTGGGGGACAGAGGAACACTGGGGTATAGCTGGTACCACTGGGACAGGAAATAACATAAGAATAGAAACTAGCTCCTCCCCTGCCAGCAATACCCCCCCCCCCCCTTGCAGGAGGAGTTGCTGCTCAGTTTTTTCTTGTCCTCGAGGTAAGGCAGGAAAATCATTTTCTCCAGTTTTGGATTCTAGGAGTGCCCCAGGACCCCTACACTGAGTAGTAGGTTCTTTGGGGTCATCTCCCAATGCGGGATAGTCTCCGGTGTTTTGAGGAGTGTGTGTATTGCCTCCAACCAGTCAGTCCCATCATACATTCCCCCCACAGGTGACTGAATTGACTGGTCGGACGACAAGGGGGACACCTGAAAGATCCACACATAAGTGGGTCTTCGGCTCCGTACCCACAAAAACACATTGCAAGAAGGTTACCCTTGGACGCCTCTCTTCCTTCTCTCTCTCAACCCCCCCCTCCTTCAGCTGGGGAACGGTGTGGTCTGCCCTTTTCTCTTAGCAGACGCGCATTGGGAAAAGGGGGGGGGGGCAGCGGGGACTGACAGCACACCGCAGTAGCCTACTTACGGAGGAGAGCTGCCATATAGAGCACACATAACCACACTGTATTCATCCGGTTGTGCGTGCATACTCCTCCCCACCAGCAAGGAGCGCTGCACTTCCGGGTTCACGCACCTCTAGCATGCGCCTCTTGTAGATTGGTCATTGGCGCCAAAAGACTCTCACGATTATTTAAAAATCCAGCACACGTGCTCCGTTTGGATAAGGGCGTCACTGCAGGTAAATATTAACCTCTTTATATCATACACTAGGTTGTGCACACTCAAATAAAATACCGATATATACACAGGTGGCATTAAAGTAAATTCTTTACTATTTAAAACAATTTAGTAATACATAGTTACATAGTAATACAGTTTTACACAATCGTTCACAAAGTAATAGTATACATACCACCAAAAAAGTAAGTAAGCAAAAAAAGGAGCAACAAGGAGCAGATACACCTAAAAAAAATGAGAATAACCCCCAACGTTTCGGCACAAAAGCCTTTGTCAAGGGGATTCTCTTGACCTCTTCCCTGCTAAGAGCTACACCTTTGCCTACTCTTCCCTGCAGGTAAAAGTTGCTGATCAAAAATTGACTGCTCGCAGAACCAGAGAGAGAGAGACTGGTTTGAAGTACTACTCTACCATGTCTGAGGAAGCTAATGGTGCTCTTTTTTCCAGGAGAACCACCTCCGTTAAATATTTAGCGTGCACTAAATGCCGTAAACCCTTGTGACCAGGCCACAGAGATCCAGTCTGTTCTAATTGCAAATCCATGGCTATTGGTCCGGATCCCCCAGAAAAGGCTCAGTTTCGGGGAACCCTGGCTTCCCAGGGAAATTCAGGGACTCCATCCACAGACCCTCCTTCTGCTCCACAGGATATTCCTCAGTGGGCAACACAACTGGTGACAGGAATTCCAAGATTAGCACAATCTTTGGACAAACTTTTTTTCTCGCCTTGAGAACTCTACAAACAAGCCATACAAACGGAGGCCCCCCTCCCCTGCAGTTACTGCAGTAACACTCCTCTAATTTATCCTGATCCAATTCTTTCAGAGGGAGAGTTATCCCAAAGTGACCAGGAGGAGGATGAATCTCCCACACTCTTCAGAGGCTGTGGATGGTCTAATACAGTCACCCTTCATCTGCAGCAACAAGAAGCATCTTCAGCAGAGACGACATCTCTGTTTAAGAGGCAACGTAACGTGTCCCCAGTGTTTCCTCATTCTCAATTAGATTAGATAATACAAGTGTGGTATAAATCGGAAAGACGTTTCCAGCCCAAGAAGAGGTTCCTAAAGAATTATCCTTTTGACACCGAATCCGCAGAAAGATGGGCCGCCTCCTCCGGCAGTAGACGCTCCAGTATCTAGACGTCTAAAGAATACGGCTTTAACAGTATCAGATGCATCATCCTTCAAAGATGCCATAGATAAGAAGATTGAGGGTCTGCTACGCTCAGCCTATTCGGCTTCGGGCACTGAACTTCGGCCAGCGCTTGCCACAGCTTGGGTCATCAGGGCCATTGAGTCATGGGCAGACGCCTTACTGGAGGCTATTCAATCCGGAGCACCACGCAACGAGTTGTTGCTGTGGGCTTCCCAGATCAAGGAAGCAAGAGATTATATATGTGAAGCTGAACATCCGCACAACGGTAGCAGCTAGGTGGTCACTGGTCGGCGGATATGTAATCTAAGAATTCTTACCTCCATTTCATTCAAGGGAAAACTACTATTTGGACCAGATTTAGATAAGATAATCAGCCAAGCGACGGGCGGAAAGAGCACTCTACTACCTGAACCCCACTCTCGCTCTTCCTTTCGCAGAGGAACATTTTTTCGAGGCTCCCAGAGCAAGTCCTCAAGAACCTCCCCTCCACGACACTCAACCTCAAGCAGAGGCCGCTGGTCTGCTTCAAACAGTGGTGATAAGTCCTGTTCCATCCGAGGAAAGATTCGAGTGGTTCTACTCCAACCTTTTCATAGTACCCAAGAAGGATGCCAAAACCTTCACTACCAATTCAGGGCCCTACCATCAGCCCCCCCAGGTCTTTACAAAGGTCATGGCAGCAGCAAAGAAGGGGAATTTCTATCACCCCTTATCTGGACGACCTTCTCGTAAAAGCCTCAGAGACCCATCAAGCTCTCCAATTCACGATGATGACTTTTCAGGAATTGGGCTGGTGCCTCAAGAGAAGCAAATCGTGCCTACTTTTCAGTCGATCAGCAGTTTTTCTCGGAATGACGTTTGATACAATAGCCCAGAGGATTTTCCTTCCACACGAGACGCTCGTACAACTACAAGCCTTAGTCAAGACCCTCTTGGCACAACCGACTCGCACAGCCAGGTTCTGCATGAAGGTTCTGGGAGTCATAGTTTCAACAATGGAAGTGGTACCTTTCTCCAAGTCTGATTGAGGGACACAGGGACCTTGGGGTATAGATGGTACACCCAGGAGGGCAGGACTCAACTGTACAACAAAAACTAGCCCCTACTGGCTTTACTCCAAGCAGGCGGAGCTTAACTCAGTTTTTGGTTGTGTCCTCAGGAGGATAGGACATTGAAATCACTTCTGGTTTATTTTTTTGTCAGTTGCTTGACACCAGGGGATGCACAGGCGCTCTACACAGAGTAGAGGTACCACATCTCTCCACGTGGGTCCCTGTTTTCCCCAAGACCATCCAGTCTTGTACAGTCTCTCCTATCTACAGGTGCAGACTGACTGGCCGGAGGACAGAAGAGCCAAGGGACACAGTGAGTGCCCATCTGTGCTACCCTCAGTGCCACTACTATTCCCCTAATCATTTGGGAAAAGTCACCCACAGGACTTCCTTTGTACCAGGGGAGGAATACAATACACTTAGCCAAAGACCCTGTATCGCTGACTCACTGACGGGGAATGCGAGCAGCCATAACTTAGACTGCCGACTGTCTGGCAACATTTCTGAAAAAGGCTTTGTCGGGGAGGAACGAGGGGAAACGCGGGACAGCGGTTTCAAGCACTACAGGAGCCGCAATCTACCAGGCTCCATTAGTTTAATACTAGCCGAGTACCCTGGCCGCAAAGTTTTTTTGCGCCATTTCGTCTCAAGTCTCGTGCTACTATGCGCGCTTACTCTCTGGCCGCCATTTTGCCTACACCAGAGCGTAACATTGCAGAGGCATTCCGCATCCCAGAAAAGGTCTCACGTGTGTTATACTGCAAGCAATATTTTGGGGAAGTACTGTCTTAGCCTCTCTGCTCTCTACTCCTAGGCTATATCACAGCACGGTGGAGTTCTTCCAGTGGATTCTTATCCCACGCCTATACTCACTTAAATCTCTGTATAGAATTCTGGGGGAGAGTCTACTATTCCTGACTCCCAGTCACCATGTCGGAGGGACCCAGTGACAGGTTTTTCACATTCCCAGCTTGACCACATCATTCAGCAGGAATGGGATTCTGCAGAGAAACGTTTTCAAACAAGCCTAAAAGGCTCTATCCATTTTCCAAGGAGCTCACAGAAAAGTGGTCAATGCCACCTTCAGTTGATCCACCATTCTCCCCGCTTTCCAAGAACACAGCACTTCCAGTTCCGGAAGCTTCTTCCTTTCGGGATTTGAAGAGACTAGAAAGTCTATTACGCTCCTCATTTTCAGCCTCCCTCTGTCCTGTCCTGGCTATGGAATGGTAAGCAGGGCTATCCAGTCCTGGTCAGAATCCCTACTTACTGCGATTAGTTCCGGAGCTCCATGCCACAAACTCTCCCAATGGGCTTCCCAGATAAAGGAAGCAAACGACTATATGTGCGAGGCGGCTCTAGATGCGACTCAAGTCATCAGTAGGTCATCAGCACTCTCAGTGGCAGCCCGCAGATCTCTGTGGATGAAGCTTTGGTCTGCTGATTTTTCGTCAAAGAAATCCTTGACCTCTATCCCTTTTAAGGGTAAGCTACTTTTCGGACCGGACCTGGATAAATCAGCCAAGCAACTGGAGGCAAAAGCACCTTACTACCTCAACCTAAGGCATGACCTTCCTTTCATCGGCCCATGTTTTTTCGTGGCTCCAAGACCAAGCACACAAGACCGTCATCTCCGCGACAGTCCTTTTCATCCCGAGGACGTTTCGGCGGTAAGCAAAGGCCCTCATGGCAGAGCAGAAAGCAAACTCCCAAGACCGGAGACAAGACCACCTCTGCATGACTGCGAACCCATGCCGGCAGTCACGGGGACCATTGGGGGCAGGCTTCGTCACTTCGCCAATGCGTGGACCACACTCATTCAGGACGCATGGATTCACGAGGTGGTCACTCAAGGCTATCGTCTAGAATTCACCTCCCCCCCCCCCTTCCTCACAGGATTCTTATGTCAAGACACAACCTGACCAAGAGGTCACTTTCTAAACGTCATACAGTCTTTCTCTTCACAGGTCATCACTCCAGTACCAACTGCGGAAAGGTTCAAAGAATATTATTCAAACCTCTTTGTAGTCCCCAAAAAGGACGGCTCTGTTCCACCCATTTTGGACCTCAAGGAACTAAACAAATTCTTTCGCCACTGAAGATTCAAGATGGAGTCACTCAGATCTGTAATTTCAGCAATGTCTCCAGAACAGTTTCTGATCTCTCTCGACATGAAGGAAGCCTACCTTCATGTCCCCATTTTCCCTCCGCATCAGAAATGTTTGCGATTTGCTTTCCAGAATCGTCACTATCGGTTTACGAGCCTCCCATTCAGACTGACATCTACCCCGAGGATTTTCACCAAGATCATGGCGGAGACGACCGCAGTAATCCACAATTTGGGAATTTCAATCACTCCCTAACTGGACGATCTGCTAATCAAGGCACCATCCTTCAGTGAGGCTCAGAGGTCACTGCAGATTTCCCACGCTTCAGAAGCTCGGCTGGATCTTAAACCTAGAGAAGTCCTCGACAACACCAAGTCAATCCATGGTCTTCCTCGGTCTGCTGTTCAACACATAGATGCAGAAGGTCTACCTTCCCCAGGAAAATATCAATCATCTCCAAGACCTAGTTCGGTCACTCCTACAGAAACCTCTCCACTCCGTTTTGCATGAGGGTGCTAGGGGTCATGGTTTCCACTATAGAAGCGGTACCATTTGCCCAATTCCACTTACGAGAGCTCCAGTGGAATATTCTAACAGCCTGGAAGAGGAATCCCTTGTGCAGGAGATCCGACAAGAGCATCTCTCATCTGGTGGCTGAACAGCAATCATCTGTCCCTGGGCAAACCGATGTGAGAACCACAATGGCTAATTCACGCAACAGACGTAAGTCTGTTCAGTTGGGGAGCAGTCCTCGACGGTCATAACGCTCTGGGTCAGTGGAACCCACGGGAGAAGAAACTCCAGATAAACCTGCTCGAGATCAGAGCTATCTGACTAGCTCTGTTTTACTGGCAACAGCAACTACAAGGTCAGGCAGTCAAGATACAATTCGACAACGCCACGGAGGTAGCCTAAATCAACCACCAAGAAGCAGAGGAGATCTAGATGAAGTCAATCTAATATTCAGATGGGCCGAAGCACACCAGATTCTTCTGTCCGCAATCTACATACCAGGGCTGCTAAACTGGGAAGCGGACTACCTAAGCAGGCAGTCCCTAGACCCGGGGGGGTGGTCACTAAAGGACGACATTTTTCACCAGATAACTCAAATGTGGGGCACCCCGGAGGTGGATCTCATGGCAACACTGCACAACCGCAAGGTCCCAGCATTCATGTCTCGATACAGGGACCCGCTAGCCATAACAGCAGATGCCCTAACTGCAAATTGGCACTTCCGCCTGGCCTATGCCTTCCCTCCTCTTCCTCTCATTCCCAGCACTCTCCCAAAGCTTCAACGAGAGCAAACAACCTTCATTCTCATTACACAAAGGTGGCCCCGCCGCTCCTGGTTCAGACCTTGTCAATCTGTCAGTGGAAAAACCCTGGACCCTGCCTCTACTTCGGGATCTTCTAATCCAGGGCCCCATTCGGCAACCAAACCCAGGGAATCTCAATTTGACGGCATGGCTCTTGAGCTCGAAATCTTGACTCGGAAGGGGTTCTCCAAGGCATGAGCACACACCATGTGTGCAGCCAGAAAACCATTCTCGGCAAGAGCTTACCATAGGTTTTGGGCTACCTACCACCATTGGTGCGTACACCACAAAAAGAGGTTTCAAGCGATTCTACATTCCAAACATTCTAGAGTTCCTACAAGAAGGTTTATACATGGGACTTTCCCTAGCTTCTCTCAAATCACAAATTTTGGCCCTATCTGTCCTTTCAGAAATGAATCGTACTTTTGTCGGATGTAAAGAGCTCTATGCAAGGAGTAGCACACAAGGCTCCACCAATACGAGTTCCGACTCCACAATGGGATCTCACTCTAGTTCTCCGAGCGATTCAAGACCCCCTATTTGAACCTCTAGGATCTATACCGCTTCTCTGGCTTACCTGGAAGACTATTTTCCTACTAGCTATTTTGTTGGCAAGGCAAGTTTCAGAACTCTGCGCACTGTCATGCAAGACTCCCTTCCTCGTCTTTCACCATGATAGGGCGGTACTCTGTACAATTCCTTCCTACCAAAGGTAGTCTGAGTTTCACCTGAACGAAGAAATTACCATTCTAACCTTCTAATCCTAAGGAGAAGGCCCTACACTCTCTGAACCCAGTTATGGCTCTAAAGTTCTATCTGCACAGAGTCCAGGACATTCGCAAGGTGGATTCATTATTCATCATTCCATCAGGCCCTCACCAAGGGGAGGCAGCCACGAAATCATCTATTTCACACTGGATCAAGCAAGCAATTCAGCGAGCTTACGTGGCAAGAGGTCGATCTCCTCCATCCAGATTTACTGCACATTCCACTAGGGGGATGAGCACGTCCTGGGCGTTCATAAACCAATGGTCACCTGAACAGCTGTGCAAAGCAGCTATGTGGACCTCGGTCCACACCTTTTCAAAATTTTACCACTTTGACACCTTTGCTTCCGACACAAGCTTTGGCAGAAAGGTGCTTCAAGCCGCTGTGACATCTTCCACTCAGGCCTCATTCTCCCACCCGGGGTAATTAAGGGACAGCTTTGGTATGTCCCTGTGTCCCCCAAGCAGACTTGAAGAAAAGGAGATTTTGTGTACTCACCGTTAAAGTGGACCTGTCACCCAGACACAAAAATCTGTATAATAAAAGTCCTTTTCAAATTAAACATGAAATCCAATTTCAAATTTTTATTAAAGCATTCATAGCTGTTTTTAAGCTCATTTAAAAATCTCAGCTGTCAATCAAATATTGTCTGCCACTCCTCTATGCCTTAAGCATAGAGGTGGGGCAGATAATTACTTTCACTTTCCATTCAGCACTTCCTAGATGTCACTGCTCCCCACACATTTCCCCAGTTCTCTTAACCATTTAATTGTGTAGCCAGGACATGGGGATAGAGATCGGGTCCCCCATTCTGGTGCACAAACAAGATTCTGAGCTGATGTAAGGCTTGTCTTAATAACAGTGTCCACAAAATGGCTCCTGCCTGCTTGCTATAATTATGAATTCCCAGACTGAAGAAAACAAGATTCAAATAATTTATATAGTGTAATTAATGTTCATTTTACTAGACTAATATGATAAAATATGATTTTGAATTATATTTTTTTGGGGTGACGGGTCCACTTTAAATCTCTTACTCTTCACTCACTTGGGGGACACAGGGCTTTCCCCCCCCCCTGGACTGAGGCCTTCACTTCCGTTCGACATATTACGGTGATCTTTAGTTATCATAAGAATAGTTAATGTTTACAGTTCTCCTGTTGACTTTGGAACAAACTGAGTTAAGCTCCGCCTGCTGGGGGTATAGCCAGTAGGGGAGGGGCTAGTTTTTGTTCTACAGTTGTGTCCTGCCCTCCTGGATTTACCAGCTATGCCCCAAGGTCCCTGTGTCCCCCAATTGACTGAAGAGAAGGAGATTTAACGGTGAGTACACAATCTCCTTTTTGCTCAGTTACATCTCTTGAGAGCTACAATGGAACATCCTATCATCCTGGAAAAGAAATCTCTCCACCAACCGATTTGCATATCCAGAAGGACTCTCTTATCCCTAACCTGGTGGCTGAGGATCACCAACCTCACCAAGGGAAGACTAATTGGAAGCTCAAGGTAGAGTGTTCTTGCCACAAGTCTGTTGGGTGGGAAGTGGTCCTAGAAGGCAGAACAGCTCAGGGACTATGGTTGGAGGAGGAGGAGAGCAGACTGCCAATCGGCCTACTAGAAATGCGAGCAATTCGCCTTGGACTGATCTGCTGGCAGGGACTGCTGAAGGGGCAAACGTTCAAGTTT
Organism: Xenopus borealis; assembly: GCA_024363595.1. Classification (NCBI taxonomy): domain Eukaryota; kingdom Metazoa; phylum Chordata; class Amphibia; order Anura; family Pipidae; genus Xenopus; species Xenopus borealis. The sequence continues at coordinate 69,178,331 of CM044434.1, read as the reverse complement.
CAATCGGACAACTCCACAGTAGTAGCCTGCATAAATCACCAGGGAGGCACAAGAAGCAGTGGAGCTCTAAACGAAGTAAAGCTCATCTTTCGTTGGGCAGAGAACAACCAAACTCTCATCAGCCATCTACATCCCAGGTGCCCAAAACTGGGAAGCGGACATCTTAAGCAGGCAGTAATTGGATCTCAAGGATGAGATATTCAACAAGATAGTCCAGAGATGGGGAAAACCCGAGGTGGAACTCATGGCAACCTGACAGAATCGAAAGGTACCCAGTTTCTTTGCCCAATACCGGGACCCTCTAGCAAAGGGGGTGGATGCTCTAACAGCAGAATGGAAATTCCATCTGGCCTACACCTTCTCCCCTCTTCCTCTAGTTCCAAGAATAAGAAAATTAAGAGGAGAAGCCTCCTAGATGGCCACGAAGAACATGGTTTTCCGACCTAATAAACATGTCAGTCGACGAACCTTGGGTTCTATCTCCCCTTCCAGGAGAAGGTGCTCCCAGAAAGAAAGGGATGCAATTCTCTATCCAGGCTCTTCTAGAATTTCTACAGGACGGATTCACTGGGGCTCTCCCTGGGTTCACTCAACTCACAGATCAGCGCTCTCCGTTTTATTCGAAAGACAACTGGCCCTCCTGCCGGACGTTAAAACTTTTCTTCAGGGGGTAGCCCATCTAGCCCCCCCCAATACAATCGCCCACGCCGACATGGGACCTTTCCTTAGTACTACGGGCCTTGCAAGAAACACCGTTTGAACCATAAGCTTCCGTTTCTATACATTGGCTAACTTGGAAGACTGCGTTCCTCATAGCTATTGCTTCGGCAATCAGAACTCTGTGTTCTCTCATGCAAGGAACCTTTCCATGTTTTTCACCAAGATAGGGCAGTGCTTCGCACGGTACCCTCCTTCCTTCCAAAAGTGGTCTAATACTTCCACCTAAACCAGATCACCATAACTACATTCTGTCCATCTCCAGCCAACCCTAAGGAGGTGGCACTTCACAAGCTTGACCCAGTCAGGGCTGTCTGGGCCTACCTGAAAAGGGTACATGATCTACGAAAGACCGGCGCCTTTTTCATCATTCCATCTGGACCACAGCAGGGCACACAGGCCTCCAAGGCAGACCATTCAAAGCTTTGGTACGTCCCCTGTGTTCCTGTGTCCCCCAAGCCAACACTGGAGAAAATCTTTCTCTTCAGTCGCTTGGGGGACACAGGATGTCCCTCCCTGGATATGGGGCTGTCAATACCAATTCAGACGTGGTCTGGTGTATGTTCTTCAGCCATTACGTAAGTTAAAAGTTCTATATGTTGACTTTGGTACAAACTGAGCTGCAACTACTCCTGCAGGGGGGGAGGGGGCGGTATAGCTGGCAGGGGAGGAGCTAGCTTCTATTATGTTGTGTCCTGCTCCAGTTTTACCAGGTATACCCTAGTGTTCCTGTGTCCCCCAAGCAACTGAAGAGAAAGATTTAACGGTGATTCCACAAAATCTCCTTTTATTTATTTTTTAAAATCTCCTTCCTGACTGCCATGTTTTCTTTAGTGTGTATTACAACACCAATCTAGAATTGCTTTTCCTTTTCAGAGCTCTGGCAAGATGTCTGAACCATCCCTTCCTGTGGAAGACTCACAGGATCTATATAATGCTTCCCCAGAGCCCAAAGCCTCGTATCTCTGTGCTGGAAGAAACTCACAATTTCAATTTTCATTGGAGGATGACACACAGAGCCAACTGCTTGATGCTGATGGGTGTGTAATTTTGCTTATTTGCATGTTTACATATGAGACATTTGCCACGAACATTCTTGAGGGGTCACAATTGGTCGTTCAGTGTATTGTATGTGCTACAAGCCTTGTGGCATTGTGCAGCAACCAAAATCCTATAATTCAGTGCTGTCCAACTGGTGGCCTGTGCCCCCCTCCCCCTTCTGTCTCCCTCCATGAGAGTCTGCATGCTGTCTGCTTACCATGTGTAAGCTTTACAGAGAGTAGCTGGCCCTTGCATTGTTTAAGACTCAAATTCAGACTAATCCCCTGTATTGTTCACGCCTGTGATACCCCTGCATTTTTCACATTTGTAACACCTCTATTGTTCACACCCCTAAAGCCCTGTACTGTTCACACCTGAGACCCAGACTGAATCTGCCCACATTGTTCACCTGTTCACACCTTATTCAAAATGCTAATGGGGCACCAGCACTCACTGTATATAGTACATAGAGTGGTCTCCTGCTCTGTTCTGCCTTCCCTATGCGCCATACTCTGCTTGCCCAGTGCTGCATGTGCGTTTGTCATGCTCTGCTTGCCCAGTGCTGCTTGTGTGTGTCACGTTCTGCTTGCCCAGTGCTGCTTGCGTGTGTGTCATGCTCTGCTTGCCCAGTGCTGCTTGTGTGTGTGTGTGTGTGTCATGCTCTGCTTGCCCAGTGCGGCGTGTGTGTCATGCTCTGCTTGCCCAGTGCGTCTTGTGTGTGTGTGTGTGTGTGTGTGTGTGTTTGCAGACCACACCCAGGGTGTTTTCTCAAACATTGATAAACGAATCAACAAATTTGACCGATTTCAGGAAAGATGAGACTAGTTTTTAATTAACTATGGTCAATTTTTTTTTTTTTTTTTTTTTTTTTGGAGGATCATCTTGTTTTTTTCCTTTTCAAAAGGTTTCTGAATGTTGGTCGTCATCAGAGTAAATCTAGCTCTGCCAAACACAGGCTAGCATTGGATACAATGGATGAAAATGCAATGGATGCCAATATGGGTGAACTTTTAGACCTTTGCTCAGGACAGTTCAAAGAAACTCTTTCAGGCACATCACAGTCAAGTGAAAATGAAGCTAAGAAACAAACAATGGATGAATTGCTTGAACTATGCTCTGGCAAATTTGTCTCTCAAGGTAAGGTTCTAATGTGCTTATTTATTTCTAAAACACTGTTTAGTCAAAGCATCAAATACTTGTTTGTGCAAGCTTTGCATAAATGGCAGGAACCTATACTTTAATGTTTTCTATATCCGTAGATGGTTCATGGACTGATGTAGGTTAAAGTTTCACATTTTAAAGTATATTTTCGTACTTTATAACCAGTGCTTAGTAACTTTTTAAAGTTGGGCTTCGGAATTTATTTTGTATAGTTTTTTGTTTTGTTTTTTATTTGCCTTCTGACTCCAGCATACAAATGGAAGTCACTGACCCCACTATCAGTAAACCTTTTGCTCTCCAAGGCTGCAATGTTGTTTTTTATTTATTAATATAATCATGTCTCCTTCAAACCACTCCCTGGCTGCTACAGTAATCGCAACCTGAGGTTATACTGGAGAGTTGCTGAAAAAGTTAAGACTGTTGGTAAATCGTGTTAGAATATGATTCCTACACCATACTAACATTTAAATCCAAGGTGAACAACCTCTTTAATTACAAATAAATGTAGAAAATGTTCTCTATTGCCCTTTTATAAAGATGTTATTCACCTTTGAATAAACTTTTAGTATGATGTAAAGAGTTCTATTCTGAGACCATTTGCAATTGGTTTTCATTTTCTTAATCATGTGTGAGTTTTGTGATTGTTAATCTTATTCAGCAGCTCTTCAGTTCACAACATCAGCAGTCTGGTTGCCAGAACCCAAATAACCCTAGCAACCATGCATTGATTTGAACAAGAGACTGGAAAATGAATGAGTGTCTGGATAGAAAGTAGCCATTTTTAGACTATTGGTTTTTTTAATATGGGGTCAATGGTGGAGTCCGAATAAGAATGCAAATACTTAAAAAAAACGATTTTGTAAAAAAAAAAAAAAATGAATTGCAATTGTGGCTTAGAATCACCAGTTCTATAGCATACTGTTATACTGGCCATAGACGCAAAGATCTGATCGTATGAATCCATTTACGATCAGACATCCCCCATCTCCCGACCTTCCACTAACCTTCAGATTAAAGTAGTAAAATCACAGATCAGCCGATGTTCTGCCCCTGACCAGGATCATACGAAAGATGTGCCCGACAAGACCTAATGACAGTCTCCCACTGAAAATCGTACGATTGGCAATACATGCAGAGATATTCTTGGCAGTTGACAGAAATTTTCTAACCTGTCTGATTGGCATGGCACGACAAATGTCTGGATACTCCATACACAATCTGAAAATCATACGAATACAGGATATTTTTATTTTTTACTTTGTTGTTAAATGTGTTTTACTGTTTCAATTTGTACCTTATGTCTGTCTGGAGCTTTTCTGGTTTGTGGAAGTCTACTCTGTCTTATTTGACCCTGCTAAGCATAATCTTGAGTGTCATTTGTTAGATGTTTATTGATACCATAGTTGCGAACATTCCATAGATTCTTCCAAAAAATGTATCCATGTTGTGAACTGCAGCAGTTCATAGTTTGCGCTTATATTACAGTCACTGCCTAGAAACAAATTTTACATTTCAATTCTAGAAAAACGGTCAAATTAGTACAGCAGAGAGAATTACATTTGATTACGTTTGATCAATTTCTTTTTTTAAACTGAAAACTCCTGACCTGAAAAAATATTTCAAAGGTCAACCTTGTCAGAAAAGGACTTCTTGTGGCACCCTATTATAAAAAGTTTTGTGATGTCTCAGAATATCCTATATTTGGGAATAAGGTTATGTTTTGAACTGTGAATTACCTTCAGGGAGTTTCTGATGTCTGTATTACAGAATACTGATTATTAGAGTATAATTTATAAAACACATCAACACAAAGAAGGTTAAACTGTTAATGTAATAAAGTGTCCGTGAAAGTAATGCAAATCGACCATGTGAATAGGTAGGGAAGTAAAATCCTTCAAATATCGAATTCAAAGTATTTTTCCACAATTCGATAGTTCAAATCGATCAATTCGAATGATTTTTTTCGATTGATCAAATTTTTTTTTTATTTAATCAAAATTAAGGAAACCCAATTCGGTAGCTTTGATCTGTCGAACTAGGTGGTAGAATAAAATTTTAAAGGGGAAGTACTGACGGTCGAATATTCAAATTAAATTTTATTTGAATCATTAGATTTGATTGAATTTACAAAACCATTCGAAAATTGGAATGTGTTTGAAAATTTTGGTCCAACTTCGAATCCTTCATGTGAATTTAATAAATCTGCTCCTTAGTGACTTTCTGGAAGTCTAACCAAGCAGTCATTAGGGTGATGGATATAAGTAAAGAGGCCCAGACACATGGAGGTTATGATAGGTTTTATTGTAGATTTTAAAAAGATTTGGCCAAATACTGAACACAATCTGAACCTGCAATTTAAAATTCAAATGAAGTAAAACTGTATAATCTGAACAAAACCTTGATGCCCTACTATTTTTTGTTTTGAAGTCACTTGTTACAGACTGATTAAGCGTAGTACTGTGCCTTTCTTGTTAAAAGTGTCACATTTGTTCTTTCCTTTTATCCTCCATCAGCTGACTGTTCCACACAAGATTCTTCTGCTTTAGCTAAAGACAGTTCTACAGCTGTAAAAAAGGACATTTCTGATGAAGTGGCACCGGGTTCAAATTCCTTCCTCACTGAGAGGTAACTAATTTTATCATCCTGCATCTCTACACATTGCTTTTTTTGGCTTAATAAAATGGGTAAGTGCCATCAAATAAAATAATTAGTGCTGCTCTTGTTGCTTTGCTGTTAAGTATCAATGATCTTTTCTTATGTCTAAGAAAGGTAGATTTCCTTATTACACCATAAGGAAAATAAGGAAATATAACTTACTAGGCGTAGCTGTTGGCCATCCTCCCTTGCAGCACAGGGTGCCCAAGTTTGACTGGCAATTGTGTTCTTGCAGCATCTACATACTCCTCTCACATTGGCAATCCAAAGTAACACTAGAAAAATGAAGGTTAAGAGAGATAGGACCCAGAAACTGCAAGCTTCACTGGGATAGGGACTAATGTGCTTGACAAAAGCTCACTCGTATATAATCTATTCTTTAAGTAAGGGTAGTATAAAATATTATATTCTTTAAATAAGGGTAAATCTGGCTTGGGCTGACAATCTGATTCTGGTAAAGAGGGACTGCTTTAAGATGGGCAGAAAGTCAGCCTGGAATTACTGTATGGGCCTATATAAATTTAAATATATAAACTCACCAGAAATATTAAGCTCTCTGTTAGCACAGCTATGAGTATTCCTTTTATTTTCTTTGTGTTCTGACAGATTTGACAAATGCATACATTCCAGCATTTTTTGTGGTTGTCAAACCATACATTGTGTACGATATGCAGTGCAGGTTTTTAGTGGAGACACTGCCTGCAAATTGCAAAAAAATAATAATAAAGGTATGGGATCCATTATCCAGAAACCTGTTATCCAGAAAGCTCAGAACTATGGAAAGGACATCTCCCATATGCTCCATGTTTCAAAACAATCCACATTTAAAGAAAAAAAATATTTTCTCATTATAAAAGACCCTTGAACTTGATCCAAATATAAAATATAATTAATCCTTATGGACTGCAAAACAATCCTACTGGGTTTCATTCATATTTAAATCTTATTTTGGTAGAATTAAGTTATGAAGATCCAAATAACAGATCCATTATCCAGAATACCCGAGGTCCCGAGCATTCTGGCTAACTGGTCCCATAACTGTACTTGCAAAATAGGTCAGATCCACCTTTGCAGGTTTACTACAGTTTGTTTACTTACAATTAAATTGCTTATAACCATTTTTTCATCCTAACGATCAGTGGTAAAATCCCTGCTAAAAATAACTTCACAATCATACAACTAATAATCAGTTCTTTATAAATAACGCCTATTAAATTAGATAATTAAAATATAATCTGCATTTAAAGTGACATGCTTCATTCTATCTATACTGCCTTGGCCACATTTATTTTTTTTGATGTGCTGCTTCATGCTCTTCTTCAGAGAACAGGAAGAAGAAGATGAGGAAGAAGAATTTGGTGAATTCAAGCTGTTACCCTGTGATGATTCAGAGAGTGAAAATGTGAGTTTTTGGAAAGAGAATTGGTGTACATTTTAACCAAAAACTTGGGTATATCTGATGGTATTTGTTACCCAAGGCTTCCATCAGACAGCATTTTCAAACACTTTTTTTAAATTGCTTTTTAACGGCTTTTTGGCAATTGGGGGTGAGGGGGTGGCAAAACACATCTGTGTATTGTAGGCCGATGGGAACACAGTACAGAATGGAAAAAAAATTTGTACCATTAAAATAGTCTTTTAGTCTAATGTAGACTAGGCAAAAGTTGAGATGAGTTTTTTTGATACTCTAAACTTTTCACTAAGAGTTGACTTTTAGCATAAGCTACACCTGTTGATACAGACGTAACACTTCTAGGTTTTTGGTAATTAGTAGGCTTAGTAGGCTTATACAACTTGTCACAACACAGGAAGAACAAAATGAAGGAGAAGAGGAGGAGCAGGAAGAAGAGGAGGATGGTGATGATGATGAAGATGAGGAAGAAATTTTGCAGCAGCGGCAAAAGAGAAAAATGTAAGTAAACATTGTTATAATGAAGGGTAATTTGGTTATGTTTTTACTTGGAGATGATGACCTTCAGTTTCTTTAAGCAGGCTTTCATTTAAAGGAAAAGTAAATGTTTTTCTTTTTCTTTCTGTAAATTTGCTCTAAACAGCCCCCCAGATTAATGTACCTTAGTCCCTGCTGCAAGTCTGCTCTGGTTTCTGTGTTATCAGCAGCTTGTTTCACCTTCTTCCTGGTGCAGAGTGAAGCCCAGCCCCTTAGTTTACTGAGCAGTCCATTTGCTGCTGTTCCAAAATAGAGAGGAAGAGGGAGCCAGTGTGTGCATTAGTAAGCTAGTTTCCCCAAGCAAAAGCTGCTACACACACTGCTCTCTGCTATGTCATAGTATGCAAATGATCTCCTGGACTAATCCAAGATATAAGGTCAGCTCAGAAAGCTAAGGGGCTGGGCTTCACTCTGCACCAGGAAGAAGGTGAAACAAGCTGCTGATAACACAGAAACCAGAGCAGACTTGCAGCAGGGACTAAGGTACATTAATTTGAGGGGCTGTTTAGAGCAAATTTAGAGATAGAAAAAAAAAAACGTTTACTTGTTCTTTAATTGAAAGTGCTAATGTTTTTCTGAAAATGCTAAACTCTAAATATGTAAAAAAAAAACATAACTCTTTTACAAGGGTATTTAATTTGTAGCACGTTACATTATGCTGTGGTTTTTTTTGTCCTTTTTTATTGAAGTGGCCATGTTTTGCCAAACATTTATTTATGGACACCTAAAGTTTCTAGCAATCTAAGAAAATGTCAGCCATCTGTTCTTAGAACCCCATCTCAGCCTAATTTTATTTCAAACAGACTCTAAGAGCATTTTGAAAATTTATAAAAAAAATATATCCCAAGTTGCATTCTAACAGCCAGCAGGCCAAGACACTTCCAGTCCGTTTAGGGGAAATTTGGGAAATTATACTGAGCTTATTAAATAAAAAATATCCGTTTTCCTGACTACAGCAATGAATGTGCATGTTTCAGATTGGGTTCAACAATGCAACAATCTGATAGATTGGAAGACTGTGAATGATAACTCCAGCTCTAAAATTGAGATGTTTGCACTTTGATGCAAATTTGAAGTAGTTGCGCCAATTAGGACTGGAACAAGCATAGAATAAGTGCCTTTACCTCTTGATTTTTGTTGTAGATCTGCAAATACTTAAGCTATGTGTTGCGTTTCTTTCTTTATGTCAACTTTAGAAATTATTCATTTTTTACTATTCTCTAAGAAATGCACTCCTTTTACAATGCCCATTGGATTTATTATATGTTCATATTTGGTATAAATCGGGGTCAGATAATGGTCTTGTATACTATGTATTTTGTAAACCGCTTCTTTGTTCCAGGCGGTTGAATGACTTCATGGAAGATGAAGCAGAATTGTCTGGAAGTGATGAAGGTAGCGGAGACGAGTATGAAGGAGATGATGATGAGTATGAGGAAGAAGCCATAGATGAGGATCTCCCATCTGATGAGGAACTACAGGATCAAGTGAATAAAATTCATATGTAAGTATATAAATTAATTTATTTTTATATACAAAGTTGTGCGAACGGTTTAATTTATTATTTGTACACAATTTGAGTAATGAAACTACTAATCAAATATTAAATTTTTACCCAACTTTCAAATATACAGACAGGGCTTTTTTAAAAACGGTGCTCCACAATCATCTGAACTTCAAAAAAACTTAACATACTTTTTTTTTTTTTCAGACATACCTAATTCCAATCAATTTGCAAGTCTTCCTTATGTGTGGTGTCTTGCACTCCCCAAAGTTGTTGTGTAGTATAATGCCACTGCCCCCCTTTTCCCTCCTCCCTGGTTGCACTGTGAGAATCATCAAAGCTTAAGTCCCAGTGCTTATGTTAAAGGGGAAGTATCCATTCTTGCAATTGTAGTTCAAGGAGCAAGGCTTGTGATAGACAATCTTTCTGTATTTTAATTGTTCAATTATTTTTTGCTTTTTCTTGCTTTAAATAGGGGCAAACCTCAACTTCCTACTTTGTCAAAGCGCAAATCTGTAGTGTACTCAGAAGCTCTTTGGTATAAAGGCCCCCCATGACGTCTTTTGTTATGCTTTAAAATAAGGAACAGATCATGATACAGGGGATCAGTGCACTGGTGATTTGTTTTGACTGTACTTGTACCTAAATATGTAGAATGTCCTTTTTAAGACTATTCCCTTTTTAGTGAAACAACTTTCTCAAAACATACATATTTCGTTTAGCGTGTTTTAATTATGATTAACTCGAGACCTATGCCTGAATGTAGGAAGACTAGAAGCTGTATTTTCTGATAAAATTTGTGACTTTAGGAAAGTTACCATGGATGAAGACCAGCGACAGCTTCGCTTCTATCAGGAGCGGTACCTGGCTGATGGAGATCTCCATAGTGATGGACCAGGGAGAACAAGAAAGTTCAGATGGAAACATCTTGGTACGTGTCACATACAAATTCATGCATCAAGTCCGCTATTTCAACAGTACATCAGTATATTTGTTTCCGAAGGACTACTATAGTTTCTCCAAGTCATCTTGGGGGACACAGGGACAATGGGGTATAGCTGGTATCACTAGGAGGCAGGACGCAACCTTAGGGATCCTGTCATGGGGAAAAAATATTTTTTTCAAAATGCATCGGTTAATAGTGCTGTTCCAGAAGAATTCTGCACTGAAATCCATTTCTCAAAAGAGCAAACAGATTTTTTTTATATTTCATTTTGAAATCTGACATGGGGCTAGACATTTTGTCAATTTCCCAGCTGCCCCAAGTCATGTGACTTGTGCTCTGATAAACTTCAATCACTCCTTCCCTTTCCCCCACCCAGCAGAGTAACAACAGAACAATGAGAAGGTAACCAGATAACAGCTCCCTAACACAAGATAACAGCTGCCTGGTAGATCTAAGAACAGCACTCCGTAGTAAAACCCATGTCCCACTGCATACTATTCAGTTACATGGAGAAGGAAAAACAGCCTGCCAGAAAGCAGTTCCCTCCTAAAGTGCTGGCACAAGTCACATGACATGGGGCAGCTAGGAAATTGACAAAATGGCTAGCCCTGTGTCAGAAAAGTCTACTGGAGTAGCACTATTAACTGATAAGTTAAAAAAAAAAGTTTTCCCGTGACAGAAAGAAACTGACTCCTCCTCCACTGGCTATACCCCCAGCAGGCGGAGCCTATGTTAGTTTGAGTTGTGTCCTCAGGAGGATAGGACTTCTAGCAATTCTCTGCTCAGCTTTTGCTGGCAGTTTGGGGTTGTGTTTGTCTTTACACTGTAAAGACTCTGTAGCACCCTAAAAGGTGGGATCTGCCGCCGGGGTCACTGGGTGCTTTGCACAGACCACCTAGCCACCTTCTCTCCTTCCCACAGGAGACCAGGCTAGGGACAGGTAAGCTGGCGCTGGGACTTCCCTGAGCCTTTTCTCTATCTCTCTCTCTCTCCCCCCCATTCCGCCCCTCTATGCTAGAATATGAAAGGTACTCCTGCATTATGTGTGTGGAACAGAGCTTTGTACTTCATCTGAAGTTTTATTCTCTGGGGGGGGGGGGGGAGATGTAAAAGGGCATGCCTTGTCCCCAATGGCACCCTCTTATTTCCTGTACACTACGCACTAAGCGCTCAGTGTTTTTAGTAGCCCTTGCATGTCTGGCTCATGGTTCTGGAACGCCGCCATTATTGGCGCGCGATTATCTACCGCTAGCAAACTTTCGCCCACTATTCGTTTACGGCGAAAGTTCACGTGTGACTTCACGGCCACCATTTTGTCGTGCGATCAAGTCACGCAAGATTAACGGTGCCCACTGTACTGCACAGATTTAAACGCAAAGGACACAGGGCAGACAGAGCTACAACAAGCAGACTCTCCCCTTATTATCCGGGCTGAGTAAACTGCAGGGCACTTCCAGAATCTTACTCTCTCCTTCCTGGTGAGTGGTAGAGATTTTAACTGAGGGCATTTGCCTCCCCACATTGGCACACACAATTGGTACCATGTCTGAGTGGCCCAGTGTAGGCCTTTTTCCTAGGGGAACACCTTCTACTACTATAAAATACTTGGCTTGTGCCAAATGCTGCAAACCTTTGCCTGCAGGCCATAATAATCCCTTATACAGCAAGTGTAAGCCGCCCAGGCTAGATTCAGAGCCTCCTCCTCTGGTGGACCAGGCCCCTCAGGGCGACCATCCAGTCTCCAGTAGAGAGTCCTCACAGAAGGCAGGCTACGCCAGAATGGGCATCCCAATTGGCCTCCTCTCTGAGGGAGAATTATCCTCTGAATCAGAGAACAAAGAAGCGGAATCCTTTTGACATTCCTCTGAAGTAGATTCCCTGATTACTTCAGTACTGGAAACCCTGCACCTATAAGAGCCGCAGGCATCGGCTGCGCCTTCCAAGGCATTTTTTAAGAGGCACAGTAAAATCTGCATCTGTATTCCCATCTCCTTCCCAGCTAGAGCACATCATACAGCAGGAATGGGGCAAGCCAGAGAAACGCTTCCAATCTAGTCGTTTCTCGAAGCGTTATCCGTTTCCAATGGAACACATAGATAAACGGTCATCCCCCCCCTTCGTTGGACGCACCCGTGTCCAGGCTATCCAAAAGCACAGCCTTGCCGGTCCCAGACGCTTCATCGTTCAAGGACTCTATGGACAAGAAGCCATACGGATTATTACGCTACACGTTTGCGGCTTCAGGCTCATCCCTCAGGCCCATCCTGGCCTCAGCCTGGGTCAGCTGAGCAATACAATCCTGGTCTGACTCTTCTCACTGCCATTGCAGAAGGAGCGCCTCGCCATGAACTTTCTCAATGGGCGTCCCAAATTAAGTAAGCGAATGACTACATTTGTGAATCGTCTCTGGGTGCAACACATGTCAGCAGAGCCTCAGCACTTGCAGTAACTGCCCGAGGCTCCCTCTGGATGAAACTATGGTCGGCCGACCTTTCCTCTAAGAAATTTCTGACCTCCATCCCCTTCAAGGGTAAACTTCTCTTTGGGCTCGACCTTGACAAGATCATCAGTCAAGCCACTGGTGGCAAAAGTACCTTACTGCCGCAACCCAAAACACTGCCTTCCTTTCAAAAGGAATGTTTTTTCGTGGCTCTCCGTCCAAAACCGCGAGCTCAACCCCTCCACGTCAGACCTTCACAGGCAGGGTGCGCTTCGGCAACAAACAGATCTTCCTGGCAGAATTGGAAGCTCACCTCAGACTACCGACAAGTCTTCCATGGCATGACGCCAAGTACAATCCAACCTCAATAGAGGGGAGATTGATACATTTTGCCGACACATCGTCTACAATTATTAGACTCCCGGATACATGAGGTCGTTACTCGAGGCTACCACATAGAGTTCGCCTCAATTCCACCACAAAGGTATTTCATGTCACGACTTCCTCAAGAGTCAACAAAGCGCACAGCCTTTCTACAGGTCATTTCAAACCTGCTCCTGGCGGGAAGTTATTACCCCGGTGCCTTCGACTGAGCTTTTCCAGGGTTATTAGTCCAACCTATTTGTGGTGCCAAAGAAGGATGGGTCGGTTCGTCCCATCCTAGACCTCAGAGCTAAACAAGTTTATCCGCACACAAACTTTCAAGATGGAGTCTCTCAGATCCGTCATCTCAGCAATGGCTCCAGGGCAATACCTCATGTCACTCGACATAAAGGACACCTACCTGCACATTCCCATCTTCTCTCCGCATCCGAAATACTTGCACTTTGCATTTCAAAATCGCCACTTCCAGTTCACCAGCCTACCCTTCGGCCTCACATCAGCCCCTCTGGTCTTTACCAAAATTATGGCGGCATCTACAGCAGAGATTCGCAAACAAGGAATCTCCATCACGCCTGGACGACCTCCTAATCAAGGCCCTGTCTCTCCAAGAGGCTCAACGGTCAATTCAAATTTCTGTGGAAAAACTCAAAGAAATGGGTTGGGTCCTGAATTTAGACAAGTCGTCTCTAATACCCAGCCAGTCCATGAACTTCTTGGGTATGAGGTTCAACACGCAGACAAGAAGGATATCTCTCCCACCAGAGAAAGTTATCCATCTCCAAGCTCTAGTGTGAACCCTTCTTCAGAAACCATGACATACTGTGAAAATCTGCATGAAGGTGTTGGTAGTCATGGTCTCTACCATAGAGGCAGTTCCCCTTTTCAAAATTCTACCATTTTGATACCTTTGCGGCCTCTGACACCCATTTTGGCAGAAAGGTGCTTCAGGCCGTGGTGGTTACCTCAACATAGGCCTCTTCCCACCCGAGCCTTAGGGGACAGCTTTGGTACGTCCCCATTGTCCCTGTGTCCCCCAAGATGACTTGGAGAAAAGCAGATTTTGTGTACTCACCGTTAAATCTTTTTCTTCAGTCACTTGGGGGACACAGGGCTTCCCTCCCTGGATTGAGGTCTTCACCTCTGTCAGACATGATACTGTTTAAAGTTTACGGTTTTAAAGTTTAAGGCTACTATATTTTTTTCTGATGACTTTGATACAAACTGACCTAAGCTCTGCCTGCTGGGGGTATAGCCAGTGGAGGATTAGTCAGTTTCTTTCCTAAGGTTGTGTCTTGCCTCCTAGTGATACCAGCTATACCTAGGGTTGCCACCCAGCCGGTATTTTACCGGCCTAGCCGTTAAAACACCAGCCAAGGCGGGGGCCGGTATTACAAATTTACCGGCAATGTAGCTGCCGGTAAATTTGTAATACCCCTTAAAAAAGACCCTTGCCTTGCCTGAAATCCTATGAAAATTTACCTTTCTCGCATCTTCAGATGATCGCTCGCCGTGGCTCCGCCCCTTTTTGTGTCGCGCCCGCCCCTTTTTGTGTCGCGTCCCGCCCCACCCCCGCCTGCCGGTATTACATTTTGTAAAAGGTGGCAACCCTAGCTATACCCCATTGTCCCTGTGTCCCCCAAGTGACTGAAGAGAGAGAAATTTAACGGTGAGTACACAATCTCGTTTGTATAAACAAGCTGCTTTGTAGTCATGGGGCAGCCATTCAAGCACAGGATACACAATAGTTAAGATAAGTTCTGAAGAATCCCATTATATACTACAGAGCTTCTCTTTTAGGTGCTGTATAAGCCTTTGCGTTTTTTTCCAGCATGAACGGTGTTATAGAGGTGAACTGTTATTAATTACATTTTTATTAATTAAGAGGTTCAATAATTAAACCTTCTGATGAACTTTTAATGAGCAATAACTTTCATATTCAAGTAAGAATAGAAGCAATCTTTGCATGATTGTTACAAGAATAGCCAGTTCTGCATAAATTCAACACATATCGGGGAGCCCCACAACCTTTGGCGAATAACCTTCAGGTTCCTGTCCTGACACACTTTCAGGAGTCCGATGTGAAGCTCTTGAGGCTAAGTGGGGGCTGCCTTTTATACCAGAGTTCTAAGAAAACCACAACCCATGTGCAGACTTGTGCAAACCTTTGTCATAAAAATTCTAATTTACTTTGTAACAAGCCTTATTTGTTTATCAAGCCAATGTATTTATTGTAAATCATAATGAAATAAAACCGCTATGCTTCAAGTTGCTGTCCCCATGTCTACACAGCAGCTTGTTTATATAAACCATTGTAGTCTTTCTAAATCAAACACCAGTTTTATCAGAGGGTACATTAGATTACTTTTAAATTCTTAATTTTTTTATTGTTGTTACTAGTCCTTTAAACTTGCAAGCATCATCTCAAAATGTGTGACATCCAAGCACAAGGCATTGTTCATTAAAAGTTACATATTTTTGCCAATTTTTCTTAGTTTGCAAAAGTTTATTACCATTAATTAAATGGTGATCTTTACTCGCAAAACTGCAGTTCAGTGATTATATATGGCTTAGAATTTAGCTTTCATTGCAAAAGCATTGAGGCCCTAGAAAGATCTGATGTAAAACCCACTTTGCAACACTGTTGATTTAAGATGTTATGGGCACACAGACTTTTAATTGATGCCATTTTTATCGAATAGTTTTTTGCTCAGTTCTTGGTTAATGATATATAGTCAAATGAAAAATTAGGGAACCCCTCTCAGCCTGAATAATAATTTACTCCACTGTCAACACAAAAAGAGATCATCATGAGTACTGGGGTGTTTTCTGATCGAAGATTTTTAGTGACGCAGCATTCAGTTGTGTGAAACATACAGGAGCGGCATATACAGAGGTTTGTGAGTGGTTACAGACAACCCAAAGATCACCTCCAAAGACCTGCAAGGACATCTTGCTGCAGATGGTGTCTGTACATCATTCTAAATTTCAGTGCAATTTGCACAAAGATCATCTCTAGGGCAGGCTGATGAGAAAGAGGTAATTTCTGCACTCACGACACTTGTATTCAAAAGCTCATTTAGACAAGCCACAGTCCTTTTGGAACAAAGTGCTTTCTACTGATGAGACAAAATGTATTTGGTCATAACAAAAAGCACATGGCAGAAGAACAACATTGCATTCCAAGAAAAACACCTGCTACCTGTCAAATTTGGTGGAGGTTCCATCATGCTGTGGGGCTAGTTCAAGGACTGGGGCCCTTGTTAAAGTCGAGGGTCTGATGAATTCAACCCAGTATCAACATATTATTCAGGATTATGTTTAAGCATCAGTCACAAAGTTGAAGTTACACAGGGTTTCGATATTCCAACAAGACAATGACCCTAAACACACTGGAAATCTACAAAGGCAGAGTAAGAAGTACAATATTCTTGAATGGCTGTCACAGCCCCCCTACTTGAATAGCATGGAAAATCTATGGGATGATTTGAAGTGGGCGTTCCATGCTAGGCAGCCATCAAATTTAACTGAACCGGAGAGATTTTGTATGGACAAATGTTCAAATATACTGCCATCCAGAATCCACTTGTCAAAGGCTGTAGGAGATGTCTAGAGACTTTTACATTTGCAAAAGGAGGCTCAACTAAGTATTGATGTAAAATCTCTATTGGAGTGCCCAAATTTATACACCTGTCTACTTTTTGTTATGACGCATACTGCATATTTTCTGTTGATCTAATAAAATTTGTCACTGCTGATATACAACGGTTTCCTTAAGGCATGTTATATACTGTATTAAAAGGAAATTGGTACTTTGAAAGCTCAGCCAATGATAAACAAAGCTCCTAAGAATTAAGAGGAGTTCCCAAAAGTTTTCATAACCACTCACCAATGCTCATGTTTCTTGCAGATGATGCCTCACAGGTAGACATGTTCCGCAGAGACTCTGAAGTGGAAGACGTGGATGGAGAGAATGAAGAAACTGAGGAAACCGAACTGAAATGGAGGAAAGAGCGGTTTGAAAGGGAACAATGGCTGCGAGAACAGGTCAGTAGCATGTTAAATTAAAAAAAAAATGAAATGTGAATTATGGGAGAATAAACATACTTTGCTTCCTGACTAAAGGAAAGACTCGGTTGTATCTTAATTAGGGCTTGTATTCTATGAAAATGTGAAACTTGTACATGTAACTGATGAACCATTATACATTTTATTCTCTATTTATACTCTTAACATCTGATGTGTATACATTAATCCCTTCACGTTATATTTTTTCCTTTCTACTCGTCTTTTAAAAATTAGGCCCCCAAAATGTTAGTCATTTATGCTAGGCTATATTTGTCATGGGTAATCCTACTTTTTGGTGTTCTTTATACTGTTCTATAGACGCATGTTAGTAGAGATAACAATGAGGAGGAGGAGGATATTGGCGAAGACAGCCAGTTTATGAAATTGGCAAAAAAAGTCACTGCAAAAGCCCTACAGAGAAAAGGTATGGTTTATAATATTCAAACCCATTTTCTGTGTTGTATGAAGGTTTAATTAGTTTGCCTTGTAATCCATCTCAAACTTAGAATAAGTAATATTCAGTGCCCAAAGCCTAATGCAGCTGCTGCTTGATTTATTTTGAGGTGCTATTTGACGGACAAGTAATTATTAGCCAAGTGGCTGTATTCTACATTCCTATTTTATTCTTCAAATGGAGCCTGCAATTAAGGATCCTACTTTAATTTCACGTTTTTTTTTCCTTCTAGTGGTTGGTGACTATTTTCTCCAGACTGACTTCACAAAGTGCTAATTGGCCCCAAATGCCTCAAATTCATGATATATATAGACTAAAAAGGCTGATATCGTTTTTCGTACTCCACTGAGTACCCAATGGCCTATTAATCTAGTATAATGTTTGACCGTGTCCACTGGTACTGGTTGATCAAAACCAGAATGGTGATCACAAGTGTGTGACAAAAGAAAACATTTTTTTATGATTGTGCTGATCAATTAAGTTTGCCTTTGTTGTTTTTAGCAAACCTTAATCATGCTTACACGCGGATACATGATTAGAAAGCAACAATGTATTGTATACTTTTAACATAACTATGACATTGTTTAGTACTACCCACATGCATTTGTTTACATGTTGTGAAATTTCTGTTATCTGTAAAGCACACACATTTAAATTTCAATATATACTTTTCTAGTGAGTACAGAGACTAATGAACCAAAGAAACCTGGGCCTAGAAATCCATATGAAGTAATCCGGCCTTTCAGCCTCCCCAAGGTAAGTTTAAAGATCTGAGGGTCTGACAGATCTTTCCTTCTCACTGAGCCAAGAATAGTGCATAATTTTCTTCATGGAAGTATATATTTGCAGCCTAAGTAACCACAGACCAATTTTATACCTGTATTTTATTTACACATATAAATTGGCCAATGTGAGGCAAATTATATTTACTTTTATAAATACTGATTTGTATTCTTTTAAAATAACACAATTTTCAGTAACATAAAGGTGGCCATAGACATCTGCTCGTTAGCTGATTGAAATTGGTCCCCTGAGTCAATGCCTTAAAGGAGAACTAAACCCTAAAAATTATTCTGGCTACAAATGCTGTATTTTATATACTGAACTTATTGCACCAGCCTAATATGTCTGCTTCTAAATAGCAAAAATGATCCAGGACTTCAAACGTGTCACGGGGTCACCATTTTGGAAAGTGTCTGCAACACTAATATGCTCAGTGTTCTGAACGCTGTTGTGAATCTAAGCTTATGAGTCATCGCAAATTATCAAGCAGAAAATAAGGTTGGCCTTTAATATAAGCTGATGCCACAGGACTGATTAATTAAATTCTGATGCTAGTTGCACTGGATTCTGTGCTACCATTTAGTAATTATCTGTATTAATGAATTGTGCTTTGGTCCCTAAGCTCAGACAGCAGCACAGAGCATGCACAGTGAATTTGCAGAAAAGAAGACGGGGAGAAGATGATTGATGATCATCAAACTTCTCCTTCTATATTGCCTTCAAGCAGCATCTTGAAGAGCAAATAGGCATTCACCCAATGAGCTCAATGGCACACTGGCAAATATGTTGGCTTCAGTTTTCTCAGAACTTTGGCTGTCAAAAGCCCTTCCCCGCATGCATTTTGTTTAATTTTAAACTTGGTGGCACAAACTCTACCTATGGCAGAAGCTGATGTTAGGCTGATGATCTTCCGCAATATTATATTATTTGGCAAAAAAGGATATAAATTGTTTGCCATATTAATTCAGATTAGAAAACAGTGCAACATAACATAAAAAGTTACATTGCAATTTGTAAAACTTTGCTAAGCAAGTTCAACTACCTTTTGTGAAATCATTTGTGTTGTATCACTTGTATTGCTTGAAAGTTCAGTGTTCATTATAGTATCTTCTATTTTATAGGGATAAGAAGGAAATAAAATATTAATTCCTTTAAAAATTGTGGACAAATAAATGCAGAGCTATATGAGCAAAATTATTCATTCTGATTTTCAGTTGCGTACTGGTTCACTGTTAAGCAAACCGAAAGAAGTTTTACAGAAGCTGGCAGCTGTGTCAGACCTGAATCCTAATGCACCTAGAAACTCAAGAAACTTTGTCTTCCAAACTCTCTCACCTGGAAAGAACCAAGAAACTACAGGCAAACCAAGATCAAAGGCAAGTTTAAATGTAAAAGAACAGAAGTTTTCTATTTTGCTTAAAATGCTAACTTATTGTAGTCTCCCATAAAGTAAGTACAAAATGTTTTCCGAATTGTGGGCTTCCCAAACCTTTTAGCAAACTTAAGTTATGGTAATCTAAATTATGTAAAGATGGCACCCCAGACTACTAAAAGTAAGAGGCCAACCCAAGCAGCATCTCTTTCACAAATCTTATATTTTATTTGTGTATGCTGTTGTAGCCTTGGGGCACCTCAAGAGGTGGACGCAACATCCCCCTTACTGAAGTGCAAAATATACACATGCAGTCTGTAAATTAAAATAATGTAGGACTGCAGTATGTTATTGTTTGGTAACCCCAACAATGTTTTTACACCGCCAAAAGCTACAGCAAGGTTATTGTAGTCACCGGTTGTATTAAAATTTAAAGCTCCGATATTGTAAATTTCAGTTGGTTTACTTCTCCATCTTCTTCTTGCAGGTACGAAAGAATATAGCCGTTGCCATGCCTTCCCCGAAACGTTTTAAAAAGGACAGCACCCCTACTGTTACAAGCCGAAGTATATTTCAGTTGCTGGAGTAGGTTTCTGCAAATATTCCACTAATCATTTGTTTGTTTTTATCTTTGTTACAACAACTTCTATAAATATTTTAATATAGTTGTGCTTACATGCTACAGTTCTCTCTGTACTGAAATGTTTGAGTTACTTGAAATAATGGTGTTTTTGCTTGATCATGACATTGGATGTGCTGCATGTCATGGATACAGAGGCATGTGACATACGCCGTTTCTGTTGCCTTGTGTTAAATGTTCTACAGAAATAACCAGATTGTTTTGTTCAAAACTACACAATTCGTATCATCTAATGTGAATCTACCTCATTGTGATACAGTTGCCTTCCTCCAAAAATACAGGAATCTTGTTTACAACCACCCATATATTTTTTACTTTGCATTCTTACTGGTTTCAGTAAAATATTGCCTATTCATTTTCAAAATCTTTATTCTTTGAGGATGTGATTATCCAAATGTATTCCATTTACCAGTGTGCCTCCTTGTTCGACATGAGTTCAATAAGGCAATGTGCAGAGCATGCTTCACCCCTAATATTATTAAAGTATATGTTTTATTGTGAATTACATTAAACAGGGAAAACAATGAATCTATAAGTTTTCCTTTCCTGTGTCCTAGGTTCTTAAAGGGAATGTAAAAGCAAAAAAAATAAAATCCCATTTTTACTTTAATGAAAAAGAAATCTATCTCCAATTCTCCCTTCATTAACTTGCTCTTACTTCAGATGGTCCCTAACTGCTCTGAAGGGAAACAATCATACCGTCTAACTTTTTGAAACTCAAGCAGCTTTGTTTGTTTCCCTGTAGAGCAGCCAGTGACTGTATAGAAATTTATATCTGCAGACCCAGTGCAGTCTGTGTATTCTGACTATTAATCAGTCTTGCTGTATTAGTTTCTATGGTAGAAATTATTTGACCTGTTCCTAAGCTTAACCTCCTAACTGAAGCCCAGACCACTCTTTTGCAAGACACTTCACACATGCTCAATGTTTAACAAAGTTACAAGATGACAGCCCCATGTGGCCAACTTTGAAAGCATAAATCATTTTGTTTAATTAGGTTTCTAGTGCAGGAAGCTCATGTTTATATTTAGTATAAAAATACAGTATATCTAGCATTATTCTATTTTAGACTTAAGTTCCCCTTAAGGCAAAGGCACATGGAGTATTGGCTCTCTTTGCTTTCTTTCTGGAGTGGGAGAGAAGAGGAACTGCTATCTTCTGCATCTGTGTACTGCACTGTTTTGTGATCTGCCCAAAAATGCAAAAGCATGCATTTTTGAGCCAACTGCTGCTCCTAGCACCCAAGTTAAACTTTCAGTGCAGATGCACACAGATATGGAGGGGAAAGGATCTGGCTTCTCTCCACCTGCAAATAAAAAGCAGGCTGAGTAACAACGGAGCCAGCTTTCCATATACCCTTGGCTATAAGAGCAACTGTGGGATGGTAGAAAGGTATTTAAGCAAATTATTCGTCCCAGATTAGCCCCTGTGTATAGTGAACTTATTATCTTTGAGAAAAAAACCCTGATACTGAGTGATGCACAATGTAGTTTGAAGTGAGTTTAAAGGAACAGCGCAGTGGAAAAATAAAAACTCAAATAGGCTGTGCAAAATAAAAAATTTTGTGATATACTTAGACAAAAATATAATGTATAAAGGCTGGAGTGACTGGATGTCGAACGGAACACTACTTCCTGCTTTTCCACTAACTCTGAGTTAGTCAGTGACTTGAAGGGGGGCCACATGGGACAAAACTGTTTGCTTTTGAATCTGAGCTGAATGTGGAAGATCACTTGCAAACCGCAAAACCCTGTCTGGTAACCAATCAATGGAAACCAAGAGAGTAGCAAAGTAGTAGTGTTCTGCATCCATATGTTAGACATCCAGTCACTCCAGCCTATAACTATAATAGAAACATTTTTATTTTGCACAGCCTATCTATTTACCTGTTTTTTTTTATACTGAACAATTCCTTTAATAAAGAATTCTCCTTTTTTACAATTAACTATCCTCCTTGTGGGTGGGTTGGGTGCAGTTTAAAACAACGACCCATTAGCAGTGGCGTAACTACCAGAGGTGCAATTACACCAGGGCCCCCATCCCCCTGGGGCCCATCAGAGCCACGAAAATGGTTATGGCAAGCAGTTATCTAGGGGGAGATTATACATCACACATGCCATTAATGCTCCAGCATACGATCTGTGCCAGGGCCCACCAGGGAGTAGTTACACCACTGCCCATTAGTGCTTATAATATAAAAAATTATGATATAAGGATTGTTTTTAATTACAACAGTAAGCAGAGCACGCATGAAAACAAGTCCTATTTATTTTGCTCATGTTATATAAAAGTGTATAT
>CM044434.1:69112770-69139565 GCA_024363595.1 Xenopus borealis | reverse complement strand
CTCCATGTCAGATTTTAAAATTAAATATAAAAAATCTGTTGAATAACATGCAACCTGACTCTCAGGCTCACCTTGAAAGTGTACAAGATCATGCATCCTCCTCATATTGCTCCCAAAATTGGTTTTCAGGCTGGGTCTTCTTAGCAGATCTAATATCATAGTTTGACAACCACTTCTATTTGGTCTCTTCAGACCAAGTTGGCAGCTTGTTAGCCTGTGTATTTGATATTATATCGGGATAGGACTGCATCTGAGTGCTAATTCAATCCTCATTGGACGGCTAGCTGTCAGGTTCTTATTGAGTGTATTAAGAGCACAACTATTTATTTTGTATGTGGTTTGGTTGGTCATAGCTGTCACTGTTGTAATGTTGTGGAATGTTGCTAGAGATGGACACACATGACCATTCCTTTCTTCCCTTTTAGATGGCTTAGTGGAGTCTTTTCTATATGGAACAAATTTCTACTGTTTCTGTATTACCATTATGTTTAAAAGTTCAGTATCAAAACTTGGTAAATAGATAGACTGTGCAAAATAACAAAATGTTTCTAATATAGTTAGCCAAAAATGTAATGTATAAAGGCTGGAGTGACTGGATGTCAGTCACTTCAAGGGGCCCCACATGGGACATAACTGTTAAGTGAGTTTGCAATTGATCCTTAGCATTCAGCTCAGATTCAAAAGCAACAGTTATGACCCATTTGGCCTCCTCTCAAGTCTTTGACTGGTTGCTGTCTATTAGTGGAAACCAAAAGAGCTGCAAAGCAGGAAGTATTGCTCTGACTATTATGTTAGACATCTGGTCCCTCCAGCCTTTATACATAAAATTTTTGGCTAACGAACTACATTCGTAATATTTTTTATTTTATACAGCCTATCTATTTACCTAGTTTTTATTTTTACACTGAATTCCTTTGGTATTCCTCTGAAGTTTGTGCTTTGTTAGATATAGATCTAACTTGTAATCATGAAGTATTAAATTGTAGAAAAACCTGTAAACTCTTATACCAATTATGTTTCTTTTTTTCAGCCCCGAGTGGCTTTGTTCCACCCCTACAGCAAGTGTTCCAAGCCCCGCGAAGGCCAGGAATTGGTACTGTGGGGAAACCTATTAAATTACTTGCCAATTACTTTGAGGTTGACATTCCCAAGATTGATGTCTATCACTATGAGGTGGACATCAAACCAGATAAATGTCCTCGCCGTGTAAACAGGTAAGAGCTCTATAATAGTTACCTATTACTCGGGTTTCCAAGGAGGCGAGCACAGGTATGACCATGTATGAGCTCAATTGAGTGTGTTTTATTTCCGTTATTAGATTTCTATTTTAATGACACCAGTTCCAATGTCCCCTCTACTTATTTATAATCTGTAAATCCTCTGTTTCTGTCTGGATGTCCTGGAACAATTTATTGATTTGCTTCTTATCTTTGCAGTAATATAACTAATCTACCTTAAAGGGGTCTTCCAGCAGAAATACTGAAAGACTGTTTTTCAATTACTTTCTATTTGTGATCTAATATTGACGTTCAAACATGAGGGTGGGGGGACTGTTTAAATTATTTTAAAATTGATCCATTTCTTATGTTTACCCAAGATCCCTGGGTTTCATTGAAGGCTGCCGCTACAATTCATAAAATAGTTGCTAGATGCTGCTTAGAAATGTATCAAATAATGTAACGAATTGCAATTGTTCATAGTCTGCAAACACCAGAGACAGGAACAGTAAACATTTTTAAAAATGGGAAAGCAATTGAAAAAAAAAATGGAAAACAATTGAAACATTTTTATTTCTGGTGGACAATCTGAAACCAACAGAACTGAAAAAAATGTGTGGAAGGGGAAGGAAAGCAGCCCCTTTAACTTTTCCTGTATGTTTGGGCATATTATAGTAAAGTACCTATGTCTCTGCACTGGATATTAAAAAAACCTAGACAGTTGCCTTTGCAATGTAGTTTTCTTTTTAAATATGTTGGCTGACTATGCCATGAACGCCAACAGGCAACTTGTCTAGGCTCCATCCTTTTAATGAGGGAATTATAGAACATTATGAACCCATATTACCATTTGATAAATGCTAAGGGAAATGAAAAATAATAGTTAAGTGGATACCTACTTTAACCAGACATGTTCACTAATTGTTAGTGCCTCCTTCAGCCACTTGCCACCAATTTTTACTTCTGAACTATGACCCATTATGTGCCGGTAGTTAAAGGGCAACCATGGGCCGAAAAAAATTCCCCAAACCGAAAGTGCGGCCTGATAGAATCCGCATTCTGGTTTGGGGTTCTAG
Organism: Xenopus borealis; assembly: GCA_024363595.1. NCBI lineage: Eukaryota > Metazoa > Chordata > Amphibia > Anura > Pipidae > Xenopus > Xenopus borealis. The sequence goes on along the minus strand of CM044434.1, from coordinate 69,137,272 downwards.
TAGTTTAAAAAAAGAGGGAGCTCCCGGTGCGAGCCGCCATGACAGTCCATGCGCAAGCGCAGTATGCGCATGTGACGTCATGTGCATAAGCTGAATGAAAAGCTGCCACAATTTCAGGCAGCTTTTTATACTGCGCATGTGAATGGACTGTCATGGCGGCTCGCACCGGGAGCTCCCTCCTGGTGCGAGTAAGCCAACGCCTGCAGGGGAAATTTTTTTTTTTTAAAAACTACTAGAACCCCAAACCGGGCTCTATCAGGGAATTTTTTTCGGCCCATAGGTGCCCTTTAAGCTGCATAAACCTTACACCTATGTGTGCTTTCTGTCTCATTGATTTGCACTTTCTCTCAGGGAAGTTGTAGAGTACATGGTACAGCACTTTAAACCACAAATTTTTGGAGACAGAAAACCAGTGTATGATGGAAAGAAGAATATTTACACTGTCACTACACTTCCTATTGGCCATGAACGGGTAAGAGAGGGTTATTTTAACAATGAATCTACATTTCTAATATTTTTCCTCCTAACCATATTATATTCTTTTTAGGTTGATTTTGAGGTAACTATCCCTGGAGAAGGGAAGGATAGGATTTTTAAGGTATCTATTAAATGGGTGGCAGTGGTGAGTTGGAGAATGCTTCATGAGGCACTTGGGAGTGGACAAATTCAGCTGCCGTTGGAGTCTGTGCAGGCTTTGGATGTGGCAATGAGGCACTTGGCATCGATGAGGTAAAAACTATATTTATTTTATCATATATCTGTATTTGAAAGGACCATTAGCATCCCATGCAAATATGTGTAAGCTTTATGTGCATACAACTGCTGAAAGTTGCTCTGTATATAAGCCTTAGCAGAGTTAAAACAATACCAAAACATTCCTATAAAAATCATGGGAGCATGCCCATATTAAAGGAATTGTTCAGTATAAAAATAAAACCTTGGTAAATAGATAGGCAGTGCAAAATAAAAACATTTTTTATTTTGCTCAGCCTATCTATTTATCCAGTTTTTATTTTTACACTGAACTGTTCCTTTAAAGGGATACTGTCATTACTGTCATTTCAAAATGCATGAGATAATAGTGCTATTCTAACATACTTCTGCACTGAAATACAATTCTCAAAAGAGCAAATAGATTTTTTTATATTCATTTTTGTAATCTGACATGGAAATAGACATATTGTCAGTTTCCCAGCTGCCCCAGTCATGTGGCTTGTGCCTGCACTTTAGGATGGAACTATTTTCTGGCAGGCTGTTATTTCTCCTACTTAAAGGGGTGGTTCACCTTCAGGTTAACTTTTAGTATGTTATAGACTGACCAGTTCTAAGCAGCCCTTCAATTGGTCTTAATTATTTATTTTTTATAGTTTATGAATTGTTTGTCTTCGTCTCCTGACTCTTTCTAGCTTTCAAAAGGGGGTCACTGACCCCCTCAAAAAACAAATCCTCTCTAAAGCTGCACATTTATTGTTATTGCTACTTTTTATTATTCAACTTTATTTCTCCAGGTCTGCTTGGGGGACACAGGGACAATGGGGTATAGCTTGTACCACTAGGAGGCAGGACACAACTAGGAAGAAAACTGGCTCCTCCTCTACTGGCTATACCCCACCCCACTGGGAGGAGACTAGCTCAGTTTTAGTTGTGTCCTCAGGAGGATAGGACGTATTTTTTGTTTTCTCAATATTGCTCAGCTAGTCTGACTATTTGGGGGACAGTCCAGCCTTCTACACTGAGTAGAAGTCTTAAGTGACACCCTCCAACGTGGGCTCTGCCTTCACGTCTTAAGGTGCTAAGCACAGACCACCAGCCAGTACCTCTTCTCTTTCAGAAAGGAAGGCTGAATAGAAGGCAGATGGCAGGAAGACCGGGCCAGGGGTAAGTACACCCTCCCCCTCATGGGTTAGGGGCCCCAGCCGCAATCCTTGGGTGCTGTTCCCCCCATACAACACCTGTCCCTGCCATCATCTTGGATGCTTTTTCTTTCTCCTCATACAGCGTCCCTCTTATGCAGCATTCCCCTGGACTCGGGAGCGGAGCACTAATACAGCTCTCTGAACGGCGCGCGTGCTCCCTCAAAGTGGCACTCTGCTCACATATTGCAAGCTAACATTACTGGGGGTTAATTCTAATTCTAATTAGGCTGAGGTAAGCCTTCCTTCCTTAGCACCATGTCTGAGGGACAAAGTGAAACCCTTTTTTCCAGGACGGCAACAGTAGCCTCTGTAAAATATTTGGCCTGTGCAAAATGCCGCAAACGTTTTCCATCAGGGCACAAAGAATGATTATACATCAGATGCAAGCCCCCTCAGTGCAGTCCTGAACCCCCAGAACATACTTCCCCTCAAGGAGACATAGACTCTGAGGGCCAATCCTCTCTTCATCAAAAGGATAACCAGCCTACGCGGTCACAGTCCCCCCCCCCAGCATGGGCATCTCAGTTAGCCACAGGGATTCCTAAATTAGCACAATCCCTAGACAAGCTCCTAGCACGTCTGGACAATCCTAGGGCAAGAGCGCCGAAGCGCAGAGCCCCTTCCCATTCTGAAGAAGAGAGTGATCCCCCGTCCAGAAGGGCCTCTCCTTCCCCACCTCATTCCGGGGAAGAATTTGATCGCTCGGAGGGCGAGCTATCTTCTAACTCAGACCTAGAGGAAGGGGAATCATCTAGACCTTCTACCAACTCAGTGGATTCCCTCATAGCATCTGTTATTGAAACACTTCACCTTCAGGAACCAGAGGTTTCATCCGAGTCAGCTAAGACGCTCTTCAAGTGTCACACCAAAACTTCACCTGTTTTTCCTTCACACCCACAGCTTGATCAAATCATTCAACAGGAGTGGGATAAACCTGAGCGACGTCTGCAAACTAGTTGCAGGTTCCAGAGACTTTATCCATTTTCTCTGTGTCACAGAAAAATGGTCTCAACCCCCTTCGGTGGATCCTCCTGTATCTTGGCTATCCAAAAATACAGCTCTGCCGGTTCCGGACACTTCATCCTTTAAGGACTCTATGGATAAGAAATTAGAGAGCCTCCTACGGTCACTCTTTACCTCATCTGGTACATCCTTACGTCCAGTATTAGCCACTGCATGGGTGAGTAGGGCTATTCAGTCCTGGTCGGACTCAATGCTACATGCCATGGCCGGGGACACCACGCCACGAAATATCTCAGTGGGCCTCCCAGATCAAGGAAGCAAATGACTATATATCCGAAGCCTCACTAGATGCTGTTCAAGTTATCAGCAGGTCATCGGCATTGGCATTGGCAGTCGCAGCACGCAGGTCACTGTGGACGAAGTTATGGTCAGCAGATTTTTCTTCCAAAAAATCCTTAACTTCTATCCCCTTTAAGGGTAAACTCCTTTTTGGGCCTGACTTAGAAAAGATCATCAGCCAAGCCACAGGGGGCAAGCATACTCTCCTACCACAGCCAAAGGCCAGATCCACATAACAGAAATAGGCTTTTTAGTGGCTCCCACACCAAGGGTTCGAGATCATCACCGCTTTGGCAGCAAGCAAAGACCATCGTGGCAGAACAAGAAACAAATTCCTAGGTCTGGGGACAAACCCAGTTCAGCATGAAGGAGTGCCTTCCTCACCAGGAACAGCACCCATAGGAGGAAGACTAAGCCTATTTGCCAACGCATGGATTTCAACTGTCCATGACACGTGGCTCCACGAAATAGTAACCAAAGGTTATCATCTGGAGTTTTCTTCTCCCCGCCCCCAAAATCGTTTCTTTATGTCCAGACTTCCACTAGAGCCAAGAAAACTGCTTGCCTTCCAAGAAGTCATCTCCAAACCTCTGGATTCAACGTTGATCACTTCCGTCCCTCCAGGTCAATCCTTCAAAGGCTACTACTCAAATCTCTTCGTAGTACCAAAGAAGGACGGGTCAGTCCAGCCCGTCCTGGACCTCAAAGAACTAAACAAGTTCATTCGACCCAGGAGATTCAAAATGGAATCACTCAGGTCAGTCATTGCATATATGTCACCGGGACAATTCATGATATCATTGGACAAAAAGGATGCATACCTACACGTTCCCATTTTCCCTCCTCATCAGAAATATTTGAGATTTGCTGTCCAAAACTGCCATTTTCAGTTTACAAGTCTCCCTTTTGGACTAACGTCAGCCCCAAGGGTCTTTTCCAAGATTATGGCCGCAGCCACAGCGGTGATTCGCAGTGCGGGAGTAGCAATCACACCGTACCTGGACGATTTATTGATCAAAGCACCATCCCTTCCAGAGGCGCAGCACTCACTCAGAATCACTCTGGACAAGTTGCAGGAACTGGGTTGGGTCCTGAATTTCTCCAAATCATCTCTAACACCCATCCAGTCGATGATATTCCTGGGCATGCAGTTCAACACAAAGTCACAGAGGATCTCTCTCCCCCAAGAGAAAGTGACTCATCTCCGCTCATTTGTGACATTGCTTCTACAAAAGCCACAACACTCAGTCAGCTTTTGCATGAAGGTATTAGGAGTCATGGTTTCCTCGATAGAGGCAGTACCATTCGCTCAATTCCATCTCAGAGAGCTCCAGTGGAACATTCTCTCAGTATGGCAGAGGAAGTCCTTACTTCAGGAGATACGCCTGTCTCACAGAACAAGGTCATCCCTGCTTTGGTGGTTAAAAACAAAGCACCTCACAGCAGGCAGACCGCTAGGAGAACCAAATTGGTTCATCATGACAACGGACGCCAACCTGTTCGGATGGGGAGCAGTCTTCAAGGGTCGCACAGCACAAGGAATATGGAACTCGAAAGATAAAAAATTGCCCATAAATCTTCTCGAAATCCGAACGATTCGGCTAGGTCTTCACCATTGGCAGCAGAAGTTAGTGGGTCAGGCAGTAAAGATCCAAACGGACAATTCAACAGCGGTGGCGTACATCAATCACCAAGGTGGTACCAGAAGCAGAGGAGCTCTGAACAAGATAAAGCTAATATTCCGCTGGGCGGAGAAACATCAAACTCTCCTGTCTGCAGTATACATACCAGGTCTCCAAAACTGGGAAGCAGACTTCCTGAGCAGACATTCCTTAGACCCAGGCAAATGGTCGTTAAAGGACGAAGTGTTCCACGAGATAACTCGAATGTGGGGCACACCGGAGGTAGACCTCATGGCGACACGTCAAAATTGGAAGGTGCTGGTGTTCCTAGCTCGCCACAGGGATCCCTTAGCACTAGACGTAGATGCTCTGACAGCAAAGTGGAACTCCCGTCTAGCATATGCATTTCCACTTCTCCCTCTCCTTCCCAGGATACTCAGGAGACCAGAAAGAGAACAGACAACTCTCATCCTCATTGCACCAAGGTGGCCCAGACACTCCTGGTTCACAGAACTTCTAAGATCATCGGTGGCAGACCCATGGCCGTTGCCACCACTTCCAGACCTTCTGTCTCAAGGACCAATACTTTATCCAAATCCAAGGAATCTCAGCTTGACGGCATGGCTCTTGAGAAGCAGATCCTAACAAAGAAGGGTTTCTCCCAAGCAGTAGCACACACAATGTGTGCTGCATGGAAGCCAGTTTCTGCTAGAGCTTATCACAGAGTTTGGTCCATCTATCGGCAATGGTGCAATCAACATAAAAAAGAGTTCAAGGTACTCTCTATCCGTAACATCTTGGACTTCCTCCAATGTGGCCTCTCCAAAAGACTTTCATTAGGATCACTCAAATCACAAGTGTCTGCCTTGTCGGTTCTCTTCCAAAGAAGGTTGGCTACACTACCTGATGTCAGAACCTTCATGCAAGGAGTAGCACATGTAGCACCACCTATACGTCCACCTGCTCCTAATTGGGATCTCCCCCTTGTGCTTCGGGCTCTACAGAAGCTGCCTAAGTTCCGTACCTCTTCAATGGCTCACCTGGAAGATGGTTTTTCTGTTAGCTATCGCTACAGCAAGGCGAGTCTCGGAGCTCAGCGCATTATCATGCAAATATCCCTTCTTGACTTTCCATCATGACAGAGCGGTGCTTCGTACGATTCCAACTTTTCTGGCCAAGGTAGTCTCAGAATTTCATTTGAACCAAGAGATTACAGTCCCGACTTTCTGTCCTTCACCAGCAAACCCTAAAGAGGTGGCCTTGCACTCTCTAGATCTAGTCAGGGCTCTGAAGTTCTACATTCACAGAACTCAAGATATTTGGAAAACTGACACGCTGTTCGTACTTCCCTCAGGACCCTACCAGGGCACCCAAGCAAAGAAATCAACTATTTCCCGTTGGATAAAACAAATGATTCAGAAGGCATACACAGCACAGGGACATTCCCCTCCGGATAGACTCACTGCTCATTCCACTCGAGGGATAAGTACATCCTGGGCGTTCAGGAATCAGGCGTGAACAGCTGTGTAAGGCAGCGACGTGGACTTCTGTCCATTCATTTGCAAAATTCTACCATTTCGACACCTTTGCGGCTTCTGACACTCGCTTCGGCAGAAAGGTGCTTCAAGCCGCAGTGACTACTTCCAATTAAGCCTCGCTCCCCCTCCCGGGAGAATATATTCGGGACAGCTTTGGTATGTCCCCACTGTCCCTGTGTCCCCCAAGCAGAGCTGGAGAAAAGGAGATTTTTTGTACTCACCGTTAAATCTTTCTCTTCAGTCACTTGGGGGACACAGGGCTTCCCTCCCTGGATTGAGGCTTTTCTTTGTTTTTCAGACATTAAAGATAGGTTCAGTTATCTGTTGTTAAAAAAATTGATGGTTCAAACTGAGCTAGTTGTGTCCTGCCTCCTAGTGGTACAAGCTATACCCCACTGTCCCTGTGTCCCCCAAGTGACTGAAGAGAAAGAGATTTAACAGTGAGTACACAAAATCTCCTTTCCTGATTCTATCCTATTAATATTCCATATTCTCATCCAAATCAATGCATAGTTGCTAGGGTAAATTGGACCCTAGCACCCAGATTGCTGACACTGCAAACTTGAAAGCTGCTAAATAACTCAAAAACCACAAATAAATTAAAAACAATTACAAATTGTCTCAGAATACCACTCTCTACATCATACTAAAAGTCAACTCAAAGGTGAACAACCCCTTTAATGTAACTAAAGGTGTCCATACACGGTGACCGTACGCTCGTTTGGCGATGTTGCCAAACGAGCGGATCTCTCCCAGATATGCCCACCTTTAGGTAGGCGATATCGGATTGATCTGATCGTGGGCCCTAGGGCCCAACGATTTGATTAGAATGGCGCAGATACAGGCAGGCAGATTGCGGGACCGCATCAACTAACAGATCCAGCCCCGATCCAACAGGATTTTTAATCCTGCCCGATCGACATCTGGCCAACTTTCGGCCAGATATCCGTCGGAGGGCCCCATGCACGGGCCAATAAGCTGCCGACTCATTTTGAGTCGGCAGCTTTCATCGACCCATGTATGGCCACCTTAAATCAGTCTCTGTGGGTCCTGGCTTTTATTATTGAGTGCTGTTCTTGGATCTATCAGGGAGCTGTTATCTTTTGTTATTGAGCCGCTATCTGGTTACCTTCCCATTGTTCTTTTGTTAGGCTGCTGGGGGGTAAAGGGAGGGGGTGATATCACTCCAACTTGCAGTTAGGGTTGCCACCTTTTAAATATATTTTTACCGGCAGTGGTGGGGGGGCAAGAAGAAAGGGACGGGCTGTGACAAGGGGCGTGGTTTGCTTTAAAGGGGTGGAGCCACGCCCTGACGCGAGGGCGAAAGTACTTTTTTCATTTGTTGGGGCGGAGCTATGACCCAACGTGAGGGGGGAAAAAAGGTACAATCTTTTTTGTGGGATGGGGCAGGCCAGGGGCCTTTAATAGGGGTATTACAGATTTACCGGCAGCTACATTGCCGGTAAATTTGTAGCCCCGGCCTTGGCCAGTGTTTTACCAGCTAGGCCGGTAAAATACCAGCTGGGTGGCAACCCTACATGTAGTACAGCAGTAAAGAGTGACTGAAGTTTATCAGAGCACAAGTCACATGACTGGGGGCAGCTATTAACTGACGCGTTTTGAAAAAAAAAAACACTTTTTCCCATGACCATATCCCTTTAAGGAGCTGTTGCACGCCAATTATTTTCTTCTAAAAGCCCCTCTCAAAGCTGCTCCCAGCCCCGCTAACCTTTGTGAAGCCAACACTCTGACACTGCTAATGGATCTTCTGCATTGCTTCAGTGATGCTTGGCTGGGGGTGGAACGATCCTTCCATAGGCTGCAGTCCTGTTTTCATTTGTAATTAGCTTATGGCGCCGCCCCTAGCTGAGCATCACTGAAACACAGACGATTAGCATTGTCTGAGGGTTGGGTTAATGACCTTGGGAGGTGGCTTTGGGGGGCTTTTAGAGGAAAATATTCGTCATGCAGCACCTCCTTGATATGGACACATTCCTATGCTTTTTATAGGAACGTATCTGTATCACTTTAAGCACTCCTCTCTGCATATCCCCCTTTCTACTATTGTTGTTGTTTGCAAAATTGTCTGTTCCTTTTTTGTGACATAAATTTGTCTTATTGGACCTAGAACATGGTTACATTTCATTTTCACTATTGTGACTTGCTGATTGTAGTAAATGTAATGTAACTTCCTAAATATAGTCCATCCTCCAAACAAGGGGTGCAGACTACATGGAGCACACCAGCAAGTGCACCTGATGTAGAGGAAGGAGATGTCCTAGACAATTTAATGACATTTAATACTGATTTATATTTTTTTTTCGCTAACCATTTTTTTTATAGTTAAGAGAAAACAAATCAAAGCAACAGCACACCCACAGCTTCTCTTAGATAACCTGCTCAATGCTTGGTTTAGAGGGTTGTAGAGCCTGCCCCCAAAATGTTGTATTTGCAATTGATCTGCTTTGGTGATGTTCAGTTTGTATTACACAGTGAATAATCTCACCCATTATTGCTATATCGGTGATCAAACCCTACATAGTTTGAACTCTGTTGGGCAGATTTACCAAAATGTGAGATTAGGGTTTACCAGTGAAGAATTCACCTACTTTTTTTTTCTTCTTCTTCCTATGGGATTGTTAGAAGTGTATTTATCAGTAGGTGAAAGTATAATTCATTATAATTTGATAAATATAGTTCTAAAGATCCCGTAGGAATGAATAGGTTTGTTTTTTTTTGTGGCAAATTCTAATCAATTCTCTAAAACTCAGATCTAAACTTTCAAATTGAAGCTAGGGTGTAATTCCCTGCAGTTACTTCCACAGTGCTGTGATAAGGAGTGGGATTAGGACATTAAAGATCTGTATGTGTGTGTAACATGTAGCATCACTTGAAACATATTACATAGATCAAAATCTGCAGTTTAATAGCAATGGTCAACAAATTACTTCACAGACTCCCTTGTGGGATATTCTGTGCTTTCCAGGTATTGCTAGAGGCAGTAAGAATCTGTTATGGGAAAGGTGCAGGATCACCACAATAGAAGTGTGCCAGGAAGGCGCACAATGGTCCCTATTAAAAATCTGAGAGAGAATTTTCCAACTGCCCATACATCAATGGTTACAATTCTCCCAAATATGAAACAGACTGAAACATCAAAACAATCGGCAACCAATCCAGATAGCTCAATATAGCTTGGTTGACTTATACTAGGGTTCTACAAAAGGCCTTATATCCAAATTATTTACTGACTTGCATATAGCTAGTTTTAATAAACCCTTGGTGGCTCTTAAGGGTAAATAGGAGAGAGAAATTGGAGCAGGGCCACCATACTGGGCCCCATACAACAAAATTTTCTGGGCCCCCTAGGCCCTGCCCAACCTTGTGCCCAAGCCCTACCCATTATCCCGCCCACTCAACATCACAGTTAAAAGACCACGCATGCATCACAGCTAAAAAAATAACCCCCCCCCCACACACTGATGGTCAGGGCCCCCTTATAAGTAAAAAAAAAAAAACATTGGCGCCAGGGCCCTCCTTACAAGTTTAAAATTTTTTTAAAAGATAAATTGGTGGCAGGAGCCTATAGAGTATTAAAATAAAACATTGGTGTCAGTAGAATTGTACTTCAATTATAGCTGTTTTCGTGACCTGGGGTCTTTTCGCCGCTTCAGTGTCGGCTCCTTTCATGACTTCAGGTCTTTCAGCCGCTTCAGGACATCGCATTTTCGGCACTTCTGCATTCTGTCTCTTCGGGACTTCATGAGGCAAGGCTTCAGAGCGGTCGAGGGAAAAGTGCAGCACTGCCGGGTCCCCCTTCAGGCCCTGGACAATTGCCATCCCTGTCCCCCCTGATGGTGGCCCTGGATTGAAGTATTGGAGGATGCAGAATGGAATGAGGTGCTAACTCCCCTCCTGCCCCCCATCGGTCTCCATTAACTATAGAGACAGAATGATACAACTGATAGAACATATTACCCAGCTAAGCTGTATCGTATTTTCTCTACGTCCCCTTCGGAACGCCCCAGATGTCACGCTCAAAATGCGTCTCTATGTCCTATGATATGGGAGTGCATGGCTGCGGCCCCCTATTGGGTGGAGATTTTGGACACATTGGATATAATTATGGAAGCAAAACTTCCCAAGAACAGAAGTAGTGTGTGTTTGGTATAAGTCTCAATGACACTTTTACATTCTTACAGGAACTTTTCATCAAAGAGTGTTTATTCTTAGCCAGGAAACCTATCACAAGGAAGTGGAAGGATACCTCACCTTCCACAGCTGCACAGTGAAGCCAGGAGGTGAAACGTGTAATCCTGAGATCCTCATATACCAGAAAAGAGGCAGTATTCAGAAGAACCATAGAATCTGAGATAAATGACTAGAGTTGGTGTTAGACTACGGTAAAAATGAATATTGTGAACAAGGTAGCCTATATTATAATTGGTAATTAAATTTATCTGAGGATATTTGCAATGCTATATTATATTACACTTTACAATTTTATGATGCAATGTGTAACTAATGTGTGAAATGTTGTACAATATCAGCGAGTGTATTTTGCTGGGAATTCAATAAACTACTCTAAAAAAACTACAAAACAAATCTGCAGTTAAGATTCTGAGTCAGCGTGGCTTTTTCTTCACATTCGATTTCCCTTTGAAATTGGCTACTTTTTTTGGGACACAAAGATATTTGGACCTGTACCAGATGAGCTTAATAACGACCTGGTCCAACCTTTTAACTATTGGAGTTTTAATTAATATGTAGTTTGCAAATTTGTGACCAGCCAGGAACTTTTACTGGGAAATGTTATATTCTTTCCATTAATGTTGGTAGAAAGCATTTCATGGTGGATGTCAAAAATTGTAATTTGCCTGTGATTCAAGCACAACAGTATCCCATATGCCATTAACTATAGTGCATTATTTTGCAAACATATATCCTGCACAATCTATTTATTTTCCCCCATTGTTGCCCTGCTGTATGTGTAACCTACTCATACTGCATCTGGTAGTATTGGCCTGCAAAGGCATGAAGCCACAAGTAGCTATGAAAGCTGATTCTTTCCAACTTTACAGGTTTTATATGGCATGCAGCTGGCCTAACCAGTATTACTTACTGGTTATTTTATCTGCCTCTGCAACCAAAGATATTTTTATTTTTAAAGGACAAGGAAAGGTAAACTAAAGAAGTAGCTAGAAATGTTGTACATTATGTTTTGGGCTTCTATACCAACCCCAGGCAACCACAGCCCTTTAGCAGTAAATATCTGTGTCTCCAAAGATGCTACAGTAGCTCCCCATCTTCATTTTTGCTGACTCGTTGCACATGCTCTGTGCTGCTTTCACTTACTGAGCTTAGGCACTGACTCAAAATATACAGTACACGTAGAATATATATGTCACAGTATAAGGCTGATTAGTAATTAATATGGATAATTACTACATAGCAGCCCAGAAACCAGTGCAATTTGCATCAGAATGTAATAATCAGCCCTGTAGCATCAGGTTGTATGACAGGCCTACCTCATTTTCTGCTGGATAATTTGTGACGACCCCTGTGCTTAGCTTCTCAATAGCTGCTCAGAGCATCTTTCCAAGATGGTGACCCCCCCCCCCCCCCCCCCCCCGTGAGAAGTTTTAAAGTCCTGGATCATTGCTGCTACTGACAAGCTGAAACTTTAGGCTGGTGCAATAAGTTCACTATATAAAATATGGCATTTTTAGGGTTTCCTTCTCCTTTAAAATCTGGAAAATACTTTTTTTTCCTATACCAAGCAACTCTTCTCAACACAGTATTTTGAGTTTTAAATAAATTTTTCATGACCATATCCCTTCCAATAGTTTTAATTAGGGAACCTACAGGAAAGATTTGGCTGAATAGTGAACTGAACTCTAATTTGCATATGCATAAAGGAGAAAAAGCAGGAACATTTCTTTACTTCCTTGTGACGAAAAGTCAAGTTATTTCCTTTCCCTCCCCTAATTTCATATGCAAACTAGGAATGGATTTGGTTTGGCCAGGCACAAGGATTCCGAACCAAATCCTGGATTCGGTACATCCCTAGTTTTTATGTAACTCTTGTTTATTCAACATGGAGAGTAACTGCTGGGTTCTGATGTTTCATCAAAACTAACAGTTTTTATAGTACATTTATGGGAATTATTATCTGGAATGCTTGGCACCTGGAGTTTTCTGGTTAAGGGTTATTTTCTTAATTTGGTTTGCCATAGCTTAAGCTTTGTAAAAACATTTACACATTCAATAAATTCAATAGAATTGTTTTATCACCAATATGGATTTGTGCAGTTTAGTTATAAAACTCAAGCTACTGTTTGATTATCACAGAGAATAAGGTGGAAAAAAGTGTAATTATTTGATTAAAAAGGTTATGGCCTTGCTGTAGTTTGAAACTATTTCATATCTGGATTCCACAGTGTGTTTACACACACTGTGGAATCCAGATATGAAATAGTTTCAAACTACAGCAAGGCCATAACCTTTTTAATCAAATAATTACACTTTTTTCCACCTTATTCTCTGTGATAATTCTCTGTGATAATGAAACAGTAGCTTGAGCTTTATAACTAAACTGCACAAATCCATATTGGTGATAAAACATGTAGTGGATTTTTCATTAGTCTGGTATTGAAAATGGAAAATTTTCAAACATGCAATTTTCAAACATGTTGAATGCAATAACATGGGTTCTTCCTCCTATGAGAATGTCTTTTTATTAAAACTTTATATGTTAGGTTGACATTGAGAGTAAACTTCTCTTGAGGGCAGTGAAACGATAAGGTGCAACATACATAACTAATGCAAATCGTTTTACCATGACAATGGTTTTTTTTTTTTTCTTCTTTCCTAGGTACACCCCTGTGGGGCGTTCTTTCTTTTCTCCACCTGAGGGCTACTATCACCCTCTTGGTGGTGGGCGGGAGGTTTGGTTTGGTTTCCATCAATCTGTGCGTCCGGCCATGTGGAACATGATGCTCAATATTGATGGTAAGTGATATGATTGGATTAGGTGGCTTGATATCTTTCCTCTGCTACTTCTCTTGCATTATTTATTGCATATTGCAATATAAGTAAAGGTTTTGTACACTCTGGTAACAGACCAATAAACAAATAAATGCTTTTTAACTGGAATAGATCTTAAAAATTAAATTATACATTGGTCGGTTACGGAATCAGTACAAAGTTTTGCATGTTTTTACATTACCATGAAGGTTGTAAGTGTTTTTCTTTCCTTCAGTTTGGGGACATTGCAATCTAAATGAACTGGCAACAGAGTATTTGAGAGTTTTAGAGGAAAATAACATTTTGTGCATTCGAAATGACCTAGCAAGTGCTGTTCATCATGTCATTTTCAGTGTGGATAAAACAGGATTTTTGTTACTCACCGTTAAATCTGTTTCTCTGTAGTCGATAGGGGGGCACAGGGAACAGATGGGGTTAAGCTCCACCCTCCGGAGGCAGGACACTTGAATATTAATTGATTAAGGGGGCGTGACCTTGGGTCTGGCTTAACCCAGTGCTACGCCAACCCGTTCAGTTTGTACCAAAGAGACTGCTGAAAAAAATATAACATAAATAGCAGAACTGTAAATCCATGAGAATTCCCTCATGGACCAACGTGGTCAACATCTCGCCGCAGGGCGGAAAGCCCTGTGTCCCCCTATCTACTACAGAGAAACAGATTTAACGGTGAGTAACAAAAATCCTGTTTTCTCTGTCGTCTCAGGGGGGCACAGGGAACAGATGGGGACTTAACAAAGCAGCCCCGAGAACAGCAGGGTGGGAGCGAGAGAGATTGTGACACATTATTGTACCACCGATTGTAACACCTTATGGCCAAAAGAGGCTTGAGATAATGAAAAGGTGTCAAGACTGTAAAATTTGGTGAAAGTGTGAACGGAGGACCAGGTGGCCGCTCTGCAGATCTGATCCAGGGATGCAGAATTGCGCCATGCCCAGGAAGCTCCGACTGATCTGGTGGAATGCGCTCTCATGCCTTCTGGTGGTGGTTTTCCCTTAGAAATGTAGGCTTGACGTATGACTTCCTTCAGCCAACGTGATATCGAGGCCTTGGATGCTGCCATACCTCTGCGTGGTCCCGAAGGGATTACAAAAAGCTTCTGTGAGCGACGAAAAGTCTTTGATCTTTCTATATACCAACGAAGAGCTCTGACTACATCCAACTTATGAAGCCTCTTTTCTTTATCATTCTTAGGATCCGGACAGAGTGAGGGTACTACAATTTCCTGGTTCATGTAGAATGAAGACACTACCTTAGGTAGGAATGATGGGACTATGCGTAGGACAGCCTTATCTTTGTGGAATACTAAGTAGGCTTGATCGCAAGATAAGGCACTAAGCTCTGAGACGGTTGATGAGATGGCCACTAGGAACACCACCTTCCATGTGAGCCATTTGTCGGTAATGATCCCCAGAGGTTCGAAGGGAGGATCCAGTAAGGAATCCAGGACTAGGTTGAGATCCCATCCTGGGATTGGGTGTCGGAATTCGGGTGCTATGAGTGACTCCCTGCATGAAGGTATGAACAGAGTCTTCCAGTGCTAGTCGAGAGTGAAACAAGGCGGACAATGCTGAGACCTGTACTTTCAATGAACTTAGCTTGATTCCCAACTGAAAACCTTGTTGTAAGAACGATAAGATTGAAGGGATGTTGTACTCTGAAAAGGACATCTGTGCCTCACAGCACCAGTTCCAGTAGTTGCGCCACACTCTGTGATAAGCTTTAGAAGATGTGGGTTTTCGTGATTTTAACATTGTGGCAATGACGTCTTCGGCTATCCCGTGTCTTCGCCAACCGTCTGCTTCAATAGCCATCCCATTAAATCGAACTGTCCCGGATTGTGATGGACTATGGGTCCCTGCGACAGGAGATCGTATCTGGAGGGAAGTCGGATTGGTGGTGCCACTGACATCTGAGAACCACGTTCTCCTGGGCCAAAAGGGAGCTATGACGTTCACTGTGGTGTGCGATTGTTTGATCTTCTTGAGGACCCGGGGCAGCATGGGAAGAGGAGGGATGATGTAGGCTAGTTCGTAGTGCCAGCTCAGGGTCATGGCATCCACCCCTACTGCGAGCGGGTCCCGTGATCGTGCAAAGAACCTCTGCACCTTGCGATTGGATCTGGACGCCATAAGATCGATCTGCGGGCGTCCCCATTAATTGACCAGCTGTGAGAAGACCTCCGGGTGAAGTTCCCATTCTCCTGGGTCTATTTGATTCCACCTGAGAAAATCTGCTTTCGTATTGTCCACTCCTGCGATGTGTAATGCTGACAGCCTCACCTGACTGAGTTCCGCCCACCTCATAATCTGTTCTGCTTCCTGTAGAGCTGCTTTGCTGCGGGTTCCACCCTGCCTGTTTATGTAGGCTACTGTGGTGGAGTCGTCGCTCTGAACTCTTACTGGTCTTGTATGTAGTTGAGGTGCTAAACATACTGCCCGAAGTTCTACTATGTTTATAGGTAGCTTTGCTTCGAGGGGAGACCATAGGCCCTGGACAGAGAGGTTGTCCCATGATGCCCCCCAGCCCTGCAAACTGGGATCTGTCTATATCACAATCCAGTCCTGAATTTCCCAGGATTGGCCCCTTGACAGGTTGTCTTGACGCAGCCACCAAAGAAGAGATTCCCTTGTTGTTTGCGATAGAGTGATCTTTTTAGCTAGGGGACCTCCCTTCCATCTGGTCAGTATGTTGGATTGTAGAGGGCACAGGTGTATCTGTGCGAATGGTAACACCTCCATTGAGGAGACCATTAGTCCTGATACCTTCATGGCCAGGTGTACAGTGTGATGTTGGGTGTGAGATAGTCTGTTGACCTGCTCTCTTATCCTCATCTGTTTGGCTGACGGGAGAGTAACTCTCTGTGTGGCCGTGTTGAAGTCTAGGCCGAGAAATGTCATTTGGTGACTGGGGACTAGGTTGGACTTGTTCCAGTTGATGGTCCAGCCAAAGTCTTGTATCAGTAGGATTGCCTTTCGAAGATCTGAGGTGGCCTTCTCCATTGTCGTGGACTTGAGGAGAAGATCGTCCAGGTAGGGAGTTACTGAGATTCCCTGAAGCCGTAAGGAACCCGCTGTCACTGCCATTAGTTTGGTGAACACCCTGGGAGCGGATGACAGTCCGAAGGGAAGGGCCACAAATTGATAGTGATGGTTCTGGAAGGTGAATCTCAGAAATCGGTGATGTGGTGGCCAAATTCAAACATGGAGGTACGCATCCTTGATGTCCAGGGACATCAGTAGCTGTTTTGGTTCCATTCCTCGAATCACGAATCGGAGAGTTTCCATTTTGAATCGGACAGAACGTATGTGTTTGTTGAGAAATTTTAGCTTGAGAACTGGTCGGAATGATCCGTCCCTCTTGGGGACTAGGAACATATTGGAGTAGAACCCGGAGAATTTCTCCGAAAAGGGTACCGGAACGATCACTCCGCTCTGTTCCATTTTGCATATGCAGTCCAAGAATGCTTGGGCTTTGTGTGGAAATGCCGGAACTCTGGACATTAGAAATTTTCTGGGAGGTAGCGAAGAGAAATCTAGATGATAACCCTCTAAAATGATTTAGTTGACCCACTTGTCCCTGTTGGCCTCGAAAAAATTTCACCCGCTTGTAGGAGGAGATGGTTCTATTTTTGTTTTGAGGAAGAAAGGTGCTCTTTCCTCCTGTGGCCTGAGATATGATCTTTTCTAACTCTTCTCCGAACAGCCTTTGTCCCTTGAACGAGATAGAAGTTAGGGACTTCTTCGAGCTGAGATCTGCTGTCCAACTCTTTAGCCACAGGGTTCGGCGGGCTGCTACCGATAGGGCTGATGTGCGAGCGGTAGCCTGGGCAGCATCTAAGGCAGCATCACACAGATAAGGTGATGATTCTGCTATCGCTTGTACCTTTGGGAGAAGCTCGGCCCTGGGAACTCCTGATTGTATGTCTTCAAAGAGAGACTCGGACCAGGTTTGTATGGCCCTGGATACCCAGGTGGAGGCCAGTACTGGGCGTAGTGTAGATCCCGTAGATGAATGCAGTGATCTTAGAAAACCCTCTAATCGCCTATCAGACGGATCCTTAAAAGCCGCTGCGTCCGTGACTGGCAGGGCTGTGGTCTTGGAAAGTCTGGATACCGGAGCATCGACCGTTGGAGGCATAGACCACTTGTCCACCCATTCCTTGGGAGAGGGATAAGATTTAGAAAATATGCGGGTAGCGTGAAATTTTCGCTCAGGCGAATTCCACTCCTCCTGAATGTTGTCGAGAAGTTGTTCGTGAGCTGGGAAGACCCTTGAAGATTTGTGTTGTCTTTTGAATAAACTTGTCGCTTGAGTTTGCTGATTTGTGGGAGTGATCTTTAGAATGATATTGTCAATATCATGCTGTGGTTCGTGGCCTTTAGGTTCCTGGTCTTCCTCCGAGGTTTCGTCAGAAGGTGGAAGTTCCCCCTCAGACTGTGAAGTTTTGTCTTATTCTGAGGAATCTCCTGAGGGAGGACGGGTCATGGTGTTCCTCCTGGGGATGTTTGTTCGCTTGCACTTGCCACCGGATTTCTGGCCTAGCTTGGCTAAGGCCTTTCCCAAATTGTCTGCTATGGAAGGTAAACTCTGCAGGGAAGCCAGAGATTGCGAGAGTTTGACAGCCCAGGGGGGGGGGGCATGCGGGTCTGTGGAAGTGCTGGCGCCCTCGTCTAAGGATATGCCAGCTGGCGTGGGGGTTCCCGCTGAGGGCGAGAGCGTGGGCCCTGGAATAGAGGGCAATTCCTGGTCCTTGGAACATGCAGAGAGGTTCACCCTGCACCCCTGTTAACTTGGACTTGCACTTGGTACACATAAAATAGGTGACCTGTGCCGGTGCTGCCACTGCTGGTGCTCTCCCCCCGGCCTGGGGAATAATCCCCCCCGACCTACCTTCTGCCATCGCAGGGTCTGTGCTACTCACTGAGCAGGGTGGCGTATGCCCCAGCAGGTGCTCTACTGCACTATTCCACAAGGATGGAAGGATTTTCCCTTCTGCCTGTGCTGGTGTAGTCCCCCTAACAGTCTCCTGTCTGGGGAACATGTAGGGGAGAAGGACCGGAGAGTCTGGTTTTGCTGCGCAGCGAGAAGTCTGAGCTCGCTGACTTTCTGGCGTGAAAATGGGGCATGTGGAACGCACAAGTTGAGCCTTGCGTTCCACCCGCACGGCCTGCGAGGAAGGCTGCAGTAGCGGACCATACTCCATGCTCCCCCTAGTGTAGAGGAGAGCCCTTGTAGTCCCCCGGATGAGAGAGTGTCGCCTCCCCCCGAGGTGCGAGGTGGAGGGGGGGTAGTGGGATGTTGGGTGGATGTGAGTGTGGTAAGGGAATATCTCCCTGGTTACTCACAGTAATCCATACCGGCCAAAACCATCTGCCTCCTTAGTAGGAGCAGGCACAGTGTGGGTGGTCGTTATAGCTCCAGGGCTAGTGAAGAGACCCCGGTATGGCTCCCACAGAGGGAGTTCCTTGTGGATACAGGTATTCCTGTTCCTTGGGGGCCCCTTGCTGCAACTTCAATCTTCTTTTGTGAATTTCCTGAAGACGGAGTAGTGCGTCCTACCTCCTAGCAGGACACTTGAAAAACTGAACGGGTTGGCATAGCACAGGGTTAAGACAGACCCAAGGTCACGCCCCCTTAATTAATTAATATTCAAGTGTCCTGCTTCCGGAGGGTGGAGCTTAACCCCATCTGTTCCCTGTGTCCCCCTGAGACGACTGAGAAAGTCATGTTCATTGTGAAAAACAATGTCTTTTATTATTTGCAAGGTCTTTAAAAGCCCAAATTCCTCCACAATAATATTATATATAAATATCACCAGTGCTGTAAACAAGAATAGCTGCACACAAATCCCTGTTACCAAAAATCTGTTCTAGTAAGTAGTGTATCCTGACAATTAGGCTTGCATTTTCTAAACAAAATTGGGCCACAGGGTTGATATAATATACATAGTGTTATCAATATAAAATCGCTAATTATGTGCTTTCTCTGCTTGTTTACAAATATATGGGAAGCTGGGAATTTTGCAGAGGTTTTTATGTAATTTGGATTACCATACAGTAAGAATACTAAAAATCTGAAAAAGAATGTACATTTTTTTTTTCCGTGCAAAATGTATTTATGCTCGATTCACTATGACAGAGTAAAATATACTGTGTTATTATTACAGTAAAAAATTGTTAGTTTTTTGAAAGAAAAACCTAACACTGTCAATGGCATACCTTTCCAAATGAAAAAAAAATTATTAGGATAATAGGATAAGTATCCGACTAAACACTGGATTATTTTGCCTTTTTGTTCCACTGCATGTCACCCCCATTCACCAGAATCTAATAGGTAATACTGTTTTCTCTTAAAGGACAGGCTACATTTTTTTCTTTCTTTTTATTTTAACTTGTGTATGTCTGACCCATAGTCTCGGCAACAGCCTTCTATAAAGCCCAGCCTGTCATAGAGTTCATGTGTGAAGTCCTGGATATACGAAACATTGATGAACAGCCAAAACCTCTCACAGATTCTCAGAGAGTTCGCTTCACAAAGGAGATCAAAGGTAAAAGCTATTTTTTTCTTTATGTTTAAAGGGGTGGTTCACCTTTTGGTTAACTTTTAATATGTTGACATATATGTGATATTCTTAGCGACCTTTTGTTATTCTTTTTATTTATTATATTTCTATTTAGTCCCTTTCTTATGTATATATTTTTCATTGCGTGTTTGCTATGGTAAATTTCACCCTGGCTTACCAGATTGAATTTTTAAAATTCTGAGCCAAATGATTTAAAAAAAAACAGAAAAAATCTAAGTAAGCAAGGCAATTGCAAATTGCCTTCGAATATTACTGTCTACAAAATACCAAAGTTTTATCTAAACGGAACCACTCATTGCATTGCAGACATGCTGGTTATGCTTACACTGACATGTAAATCCTTTAAATTTTAATTACAATGGTACATTGTTCTTGTGGGTGGACTGAAAAATACTCAAAAATTCCCAACAATGCTGACGTGTCCTGTTCAACTGTAGGGAGATTAGCGTTCAAATACGTTCACATTTTTAAGAAGTAATCATCGGACCCATGATTGCATTAGCAGGGTCAGCTTTTATTTTTTTCAGTACATGAATGGGATCTATTATTCAGAAACCCATTATTCAGAAAGCTCCGGACTACAGAAAGGCCATATCCCATAGACTTTATTTTATCCAAATGTACTTGATCCAAACTAAGATATAATTAATCCTTATTGGAAACAAAACCAGCCTGTTGGGTTTATTAAATGTTTATATGATTTTTTAAATGCAAGTTACAGCAAGATCCGTTATACAGAAAACTACAGGTCCCGAGCATTCTGGATAACAGACCCCATACCTGCAGTACATTAAAAAAAAATATTGATGTTTTTAATAGCATCCAGACTGTTCATATCTATATCTATCAAGTTTTCTAATTGAACTTACAAGCATTTGGCTAGATTTTTTTGTTGATTTTTTTTATTTTATTTCTAAAAACAGGCTTAAAAGTAGAAGTTACCCATTGTGGGCAAATGAAGAGAAAATACAGAGTGTGCAATGTTACCCGGAGGCCAGCCAGTCATCAGACGTAAGTAAGCAGCATGATTCTGGAGTTTGCTTGTGGTGGAACCTAGGGAAGGTAAAAATATAATATTTATTATATTGTATGTCATCCATTCTGCAGGTTCCCCCTACAGTTGGAGAGTGGTCAAACTGTTGAATGTACAGTAGCACAGTATTTTAAGCAAAAATATAACCTACAGCTAAAGTACCCTCACCTTCCATGTCTCCAAGTGGGACAAGAGCAGAAACACACATATCTACCTCTGGAGGTAAGGAAATACAGATGATTTTTTTATATAGGTTTGATAAAACAATTTATTTAGTATTTTTCTGTGACTTCAGCTTATTCTTCAGCTTCTTATTCTTAGTGCTGTCAATTTTCTAAATGCTACATTCTAGGGGTACAACACCCGACCTCCCAACACCCGACCTCCCAACACCCGACCTCCCAACACCCGACCTCCCAACACCCGACCTCCCAACAACACCCAATTTTTCTATTGACTTTGACAGGGAATATTTTCAAATGGCTGCCACGCATACAGCTTTCAAGCTGTTCTCCCCAAACTTGAATCACATAGTTATGGGGTCACCCTGAATGAAACTGTGACATTTGTTGGGAGGAGCCAACAGGCAATCAAATTTCACCCATTGACTTTGAATGGGGAATTTTTAATTGGTGCCACTTTGAGGCTACACCAACCAAACTTTAATCACATAGATAAGGGGTGAACCTAAATAAAAAGGCCATATCTTTTGGACACCCAAAAGTCAGAGTAGTCAACAGCATTGACTTTGAATGAGGTTGTTTAAAGTGGAACTATTGTGAAAATTTAATTTAAAGTGATCCTGACACTAAAAAATTATTATTCAAAATATTAATGTACATCAGAAGTTGTATAGCTCATGTTGATCACTTTTTTTTACTGTTTTTCAAGTAATTACTTGAAGTTCCTAAACCTGACTGTTTTGCCAATCTGACTGTCCCTTCTCAACATGTCCCTTAGAGTTTCTAATGCTAACAGACTGCTGAAGCTCAAATATGGCAGCCCCTTATAGAGGAACATGGGGGATCAGATGGGTAATGTAAAAACATCTGCAAATAATTGTATGGCAAAATTATAGATAGCATGCAAAGACAGCATTATGGTAGCTGTGAAAAAATGGTTTAATTTCTGGTGTCAGTATCTCTTTAAGTGCTTCATTGTACTAACATAAGAAACATTTCTAAATACAAACAAAAATTCTGCATGGTTTCTGAAATCAAGTTTATGTTCACTATCCCTTGCTGAGTAATTATTTGCTGTCCTATGCTGAGTAATTATTCAATATTTCAATAATTACTCAGCATGTCCAGTTGTTTTAGAATTACTTATATTAGATATACCATGACCTGGATGAATTAAAATCTTCATAGTCATATTGGGTGTCAGATATTCATTGACAGCTCCAATATATCTTATAGGGTGACTTATTTTCCTAGCAGAATAATTAGAGCTCACTCAAATAACTGATTCCAATACAAACACAGTCTAACAAAATAACTGCCTTTTGCACAAATCCTGAAGTTTGTTCTCCAACTTCCCTTTCTAGTTTTTTATGTACTTCTAAACCTTGCTTTCCAATTCTGATGAATTAAAGTTAATATTGCAAGCATTGATTTAGTAGCGGTATACAAACTACCGAGTACACAGTGTGTTGTAATAATATTTTAATAATGGTTAACAATATCATCATTAATCCAATAATGCCTTACAAAATAATTTAAATTTATAAAGATAAGATGTGAAATACAAAGGGTAAAAAATCTCTTGCCTAGATAACAAAGTTTGTCTTTCTTGTGACTTATTCTCTTTCTTTGCATCTAGGTCTGTAACATTGTCCCTGGCCAGCGATGCATTAAGAAGCTGACAGACAATCAGACCTCCACTATGATCAAAGCTACAGCCCGATCTGCTCCAGACAGACAGGAGGAGATCAGCAGGCTGGTGAGTCACCAAGGCTACCACTTTACATGCCTAGGTTTTACCATTTTCCTGTGAGGATAAGATGAAAATCAACTCTCTATTGCTCTATTGTCAGTAGATTATTAGCCTATATTCCAAATGATTTGCAAGACTGTAGTTAAAGAACTATGTAATACCAGTTAAAGGGCAAATCAATTTCAAAATAGAAAATAGCGGGGGCGTGGTCTGATGGTGATCTAGGACGGACGTGTTTTGGCTGGGCTCCCGCTCTCTGCAGCTCCCGAGCCAGTATTCTCATATGATTTTTCAAAGATGAGGAGGAATCGGAGAATAACTTCCACCACCACATCTTAGAAATCAACCTCAACGAAAAAAGATAAAGGAATAGGGCAGTTTTTTACAAAGAACCCTCCGTCACCTGCTGCGGACGAGAATTAAAAAATGGCAGATGCAGAGGCCTCTGATGGTGAACAGCATAGCTGCCCGGAAGAAGTGCCAGCCCGAACTCCCACACTAGATACAGCCAATTTACTAACGCTGATTGCAGTTCTCCCACAAAAAAATGATTTGGTGACTTTATTGGCTGAAATAAAATCTAGTCAGCAACGAGAGACACAAGTACTCAAGATGGAGATTCAGAGTGTTACGACTAAACTTCGGGACCTCGAGGAGAGCCATACTAACCTTTCACAAACAGTCGCATCGTATTCAGCCAGGCTAGATACGCAAGCCCACCACATATTCAATATGCGACGCATGCTAGAAGATGCGGAAAACCGAAACCGTCGATGCAACATTCGCATACGGGGCATACCAGCCGAAGTAGGTAATGCAGACCTACGACCTACCCTGACTGTCCTGTTTAACCATCTCCTAGGCCAAGAGAAAGAAGCGGCTATACAGATAGACAGGCTCCATAGAGTTAGCGGCAGCCGCTCTAACAACACCAGAGACGTTTTGTGTGCCTTCCACAACTTTGCCACGAAGGAAAACATCCTACGCAAAGCAAGGGAAGCTAAAATAGTACAGCTCGAAGAAAACAACATTGAGATCTATCAAGACCTGGCATATTCCACAGTTCTCCAGCGACGCATGTTGCGCACTGGTGCAATCCCTGAAAGAAAAGAACATTCCATACAAATGGGGCTTCCCTTTTGCTTTATTGGCATATAACAATGGCAAGACATACTCCCTACGAGACCCTTTGGACGCACCAACGTTTTTTCACTCGCTGGGCCTACCGAATTTGGATATACTGGAATGGCGTCGATACATATTCCCAGATGAACCATCGGCTGATCTCAACCCACTACACCGGAAAGCAGCTTTGCCTAGTAACAGCACAACCTCGGCTATTCTAGAACCACCACTTGTTACCTGAGGATATGGTAAGACTATCTATAATGGCCTACACTGTGGGGCAACTGTACCGGACTCATCCCGCATACTTCCCACTCGGTATTCTCTCCGGTTTACACGAAACTGGGATCTGGTTTACCCGATTTCCAGGCCCTATTCTCCTTCTTTAAAAGTTACGAAG
>CM044434.1:69083037-69112670 GCA_024363595.1 Xenopus borealis | reverse complement strand
TAACTTTAAGATCAATTTTTCCAAGTCTATGGCTCTAAATATCTCTCTATCCCCTAGAACGATACAAGCCTTATCGCAAAATTTTCCATATAAATGGTCTCAGTGTAACATTACTTATTTAGGGCTTAAAATTACTAAAGATTATAATGACTGGATGGAAGTTATAACACTCTTACAAAACCCAAGAAACAAGGAGGGATATCTCTCCCGGACTGCAGACTTTACTATTATACAGCAGTTTTGGGACGAATTGTAGACTGGTCTCATCATGCTGAATCTAAGTTATGGGTTGAGATAGAGCAGCAATCCACCTTTAGCTATTTACTGCACCTACCATGGTTAGATACAAGATACCGACGTATTCCATATGTTGACCACCCGCTACTTCTCCATACTCTATCAATATGGGATTAATGTCGAAAAAAATTTAAATTAACTCAATTCCCATCTCCACTTACACCGATAATTAATAATCCAGCCTTTCCAATAGGGCAACAATCAGCATACGTTTCCCATTGGCTGATAGAAGGTAATTTACAATTATTCCATTTTCTTGAGAAGGGAGAGTTCATCGATAAAGTTCAGTTTCAAAGGGTCAAACCATTTGCGAAACTCGACCATTTGAAATTTGCACACATAAAACATTTCTTTCATAGCTTGGGAGGCACCTCCATTTTAGGTAGGAACCAAACCGTTTATGAATCCCTATGCTCGGCAGAACTCCCCCCTTTCCTTACAATCTCACAAATTTATAAAATGTTGTGTCACAAACACATCCCAAACAACCCTTCATTTGTTACCTCATGGGCTATCGATTTAGGTATCCACTTTCAAGAGGGCCAGCTTGCGGATACTATGACTAAACTACTTAAAAGTACTAGATGCTGTAGAATACAGGAGACCAATTATAAAATGATTTCACGATGGTATTACACCCCTACTAAATTAAAACATATCTTTAAAAACACCAGCGACAGATGTTGGAGATGCAGCACTGATACAGGTTCTCTATTACATATTTTCTGGTCCTGCCCGCTTATTGAGCCTTATTGGAAGGTGGTGAGACAAGCTATTCGAGAAATATTACATTATGATATACCTGATGACCCGGCATATATTCTGCTATTTTATATGGATAAACCGTATGGTACCTTCACTTCAACAATAGAACCGCATTTATTAAATGCGGCTAAAATGCTTATTTCCGTTAAGATGGAAACAAACCTTAGCCCCGACGATACAGGATTGGTACTCAAAGGTTGACGAATTACACACATTTGAGGAACTCTCTCTTCTCAAGTCTGACTCATATGAGACTTACAGCGTGAGATGGCTTAATTGGCTTTCATTCAAAGAGTCTGATTATTACTGCTAGATAACATATTGGTTGTACGGACCCCACTGTTTTGACACCCTCCACTTTTCTGTTATGTTGGAACATATGGAACTCCTTTTCTTTTGTTATTAATGTATCTCAGATTACTACTCTGATTGTATTTAATGTTTTTCCCCTTACCCCCCTTTTGTTTTTCTGTACCCCTAATTTTCCTTTTTTGAAACTCAATAAATATTTAAATGAGAAAAAAATAGAAAATACACACACACACACACACACACACACACACACAATTTTAATGAATGAATATTGCAACGTTGGTTAGAATTTTATAAAACAAAAAAAATTTTTTTGAATTGACATTCCTTTTAAAGATCATTGCAAGGAGCCTTTCCCATAAACTGCACACAGTTCTTATATTTAGTCTTCTTGAACATGATAAACTGTTGATATGTATATCTATTTAGCCGTTTCACTCCTAGTAGACCCTTCTGTTTTAATTGTACCACTGTTCCAATTCCTTTCAATTAACTCCTGTTCTTTTTTCACACTGTGACCCATATTTTTGCTTTGCTTTAGATGAAGAATGCCAGTTACAATTTGGATCCATACATTCAGGAATTTGGGATCAAAGTCAAAGATGACATGACTGAGGTCACAGGGCGAGTCCTCCCGGCACCCATTCTTCAGTATGGAGGAAGAGTAAGTGGTTGCAAACGTTAAAGAAAAATTATACCCCCAAAATAAGTACTTAAGCAACAGATAGTTTATATCAAATTAAGTGGCATATTAAAGAATCTTACCAAAGTGGAATATATATTTAAGTAAATATTGCCATTTTACATCTATTGCCTTGAACCACCATTTCATGATGGTCTGTGTGCTGCCTCAGAGATCACCTGACCAGAAATATTACAACTCTAACTGTAACAGGAAGAAGTGTGGAAGCAAAAGACACAACTCTTGTCTGTTATTTGGCTCATGTGACATAACATGTATGGTTTGTTTGTGTGCACCATGAATCCTACGATCACATCGGGCGGCCCTTACTTTTGAAAATTTCTGATTACCCAATGGTACATACTACTAAAAAAGTTTATTATTATGAAACACATGAAGCAGGGTTTTACATATGAGCTGTTTTATGTAATATCTTTTTATAGAAACATACATTGTTCTGTGGGTATAGTTTTCCTTTAATGTCTTATTAAATAACAGCATTTTATGTGAATACTGTGGAGTGAATAATGTAACAACTATAACCATATTAGTTATGTATTACATCTATCTACTGAGAAACAAAATCTGTTTGACTCTTTCTAGGGGTTAAGGCACATAGCATGTATAAATATGAAAATTACTACTTAATGCATCCAGCTACTTGCATAGGAAGTTCTCAGTTTCTTGTATTCTGCTGGTAATTAAAAGACTTTGGCAGCAGTTGCTTTTCCAATTCAACCAAATATTTGCTCATTAGACCATCTAGCAATCTACACTGCATGAGACCAACAGGAGATACAACATCAGTTCCATCTGCATATTGCTGGTTATGCTACAGGGGCTATTCAGTCCAAACTCAGTCCAAGGTATTTAATTCTCAGTAAAGCAGCTCATGAACAAGAGCATGAGTGCCATGACAATGTACAGTTATGCATACAATGAAGGTTACATGAACAGTGAATTGGGTAGCACACCCTGCATATCATTTATGATGCCTTGTGACTGCCCCTGTTGTTTTGTTGCAGTGGATTGCATCAACACAAGTGAGCAGCCGAGTTGTAGCTTCAATAGACTGAGGTAAAAGTCACAAAAAGGCAACTTGCTTGCAGTTGTCAACTATTGTAGGTAAATTACAGTTTGCTTCAGTAACCACTAGAAAATCAATAATGTGTAGGTTTCTTCAATTTTGGCTTTCATACATATGACTTATTAATGTAAAGCACAAAGTAAAGACATTCGTATAGGAAACAAATGTTTGAGATGAAAACAATGAATATGAAACAAATTAAAATCAATTAAACCACTAGTAATGGAGGTAGCTATCTTTCAGATCCATTGTATGCATTATGCAGTCAGATCTTCTAGCCTCTCATATGGTTTCCCATGTTCCACTAATGCTTTTTTAAGCTTATTGTTTAAGGCATTGAAGAAATGTCTTTAAAACAAATCTCTATTTCACAGAACAGAGCAATTGCCACTCCCAACCAAGGTGTCTGGGACATGCGAGGGAAACAGTTCTACAATGGCATTGAGATAAAAGTCTGGGCAATTGCCTGTTTTGCTCCACAGAAGCAATGCCGGGAAGAAGTGCTAAAGTAAGTGCAAAGGCTAGTGTGGCTGCTGCTGCTAAATATTCTGTTCTAAGAATTGCTTTTTTTTTAATATGCAAAAATATATAGCTGTTTAGCTGTATCATTGTTAACTTGTCATGTCTATGAAGAAAGAGGCAGTGTACCTTTTGCTTATTTAACTACTATTTAACATAGTATGGTCTAATTTTATATTATTAATATCAAACATTCAGTTCAATTGTTATGCATAAGCACAATTACACAGTTTTATGGTCACAGACTGATGTTACAATTTAATTACAGGAAATGGCAAATACAAATATTAAAATAATTTATCACCCGCTGGTGCAAGGCCTGTATGTTTTTGCACTTTGCACTCCCTGCCCTGTGAGTGAGTGCTAGTGAGATTTGGCAGCCCTATGTTTGAGGGGTAGGTGCGGTAACCCAGACTCTGTTTTGCTCCCCATAGTCCCTAAGTGAATGATCCATAAGGTCTAGTGCCATGGCACAGACTAAGCAAAGGGTAAACTAGTAAGATGCAGCAGAGACTGATTTTTTTTCTGATTCTGACTTCTGTTCCCTCCCATTCCAGAAATTTTACTGACCAGCTTCGCAAAATCTCTAAGGATGCAGGAATGCCAATCCAGGGCCAGCCATGCTTCTGTAAATATGCGCAGGGAGCAGACAGCGTGGAGCCCATGTTCAGGCACTTGAAAAACACTTATTCTGGCCTACAGCTTATTATAGTTATTCTGCCAGGAAAAACACCTGTATATGGTAATTATCACTAAACAATTAAAAATGTCAGTACATTTTAGGTTGTGATGGGAGATGAAAGTGAAAGAAAGATGATCCTCTACAGGAGTAACCAGAGGGCCACGCATAGAAGTGTAATCACTTCATAATCACTAGGTTTAGGTACGTGTAATCATATGTCCTTGTAGCCCATTTAGAGCCTTCTTGTTTCTATAAAAGGAAACAGGAGTTTGCTTAGTGCCCTACATATACTTGGGTTCCACACTGAGGTAGAACCACTGGAGTGACCAATGCCCTCCTCTCTTATATTCCATAGAATTTCTCTGATTATGAAAAATATAAATACTTTCTTTTAGCTGCAGATAAACTGCAGCCTTTGCATGGCTAAATATGTATTAATAAAATGTCAGCAACATGTTTTCAATTTTTCAACTGTGTCCCTTCAAAAGAAAAGCAGTCTAATTGTTTACACCACAGGCTTTATATTTCCCTGTAGAGTAAATGATTTTCAGTGGGATGTCTGTATTCAAGGCTAGCATGTCTAAACTTTCAGTTTACACTTTTTCGTACAGACTGAGCTCACCATCTAGACCTGAGCTAGCTGCTGAATTAGAGGAAATCAGAGGAAAAGCTGTGATTATCCCCTCTTTGTGTTGGAAGTACACCCAACAGAGTTTAAAGACTACCGTAGTGTGACTTGCTCCTGTCCTCAGTTCTGTAGCCAGGAAATAGTTCTCTGATGATTAAAAATGTACAGTTGAAGGATTACAGCATATATACGGCATAAAGGAAGAGAAAATGAAGACTGGTAAAACTGGTGTGTTTGCTCCAGAAAAGCTACTATAGTTTATATAAATAAGCTGTTGTGTAGCCAATAGGGCAGCCATTCAAACTGGAAAAAAGGGAGAAAAGGCACAGGATACATATCAGTCAGCTGATAAGTTCTGTAGTATCTGATGTCTGTTTTTTAACCTGTTCCATTTAGAACTATTTCAAATTGAATAGCCATCCTCAGTTTCAATTGTAAGGAATGTAATCAGGAAATGGAAGGCCATAGGCACAGTTGTTGTAAAACCCAGGTCTGGCAGGCCAAATAAAATGCAGACACTCATCAAAGGCTATAGGAGACTTCTAGAGGCTGTTACATTTGCAAAAGGAGGCTCAACTACGTATTGATGTAATATCTCTGTTGGGATGCCCAGATGTATGCACCTGTCTAATTTTATGATGCATATTGCATATTTTCTGTTAATCCAATAAGGTTTATATTCCTGCTGAAATACTACTTTTTCCATAAGGCATATTATACATTAGAAGGAAGTTGCTACTTTGAAAGCTCAGCCAAAGATAAACATAACTCCAAAGAACTAAGAGCGTACCCATTTGCAAGGTAGTGTTTCTGAAGGAAACCGCTTTTACCAGTGTTCAACAGCAACTCAAATATATGAATTACTTTGATACATTTTAATTTTTTGGTGCTGCTGTTCCTTTTAAATGCAGTAATGATAACTTCTTTATTTCTTTTAGCGGAAGTGAAGCGTGTTGGGGATACATTGCTTGGGATGGCTACTCAGTGTGTGCAGGTGAAAAATGTAGTTAAGACTTCTCCTCAAACACTCAGCAACCTCTGCTTGAAGATTAATGTAAAGCTTGGTGGGATCAACAACATTTTAGTACCTCATCAACGGTGCGTTACACATATATTTTCTCTGCTGTACACACAGTATCCATTATTTGTTTTACACTCCACTTTAATAGCCACGTGTTTCTCCATTAATTGGACCGAGTGTAGATTTTATGCTGTATGTATGTCTGTATTGTAGTAGCAGTGCAGAGTGACACTAGCATTAACATGTTACAAAAGAGTATATTGGATCCTTCATAACCTAGATTAACAGAGCAAGCTCTGTGTACTATACAGAATTACTTGTTTTAACCAGGGCACAAATGTTTGCATTGCAATATCTCTTAGCATATGTTTTAATTAATAGAGAAAAATGAATTACTTTGTACCAAAAAAAAAAATGACCTTCCCTTAATTCAGAGCCCTTTGGATATTGGGTTTCTGTATTGTGATTGCATAAAACTGTGTGTTGAATTTAATATTATTAAACTAGTCTGGTAGTAAATTTTAAACATTTTCAAAAAAGTTGTTAAATGGAATAAAGTGTTTTTATTGAGGTTCCTTTTTATTTTTGATTTTGCCATTGAGATATATTTTTGTAATGGCCTGAAATTGCTTGGTATGTTTATTTTAATCAGTTTAGTGTCTCAAATGTATATATGTATGTATATATTTTAAACATTCATACTTGCTGGGGGTCTAAACAGTCTCTGGATATATCAGTATATATCAGTACACCGTTTGTTGCTATAAAAATCAGATTTAGTCCCTACAGGGATAATTTATATCATATGTACCTCAATATTCTTTAACATTATTATGTATATATTTTAACAGCTCAGCGGTCTTCCAGCAGCCAGTTATATTTCTTGGAGCAGATGTGACACACCCACCTGCTGGTGATGGCAAGAAGCCCTCTATTACTGCGGTAAATCACAGACTGAAATTGCTGAGGAAGATGGTTTTCAATGCAGTGGTATTCTCTAAAGCTATCTGTAAATGTAGAGTGCCTGAAAAGCTTTTATAATAGCAGATATCTATGATGTTCATTCTTGGAGATGCAGTCACTTACTTATAATGGTAATGTCAGGCAGGGCTAAACAATGATTCCAGTGTTCTCCAGTTGAAAGGTATTTGAGTGTTTTGTCATACATCATTTTCTGGCAGCAACAAAACACCCCATCTAACATGACCCTTAATGAGCATAGTGCTACAAAATCGAAATAATTTTTTTTTAACAAAATGTCATGCTTTCAGAAAATTTGTGGTGCCTGGGGTATATTTTTGCAAAGTGGTTGTTCACTTAAAAATTACATTTTAGAATCATGTAGAGAGTGATATTCAGTTACCGTTTGCAATTGTTATTTATTTCAATATTGTTGTTTTTGAATTATTTCGTTTTTTATTCAGCAACTCTTGAGTATGGAATTTCAGTAGGTATCTGGTTGCTGGGGTCCAAATTCTCCTAGCAACCAGGCAGTGGTATGAAGAAGTAGAATATGAATAGCAGAGGACCTGCATAAAAAGTTAATAAATAAAATGTAACAAAATAATTATAACCTCAAAGAGCTATTGTTTCTTGGCTGCTGAGGTCAGGGAAATGAAGACCAAAAATAGCTAAAAATTGGCCATTCTATAAAATCCTAAAAGTTTAACTTTAAATTTACCGTTAAATATTGATGGCACTGGTCCTGTTAGGTATCTTTTTCACATGCCTCTGGTTTCTTTTCAAAATGAAAGGATGCATAGCTAATCTTTTTGGCATACTTTTAATAAAGGTTGTCTCTTCTTCTTTATCTGATTATTTTATTGGTAAAAAAATTAATACTTTTGAGGAAACAAAAGTAAAACCATATAAAGGAATGGCATATATTTTTGGTGGAGAAGAGGGATAGAAGTGATGTCCATTTTAACAAAAAGAAGAGAGCGCGGGGGAGCACCTTCCGTTAATGGAGGAGACTATCCGGATGGTGTGCAGGGTCAGTCTAATAAGACTTGTGCAGTTGAAAGGGAGAGAAGAAAAGGAAATGACCCATGTACTTGCACCTTCCCATCCAAATTAGATACAGCCCAATCCAATGTGTAACATTTATTAATATAAAAATAAAATAATCTTAACGACCAATAGGTTAAAATTATGAGTCCAGCAGGGCACCAGACTGCCAAGTACACACGATCAAAAGAAAACAAACAACCTGGTTCAGTGAGTGCCTCAGGCACTGTGATTTTGGGCAAGTTGATCGTGTATATTCGATGCGAATCTCTTCGCTCACGGCCTGTTAATAAGCTATCTGACTGATTTGTGCCTCAGGCACTATATCTGTCTATCTAATAAAGCGTGGCCAGAGAGCGGAGTGAAAGTGAGAGGACTAATGTGATTGCGAATATCGTGCGTCTCAGCTAGCTTACTTGTGCCTCAGGCACTGATCACGGTCTGTCTCTCATTGTAAATATCGCAAGA
This sequence comes from Xenopus borealis, assembly GCA_024363595.1. Taxonomy (NCBI): domain Eukaryota; kingdom Metazoa; phylum Chordata; class Amphibia; order Anura; family Pipidae; genus Xenopus; species Xenopus borealis. The sequence goes on along the minus strand of CM044434.1, from coordinate 69,104,202 downwards.
ATCGCATATTCCCCCTTATATCACCGCTCCATACTGATTGCGCTTACAGGCTCGGAGTCACCCGGGGAGTAGGAATGAATTTCTAGCTAGCTCGTTTGTGCCTCAGGCACTGATCACTAACTGGCTCACAATCTGCGTCGCACGATCACGCAGCCCTCCTACCACCCTCTCCCTCCATGGAGCAACACAAGGAATAAATTCTTAGGTTAGTGTGGGGCCCTGCAGGCATCAGAATAAAATGCGCATTTTATTCTGATGCCTGCAGGGCCCCACACTAACCTAAGAATTTATTGATAGGTCACTTACACTCCGCTCTCTGGCCACGCTTTATTAGATAGACAGATATAGTGCCTGAGGCACAAATCAGTCAGATAGCTTATTAGCAGGCCGTGAGCGAAGAGATTCGCATCGAATATACACGATCAACTTGCCCAATATCACAGTGCCTGAGGCACTCACTGAACCAGGTTGTTTGTTTTCTTTTGATCGTGTGTACTTGGCAGTCTGGTGCCCTGCTGGACTCATAATTTTAACCTATTGGTCGTTATGATTATTTTATTTTTATATTAATAAATGTTACGTTTTATGGTTTATTATACACATTGGATTGGGCTGTATCTAATTTGGATGGGAAGGTGCAAGTACATGGGTCATTTCCTTTTCTTCTCTCCCTTTCAACATTTTAACAAAAAGTAATCTGTAGACCTTTGCTGTTTTCAGGTTGTTGGTAGCATGGATGCCCACCCAAGCCGTTACTGTGCCACTGTGAGAGTTCAGCGACCTCGACAGGAGATCATCGAAGACCTGTCTTATATGGTGAGGGAATTACTTATCCAGTTTTACAAGTCCACCCGCTTCAAACCAACTCGAATAATTTTCTACCGTGATGGGGTTCCTGAAGGACAACTGCCCCAGGTAAACCTTCAAATACAGAAGCTAGGGAGTCTTCCATTAATTACTTTATATATGTTGCAAACACATTATGATGTATTTCCCACACATCTTTCCCACAGATCTTACATTATGAGTTGTTGGCAATTCGGGATGCCTGTATCAAATTGGAGAAGGACTATCAGCCTGGCATCACGTATATTGTTGTGCAGAAACGCCACCACACGCGACTCTTTTGTGCCGACCGCAGTGAGAGAGTGTGTAGCACAAGGCTAAGGAATCTTTATTTTGAGCTTATTTTAGGCCTATTTTTTAAATATTTAGTATTTATTAACACAATTATTATAATTAATAATACATTTTAGAATGTACCATTATCTCAGAGCTTCCATTTCCATTGGTATAGTAAAACAATATACTTTACTTTACACTAAACCTGTGTGACATTCAGTTGTGATGAAAATTCTGCAAAATCAAGGTTGGCACAATTTTCAAACCTTAACTGCTGCCTTTATGGATAATATACAGAAAATGGTTGGGAGTGCAGATGATCTTTTTTTCTAAAATGTTTTCCTGAACTTTAAGCAAACTGTCTTGAATTATCTTTCCAGATTGGAAAAAGTGGAAACATTCCAGCTGGAACAACTGTTGACACCAGCATCACACATCCATTTGAGTTTGACTTTTACCTGTGCAGTCATGCCGGTATCCAGGTAAGAGCAGACACTAGTGCACAAATAATTCTCCTGCATAATGGCTCCTGCTAACAAAACAATCACAGAAAACAGCTAAGGGAGTGGGTTGTATACTGGTAATCTAATTATCTACCTCACAAGGACCCAATATGGAGTAGCTTCAGTTTTCCTGTTTGGCCCATTTAGCTCAAGAAGTAACAAGCCATAGATTTTTTTGTGATTAAAAAAAAAATTCATAAAGTATGTTTATAGCACAAGTTCTATTTATTGCGCTCTTGTTGAACAAGGGGTTACACTGCCCCTTTGACTTTTTAGGAAGTGCCTCTGTTATTACTTCATAGTAGCTTGTTTAAATCAATATTGGTTAGAATTAAAATTGCATTGAACTGTAAAGGTGGCCATAGATATAACGAGTATGATCCTTCTTGGAAAAGATCTTTCCAAGAAAGATTGTTCATTTCAATACACACTTGTAGAGCTGAATTGTCAGATATACAGGTAGAAACAATAGAATTCTACCTGTATCTGAGGATTCAGCACTAAGCAGGGGCCAATGTTCGGGTATCTTCAAAGTCATCCAGTCAAATTTTTCCATCCTGCCCGATTGGTGAGCTGACCGTTATCCAAGTCTCCTGCCGATCTCAGTCGGCTCATTTCCCAACCTACATGCACCAAATATCGCAAGAAAATTAGTTTCGTACATTATCTGTGCATCTGTGGCCACCATAATAAATTAAGACTGTTGTAAACTCTAACCGATTTTCTGGCTTTTGTTAAAAATAAAGTTGTTTATTAATTGTTGGCATTTTATTGCCTTCAATTTGCAGAGCAAGTAACCTGGATTCCATTTATAACACAATGGTTTATAGTTAAATTCCATGAGTAAAATGTGATGAGGTGACATGATTATTTCAGAAATGAGTAGGGCTCTGTATTTGCTTTCTGAACAGAAACCGCACTGTGAATTATTATGCTAGATAAATATTGTTTACAAACTCTTTGTGGATATCACTACTTTTAATCTACAGGGAACAAGCCGTCCCTCTCACTACTATGTGCTTTGGGATGACAACCGATTCACTGCAGATGAGCTCCAGATTCTCACTTACCAACTTTGTCACACCTATGTGCGCTGTACACGCTCTGTCTCCATTCCTGCACCAGCCTATTATGCTCGATTGGTGGCATTTAGAGCAAGGTATCACCTGGTGGATAAGGAACATGACAGGTAAGCACAATGCCAAACATTGAAATATTTAAATTATTTTTAATACAGTTTAGTAATAGATTACTAACTTATTATATCCTCTCCTGCAGTGGAGAAGGCAGTCATATCTCTGGACAGAGCAATGGGAGGGATCCACAGGCCTTGGCAAAGGCAGTGCAGGTTCACCAGGACACCCTGCGCACAATGTATTTTGCCTGATGGGCTTCAACAAGCCTTTTAAATGGATACCATCTATGTTATGAATTTGGTTGCCCCAATATGTACCTCAGAAGAGTTCTGCTGCCTCGTGCCTGAGCACTAGAGAAGAAGTATCTGATTAAAAAACACTTATAGACCTAAAAGTCCAGTGGGACCAACATGGAGATCAGAGGACACTGTTGAAGATATATCTATAGTTGCATGTTTGGAAAGAAGAAGTTTTAAAACACCATACATGAAGAGTCTTCATCCAAACTAAAAGGAAGTGGTGTTCCTGATGCCACTGCAAAATTGTATAACTTGAAATGAAATTGTACAAATACTTTGTATCAAGCTAAGCCCCTCAAAAGAAGGTCAAGAATTAGGAGATATTGGAGCAAGAACTAAAGATGGAAAGAAGAACATTTAGAGCCTTAAAGTGATTAGTCTGTTTTTCTTCCCTGTTAATGTAGTTCGAACGAGGTAACTCATTGGAGGCTTTGTGGAAACTCACTCGCCACACATTTCACATAAGACTTTTAGCACTTACATCTTACCCAGCACAAAAATATTTCTTAGGTTTCTGTGGATATGGATGGACTACCCAACAACTCAAGTGGTTGAGTTTGTTTTAGAAACTTTAATGCACTGGAAAAAGAACATTTAGGAACTTGAACATTAATTGGGCAGGTATTTAAAATTATCTGTGGGGCATGGTGAGTCTAATGCCAATGAAGAATTAAAGGCTCACCTATTCATGTTCCCCAAGAATTGTTGGTGCCACAAGGCCTTTTTACTGTTAGGCAAAATGGAGGTAGGCTGCTTGAAGTAATGTTGGTTTATCCAATGATTAACTGATTCCTGTGTGCCTTCATAACTCAGAGAAGATGTTGATCAGAGCTACTAATGAACTTGGATGCAAAGGTTGACATCATTGGTTTAATTAGGTAACTGGGAGGGGGAGAGAGAGAGAATTGTGCGAAGTGCCTTGATCCTTATTTGCTACATGGGGCATGCATTTACATATAAATGATCTTCAGAGCTGCAGGATGGAAGAAGTCACTATATAGAGTACCAGTTCACTAGGCAAAAAGACCAGCTCTTAATGATGCATCCAACAAACATGTCTGCTTCAGTCTGGTTTGCATTTATGTTAAGACTTAAAATTACCTACACAGAATGTAACTTTGAGAGGAGCTGTAGGTCTAGCACACCACATTTGGTTGTCACAGCAATATTGCCAGAACCAAAATGTCACCGGGAATTGGCCTAAAATTCCCTAAAAAACACTTAAGATCATTTTTTTTGCACCTTATTTTGTGGCACTCACCAGCAAAAGAAAACTAGGGGCCCTGGACAAATAGATACCATATAAGATGGTGGCTTTAGCCTTTTATTTCAGTTTTTATAAGGTTATCATAAAGACTTGTTTCTGATAATATCAATTCACTGCTTTCTAATGTTAGTAAGAAACAAGCAAAATAGCTGCAATTAAAATGCTGAAAGAGATGGAAGCAATAATAGTTGGTGCCATTTAATGCAGTGACCTATCTATGAGAAATTCCAGTGTTGAGAACACTATTGATTCTGTTTGCGATATTTGATGATGGACAGCAACAAGGACTCTGGGAAAATGACAATGGTCATACTGCCAATACATTCTCTACAAATGTTTCCTCAACACAACTGTATAGATTAATTGCCATTAATGGACTGCGTGCCTTATGCTGGTTTTGGGATATTAGCATTTTTTGTGATGAGTAGGCTTACAATTTTCATCATTGTCTACTTTTCAAGTCACTGTGAAAATGAAGGTTATGTAAGGTAGGCAACAATCGCCAAGGAAGAACATCCGTATGCTACTGCCTAATACCCTGCTAAAGTAAACTAACAAATATGCAACTGCATGGTAATTTGCAGTCTGTGGGTTTATTAACACTAAACCACTAGGGGCAGATTTACTAAGGGTCGAAGAGAATTTTCGAATCGAAAAAGTTTCAAAGTTATTTTTGGGTACTTCGACCACCGAATATGCCAAAATTCGATTGAATTGGAATAAAGTTGAACATTCTACTATCAAATTTCAAAGTGACGTCTCTTTAAAAAAAACTACAACTTCGACACTTCGCCACCATAAACCTGCCGAATTGCTATGTTGGCCTATGGGGACCTCCTAGACCTAGAACCTATAGCCAACATTTGGCTAAGATTTAAGAAGTCTAAGTTTTTGTGAAAATCGTTTGATCGATTAAATAAATAATTCGAATCGATCGATTCGAACAGTTTCTACGATCTATTATTCACTCCAAAAAAAAACTTTGACTATCGAATTTTAACTATTTGATGGTCGAATTTTCAAATTTTTACCACTTCGAAATTCGACCCTTAGTAAATCTGCCCCTCGGTGTTGTAAATGGAGTTCTTCATTAGAAACACAGTTCCCGTTTAATGGAAAACTCAAATGTACACATGTAGGGGGTTATTTATTAAAGTCCGAAATGCTAAAAACTCGAAAAATTTGAGGGTTTTTTTTTAAACTATAAAATCCAAATTTTTAATGAAAAAAAAAAACAGATTTTTCTAAAATTATTAAACTGATAATGGAAAAGTCAGAATCCGAAATCTGGCGTCTCAGACCTGGCGAGGTTGAATAAAAGTCAATGGGAGAATTCCGGAAGAACTCCTGATCTGCGCTGGGTTTCATGGCAAAATCTGAAAATTTCTTGTTTTTTGGGCAAAAACTTCAGCTTTTGATAAATATACCCCCTTAATATCTTTACCAGCAATCAAGACTTTCAACTTTAGCAGTGAAGTAGTGTGATCAAGAGTTAACGCTGTAACCTTTGAACTCTTAGACATACATACTAAGACTAGTTTCAGTGTTAACACATTTCTGTGGTGGTTGCCGGCTATGGAGTTGATACATCATAGAATTGTTAGATGAATTCCTTGTTTGTGATAACTGAAGTGCCAAAGGCCCAAAGCTTTCACTGAGGGGCAGACTGAATGGCAATTCCTGTAAATGTTTCCCTAAAATAATGGGTATTATGGTACCTGAATTTGTCTGCTATACAAGCTGTGACTTTGTTACAGAAACAAAACCTTTTGGTTCTCTATCTGTCTGGAGAAACAGTTCTTGTCTAGAGTACTAAAGGATGTCTGTCCTGCTCTGTTGTTTCTTCTACTGTGGCAATAACCTATCCTTGGTAGCCAGGCTCCTCATATCTGCTTTTGTTTTTATGTTTTTTACATTCACGTGTTTATAATATATTTTAGTATTTATTTCAGTAAATATTTTTAATCTGGATGAATTCTTTGCCAAAACAGCATGTGGCCAAGCGTTATAAATACTATGATAACCTCCATTCAATTCTGTTTGAATCTAGATTCACATTTTGGTGCTTTTAAGACCAACCTAAAGAAAATGGCTGGTCATTCAATCAGCAGAAATCTATGATGTTCATTTAATACATTGGTGGTAACACTACGGAGCAGAATTATCAAGGGTCGAAAAGTAAATTCAAATTTCAAAAAAAGAAATCACATTTGAATTTTAACCCCCCCCCATTAGAATGTAAATTCGACTGTGAACTTTGTCACCCCTTGACCATGGAAATAGTCCTAATTCTAATATTCACCACTTAATTCATGTACAAGTCAATGGCTGTTGATCCATTTGGACGTTAGTAGCCTTCCTGACATTACAGTATTTTTTTCTAGGGATGCACCAAATCCTCTATTTTGGATTCGGCTGAATCCGTTACGAAAGATTCGAGCGAATACCGAACCAAATCCAAACCCTAATTTGCATATGCACATTGGCAAGGGGGAGGGGGGTAAGAGTGCCGTGCACGGGAATATCATTTTTTACTTTCTTGTTTTGTGACGAAAAGTCACGTGATTTTTTTGGATTCGGTTCGGTCAGGCACAAGGATTTGGTCGAGAACCGAATCTGGGATTCGGTGCATCCCTATTTTTTTCTGAAGAAAATTTCAATTCATATGACTACTATATGAATTGAATGCGATGGGAATTTTCAGGACGGAACCCTTTGATCAAATATTAGCCATTCAAATTTTTTTCTTAAATAACCTCCCAGTCGAATTGTGAATACAGGTTTGGGACCTATTATCCAGAATGCTCGGGACCTGGGGTTTGCTGGATAACGGATCTTCATGCCTTAAAGGACACCTATTGCACAAAAAAAGTTACCCCCAACCAAAGTTGTGGGCTGATAGAGCCCGCACGTTTGGTTAGGGGTAACTTTTTTTTTTTTGCAATAGGTGCCCTTTAAATCTACTAGACAATAATGTAAACATTAAATAAACCCAATAGGTTGGTTTTGCTTCCAATGCGGATTCATTATATCTTAGTTTGGATCAAGTACAAGCTACTGTTTTATTAATACAGAGAAAATGGAAATCATTTTTAAAATATTGGATTATTTCATTTTAATGAAGTCTATGGGAGACGGCCATTCTGTAATTCTGAGCTTTATGAATAATGGGTTTCTGGGTAAGGGAATCCAATATCCAATACCTGTATATTTGAATTTTTTTTTAAAAATCACATGAATTCAAAATTAGACCTTTGATCAATGGACCTCCCCATCTAAAGGTCTGATAATGAATTAAAAAAGGTTTATTGTACTGTAGAGTATCCATGGCATGTGGCTGTATTGCCTTTCAGTCAGGATCTACTCTGTAAAGTGAGGTGTTGATTTAGTTGCCTAGTTGGTTATATGCATTCTGATATTGGAATTGTAGGAGAATTTTTATGGTTATTCTTTAAAATTCCAGCAAATTACAAAAGCAGAAGGAAACTGTGTGCAACAGTGCTGACTGCATTTTGCTGTCAGATAATGTGCTTTCAAATGTATTTTGCTGTTTATTTCTTGTACAGTATGTGTAACAACAGCATTTAGTATTTTGCAGGGTTTAGAGAAGCTGCTAGCGACTTGACTACTGCTTTCTACAGGTGAGGTACAATGGCTGCACTCTGGTTCTGTAAGCACAAGCAGGCAATGATTAATGTAAAAAGATCAAGGCTATTACTGGAGAAAATGCTGCCTATGTGTCCTTTCATAGACCATATATTGTTATATAGTCTATTGTTTCAGCAACCACATTTCATTTTTAAAGGAACAGTTCAGTGTTAAAATAAAAACTAGATAATAGATAGTCTGTGCAAAATAAAAAATGTTTCTACCATAGTTAGTCAAAAATGTAATGTATAAAGGCTGGAGTGATTGGATGTCTAACAGAACAGAACAGAATTCTACTTCTTGCTTTTCAGCTAGCTGAGTTAGTCAGCGACTTGAAGGGGGGCCACATGGGACATAACTGTTCAGTGAGTTTGCAATTGATCCTCGGCATTCAGCTCAGATTCAAAAGCAACAGTTATGACTTGTGTGGCCCACACTCAAGTCACTGGTCGGTCACTGCCTGGAAACCAAGAGAGCTTCAAGGCAAGAAGTAGTGTTCTGTTCTGTTAGACATCCAATCACTCCAGCCTTTATACATTAAATTTGTCCCTAACTAACTATATTAGAAACATTTTTTTTATTTTGCACTGACTATCTATTTAGCCAGTTTTTATTTTTATACTGAACAATTCCTTTTAAGACCCATGGCTTTCCCCAGTGCCTAAATATGTATCCACCACCAGCTACACATGCCCAGCTTGGGAACCACAATGACTTTGTCATTTTTGCAGCTTTATGAAACACACAAAAAAGAAAACTCATGGCAGTCATTTTAAATGAGGATAAACTCTTATATTTTTCTGTGTCCTATTGGTCCCTTTAACATGTCTTCAAAAATGTATTTTACAATAATCCCTTCTTTAAAGAAGTATATTCCCATATTTTTGCTCAGAAATGTTTTTATTTTATACATAAAAATGCTCTTATTGAATATGAATGATATTGGCTATGATGCATGCTCTGAACTATATTCATTAATCCCCCGAAAAAGCAGAAGTCCCTTCTTAATAAATGCACTGTTTTGTTGATGAATAGTTTAGTTAGTATGGAATGGCACCTGCCACATGTACAGTATGTAGCAATGCAAATATGCAAGAAAATAAATGTTTAGTGCACACCATAACTTACCTGCATTTAATATATTATACAAAGACCATAAATCCTATCTGTGGTGTATATTTTCAGTTCAATTGAAGTGTTTACTACAGTATAGTGTAAAAATATATCGGATTCATTTGTCTCCATATTCTGTAAGAATCTGAAACCTTTTAATAATTATTGAGTTGCCTTGGTCACAAATAGCGCAAATACTTTGTGGAATAGCTGTAAGTATTTGTAACTTGTATATGGGTGCAGCTTTGTCTCAGTCATGGAGTGAGTTATGCTTATGAAAAAATATGGTGCAAACATCGGTCTGTGCATCTGTAAAAACATTCACAGTATTGATGACTCTCTTCTGCTATGAGATGTTCCCTCTCTTCTGCTGATAGAATTGTTTACATTATTTCTGTAAATGATCGGTCTGAAAATCAAAGAAATATCCCAGAACTTTCTAATATCTTAAAAAGCTAGTTTTTATTCAAAAAATCATGTTAAAATAGGCATACAGACCACCTGGTATTCCACCTAAAGTTAGGTGGGTGGAATACCAAGTGGTCTGTATCTTTTTTTTATGGGGTTGTTCACCTTTAAATTAACTTTTCGATGTAGAGAGTGATATTCTGAGACAATTTGCAATTACATTTCATTTTTTATGGTTTGTGGTTTTTGAGTTATTTAGCTTTTTATTCAGCAGCTCTCCAGTTTGCAGATTTAGCAATCTGGTTGCTAAGGTCCAAATTACCCTAGTAACCATGCATTGATTTGAATAAGAGATTGGAATATGAATAGGAGAGGCCTGAATAGAAAGATGATAATGAAAAGTACCAATAACAATACATTTATAGCCTTACTGAACATTTGTTGTTAGATGGGGTTAGTGATCCCCATTTGAAAGCTGGTAAGATTTAGAAGAAGAAGGCAAATAATAAAAAATGATAAAACCAATTGAAGTTAACTTGAAGGTGAACCACCCCTTTACATAATTTTTTAATAAAAACTAGCTTTTTAAAGGACAAAGAAAGTTAAACTAAAGAAGTAGCTAGAAATGTTGTACATTATGTTTTGTGCTTCTGTACCAGCCCAAGGCAACCACAGTCGTTTAGCAGTAAAGATCTGTGTCTCCAAAGATGCCCCAGTAGCTCCCCATCTTCTTTTCTGCTGATTCACATGCTCTGTGCTGCTGTCACTTACTGAGCTTAGGGACTGACGCAAAATATACAGTACACATACAGTAGATTAGAAATGTCACAATATAAGGCTGATTAGTAATTAGATAATTCCTACATGGCAGCACAGAAACCAGTGCAATTAGCATCAGAGTTTAATATTTAGCCCTGTAGCATCAGCTTATATTGCAGGCAAACCTCATTTTCTGCAGGATAATTCGTGACGACCCCTAAGCTTAGCATCTCAACAGCTGCTCAGAGCCCACTGAGTATGTGAGTGTCACAGACACTTTCCAAGATGGTGACCCCCTGTGACAAGTTTGAAGTCCTGGATCATTGCTGCTATTAAGCTGAAACTTTAGGCTGGTGCAAGAAGTTCAGTATATAAAATATGGCATTTTTAGCCATATTCAGTTTTAGGGTTTAGTTCTCCTTTTAGATATTCTAGAGTTATGGGATATTTATTTGATTTTTGATATGTGCCCTTGGAACTGGGGGATGTATCCCACAAACTGGGCATTTTGACTAGCCCTTTAGATTTCAGCATCTAATTGTTAAAAAAAACAAACTTTTTCTATAGAATGATCAGTTTGAGACTTGGATTGTTGTCATTGTTTTGCCATTGTGGTCACAGTATACACACTAAGGGCAAAGACACACAGCTACTTGTAGTGGCTCCAAAATAGACAATACTGATAATTGTCTCTGGTAAGTCACTACATAGGTTTTAGCAGAGACAATTCTCAGCATTGTCAATGGCAGGGTATTTTCTGACATTTTGTAACCCTGACTGTAGCTGGCTACAAGCACGACCATGTGTCATAGCTCTAAGGGACATTGCAGGTATAACACCCTGTTGAAGAAGCAGATGCCCTTAACTGGCAATTAATGTCAAAATGTAATGAAAAATGTATTGTGCACTTTTTTTAAATTTTGCTTTCATTAGAAATTCTTTATTATCCAAGTCATGAAATATCCCTAATCTTCAATTATTCATTATTACTAACAATTGTTTACCAATTTTGTCAGATCACCAGTTGGGCCACCTCGAGATCTTCAATAAATGTCAAATGCTTAAGCTCATTAAACGTGAAGGAAAGAGGTTTTTTACTTTGGGGTGTTGAATGTTAGAACCCCCAAGTGATTACTTTTACCTACCTGATACCCTGGGCCGGTGCTCCTATCAGTCAGCAAGCACCACACAGAGATCTTCTCAGAGCTGAACATGTGCAGTAGAGCGGATAGCCGGGCTTTAACAAAAAAATCGTCTATTTTGCTCTACTGCACATGCGATTTCCCTGGAAATTTCAAATCAGCCAAGGAGGAAGTTTATCTTTGCGTGGTGCTTGTTAGAAGAACCCCGGACCGGTGCAGTTTTCAGCTGATAGGAGCACTGGCTCAGGGTATCAGGTAGGTAAAAGTCTTATTAACTAAAGGAGAAGGAACACGATTTTACGCTTGGGGTGCCAAACTTAGCACCCCTAAGTGTAAAATCACTTTCCCTCTCTTTTAATTAATAATTGGCATAAAAGTTGAACATACCAAATGTTTACCTGCAGTGTTTAGCACTGTTTCCATCTCTTTATTGTAAGAGTGATTCCAGGATGTTATTTTTTTTGGTGGACCCCAAGAGCCCAGTCAATGCTGTTTGCAGTTTTGCATTGCCCCTTCTTTCAAATAACACTATTTTCTGCAATCCCCTTGTTATTTGCACCAAAGCACCTTGCAAGTAGGACACTGCACATGCAAATTTGGTTCGGTATTCGGCCGAATCTTTTACGAAGTATTCTGCCGAATCCCCAAAAGTGGATTCAGTGCATCCCTAGTATAGACTGACGTTTCTTTATTGTACACTTTCAGTACAGTAAGTGCAAAATGATGAATCCATTCATGCCACATAATACAAATTGCATCATCGATGTATTGAGGTTTCAAATGACTTTATTTACACAACCTAGCCTTAAGGTGGCCATACACGTGCAGATAAAAGCTGCCGACAGACTGTGTCGGCAGCTTATCTGCCCGTGTGGGGGGCCCTCCGACGGGCTTTCCCGATCGATATCTGGCCGAAAGTCGGGCAGATGTCGATCAGGCAGGATTAAAAATCCCGTCGGATCGCAGCCGCATCTGTTCGTTGATGCAGTCCCGCGATCCGACTGCCCGTACTGATCCGAACGTTGGGCCCTAGGGCCCACGATTGGATCAGCCCGATATCGCCCACCTCAAGGTGGGCATATCGGGGAGAGATCCGCTCATTTGGCAACATCGCCAAACGAGCGGATCTCTTCGTGTATGGCCACCTTAACACTTCTGTTTTACATTATAATTAGTAGATTTCTACCTGTTATACTGTTTGTTGACACTATTGTTGCACATCTGTCTGCTGCCTAGTCCAGTGAAGAGTAACTGTTCTTCAGTTTCCAGCACCTCTTGTGAGCCTTCAGATTTCTGGGATTTGTAGTTCCATAACACCTGGAGGTTTACAGGTTCCAGATACATACATTAGACCTTTCTTGTTCTTGCCAGGAGAAGACTGTTCCTTTTTTTTGTTATTTTGCCATTTTTTGGGGTGTGGTCACATTTAATATGCAAATTTGGTTTCGAGTTCAGTTCATCATTTCAGCTTGTCTAAAATACACAAATTATCGATTTGGTTCATCTTTACTTGTAACAGTTCCCTCCAGCTGCTTTCGAGCTTTTACATTGAATTGCTAAGATATTTTATAATGCCACATGTGCTACAGGCACCATGTTTCCCAGAGATAGCTACAGTTGTTGAGTGTTGAATTGACTGCTGCAATCTTCCGGCTGATGGCGTTGACAGTCACAATACCCCATGTGCCATTAGCTTAAAACTATAGGTGGATGCTACAGTTATGGAAGGATTATGATTTAATGGGCAAATAATGTAGGGGCAAGCTTTGCTCCTAAACTAGTGGCACATCCCAACCAATTAGATTTCTTATTTTCAAAATGTAGCAAATCCAGAGAATTGGTTGCCATGGTTACAAGAACTGGAGCACATTTTTTTTTACAACTTAAGGAGAATACATAGGAGATATGTATGTATCTTTCCACTTTTATATAATTGTCCGTGGGAATGGGGATCTTGTGGGGCAAGTAAGGAAAAATGGCACACTTCTTAATACAATAAGGTGCTTAGACAATTTGTGTTCATGGACGCTAGCCAACGGACCGTACAGAACAGAGCAAGGCAGAATGTTGCTTCCTCTCTCATTTGTTGTCATGGTTGTTGGCGTCCACTGGATGATAAAATCACCAATTGCTCTGCAATCATAGCATGCTAGGGGTGTTCAGTAGACTTTACATAGCTGTCTAGGTCTGATGGAAAGCCATATGGAATATTATATGAAAGGGTAGTCTTCTCCTCCTTTCACTTGTTCAGTGACCTCATTCATATATATCATTAAAATCACTGCATTATTTTATATTTATTTTAAATATGTGGCTCTTTAGCTGGTGGTGTTTTTTTTTTGTGGAATGAGAGTTGTAGTACAACAGATGGAAAACCCTTATTGAGGGAATAAAATTTGATTTGCACTTCATTCATAAACCAATTCAGTTATGCCCAATCAAAGTACAAGCTGGCAAAAAATATATATTTATGTATTGTGGCAAATTGGTCTTAATAAGGCATTAAGTCAATATATATTTTAAGCATGTTGTTTCCTATTTTCCTACAGTACAGTATCACCATTTTTTTTGAAGATTGTGTTTGCTTTATTAAGCTGAGTGGAGCAAAATGGCCACTATAGATGTGTGTGCAGATCATGAAAGGAACATTGTAGGGGACGAATGGTTTCCTGATGCCTTAAGAAGCAATGCAGGCAGCTTTAGTAAAGCTTGTGAATTATGTGCAACATTTCTGTGCCCAGCAGACAGCAGCTGGTTTATAATGTGATAGGACACCTTTTTTTTAAATCACAAAATTATGTATACTTAACCATCTATGTTAAAAAAATGATTATTATTTCAAGTGCCCTGGAAGTTGCTGCATAGATAAAGGTATTACTTTGTAAGTGGAATTACGACTGTTCTCCCCCCCATTCCACCCCTTCATTCAAGAAGTGTGCGTTCCAGTAGGACTAAATTGAAAGGTAAGCACGACCAAGTGATGTTTTTTGAAATATCAGTTCTTGGTTTGGGTTATTAATTCATGGAGGGTTGTGCTGTATGTCTCTTATATACATCTATTTGACTTATTCGTGGTTTAATTTTCCAGCTGCTTTTATGAAACAAAGTGATGTACCACACGTGAGATTGAATAAAAGGTCCCCTTATTTAAAGAGAAAACTAGATCTGTAGGTCATGCTAGCTTACTTTTGTGTATAGATCACTCCATATCTGCTTATTTTTTATTTATGTATACCTGTGAGCTGCTATATTGCTTGCCTCTAGTCAAGCTTTCTCATTTCAGTCAAGCATCACCTTCTAGTTTAGGCTATGGGCAATATTCATGTGTGAATACAATATGGCCATTTCATTACATGTTTTTGTTCTGCATAACACAATAAATCAAGCACATATGTTACTGTGAGGAAAAATGCATACTATTTGTAAGGATATATACATCACATGGACATGACATCTTTTCCTCAAAGTGACTCCAAGCCTGTTAAAAGTGTGGAAGCCTATTCATTGGGCTACCTACATTTGTCATGAATACAATAGACTGGCATTTCTGATTATAATTCAGCAATAGCTCAACTCTCAAGGCCCAGCTGCCTATGTTAGTGGTATTGTTTGTATTTATGCTTGTTTTATTAAATATGAGAATATTATAACTGCTCACAGAGTAAGTTCTGACACACAACAGCAAACTGAAAAATGTACTGACCCACTTGTACAGTTTAAAAAAATAAAATTCTTAGGAAGACTTTGTGTCTATAAAATATATATACAAACCTAAGGTCTCTAACAAAGGGGTGTTTTTTTAGACACACACAAGGGTGCATGATGAGTTAATAAAGACCATGCTTTTCTTAAATGGTAGTACACACCGTGGCAAGCTCAGGATGCTGCTTGGAATGGTTTAGGTACAAGAACAATAGAAAGGAATGGGCTTTTGTGAACACATGCATTGCTCTGCAGTGAAATCTAAAAGATCCCACAACGCGGGAACAATGTAAAAGTATCCATGTGTAAGAGCTTTAATGTAATACAGCTAAAATGTTGGCGTCAAAGGGGCAGTACCACTAAAATATGTGATGGTCTTTGTATGAAATGAACGCATTTGAAATTTTTACATCTTGAACTAAAATTAGAAGGCAGGGCGCTACTCTACTGCGAAGAATCACAGGTAGTTATTGAAGTATTAACATAGTTGAATATTATCTATGCTATAAACCAGCGGTTCTGGATGCATAGTTGGCCACAGGGACATAAAGGAGTGATTTACATGTCTCTGCCCATGATGCATTATGGGAGAATAAAACTCTCATTTTTGCTATCTAGGCAGTGCTATATGTATGGCATGAGACAAGTAAATACCTTCTGATTTCAGAAGGCTTCACTTTGCATGCTATTGCTTGTGAAGGGCTTTTTGGCTCCTTTCAGTCCTCACCCTAACCAGGTTCGGTTTCTCTTCTTGAATATTATCATAATCCTGTTTTCACTAGTGGTGCTACTGAAGTTATGTGCCACCCTCAGTCTAGTTTTTTTCTTTATGTTGGATTGAGGCTTTATATGGCCATGTTGGCCTCTCAAAAGCACAGTGTCTTATGAGTTGGGGGATGTTTGATGGGTGGCACCATGCAACGGGTAGTAGATTTACAACAATAGTTTTTTCATATGTAAGATGTTTGTATTAAGCGTTACTGACCCTGTTAGGATTTCATGTAAAGGGTTGTAAGCACCAAATTCAGATTTTTTTAAGTTTTTTCTTTTTAAGAGTATAATGTTTTTAAGACTTTCATAGTGCTCCAGCTGCTTTTTCCTCTATGGTTTCAAATCACCTTGGCCTTGTATGGACAATAGTCTAGGTTGGAATTGTGACATTAGCACAGCAATAAACACATATCATTTTTTTTTTGCTTGGCTTTTGGGTAAAATTGTGATAGACCCTTTTACAACTTTGGATACCAACTGATGGGCTGTATAGAATCACATTCACACAGGCTACCTTATTTTAGTTTCTCTCTTACACTAGCTTGTGTTGTGTCTAGATGTAGCATTGTTGTATTATTTGAAAAGTAATAAAAATGATATGCCAGCGGCTTGTGCTGAAACATAGCAGCACAAATGTGTGTGTGGTTTTTTTTTAACAGTAGATTAATGGCTTCTATTTTAAAGCTGATATTTTTTTTAATGTATTAATACATTACAGAGTCTTCAGACAGACTGAAAAATTACAAATTATGAACATGTTGCTGCTTGTTCATCATCTGCAAACTGTTTATAAACTGGTTATGAATAAAAGACTACATTGTATTCATATGTTGTCTTTGATTTGTTACTTTCCTTAGCAGCGATCCACACTCTAATATTCAGTGTTGCACTGATTGTTGCAAAATTTGTGGCATCCTCCCCAAACTTTTCAGCTCAGCTTGTGTGCAGAAAGTCATAGCTATGAGGGTGATATTCTGAGACAATTTGCTATTGGTTTAAATTTTTTTGTGTGTTCTTTAGCTTTTTATTCAGTAGCTCTCCAGTGTGGTTGCTAGGCTCCAAATTACCATAGCAACCATGCACCTTTTTAAATAAAAGACTAAAATATGAATAGGAGTGGGCCTCAATAGAAAGATAAGCAATACAAATAAATATGTTGCCTTATAGAGCATTTTTTTAGATGGGTTCAGTGACCCCCATTTGATAGCTTGAAAGATTTATTTAAAGAAAAAAGAATTGTAAAGTCGCTTAAATTTTGCCATTCTATAACATACTAATAGTTACCTTAAAGGAGAACTATACCCCTAAAATGAATATGTATGCAACAGATATCAAATTAAGTGGCATATTAAAGAATCGTATCAATCTGCAATATATATTTAAAGGGGTTGTCCACCTTCAAACAACTAGTTGTTTTCAGATAGATCACCAGAAATACCAACTTTTTCCAATTACTGTCTATTTTCTATTTGTAACTGTTTTACTAATATTGAAGTATAAAGTGTAATTTTTCACCTTCTTAAGCAGCTGTGGGAGGGGGGGTCGCGACCCACCCAACTGTTCTAAACCAATACATTTAATGGATACATTTCTTATCTTTGTCCCTGCTGAGCAGAATCTCTGGGTTTCATTACAGGCAGGTTAGAATTGATACAACAGTTGCTGATACTCCAGAGGTGTTGCTGTAAAATGTATCAATTAAATGTTGCAAAATTGTATCAGTTTAGAGTCTGCAACTGAATTACTGAGCTGCCAGACTCAAACACCAGAGACACCAACATTCAACTTTACACTTAGATTTTGGAAAAACAGTAAAAAATAAATAATGGAAAGTAATTGAAAAAAACTCTATTTTTGGAGAACAATCTGAAAATCACTGAACAAAAAAAAAGTGTTTGGAAGGTGAACAACCCCTTAAAGTAAATATTGCCCTTTTACATCTCTTGCCTTGAACCACCATTTTGAGATGGTCTGTGTGCTGCCTCAGAGATCACCTGACCAGAAATACTACAACTCTAACTGTAACAGGAAGAAGTGTGGAAGCAAAAGACAGAACTCTGTCTGTTAATTGGCTCATGTGACCTAACTTTATAGTTTGTTTGGTATGTTTGTGTGCACTGTGAATCAAACAATCCCAGGAGGGCTGTCCTTATTTTTTAAAATGGCTATATTTCTGATTACCCAATAGCACATGCTACTAAAAAAATATATTATGAAAATGGTTTATATACATGAAGCAGGGTTTTACATATGAACAGTTTTATGCATTTTTATACAGACCTACATTGTTTGGGTGGTATAGTTTTCCATTAATGGTGAACAACCCTTCTTAAAGTACTCCTTACTTATATTCCTCCCAAAAAAACAACCTACTGCAGATATTGAACACACACAAATGCAGGTTTGTCTATGAGGGTAGAGGTATAAAAAAAAGAAGCAGTACTGTGGAGGGCTTTGAATGTTAGAACTATATTTTGAAACTACAGTCGTATGGCAGATTATTTTCTTGTGAGACAGACAGACAGACATGAGCAGTAGAAAATGATTACACCACTGCCATTACTTATTTTCCAGTACACTATACCACCTAACATACCACTGTTTGGTTTTATGCAGTTTTTGTGCAGTTTGTTTAAAATCCAACTGGTTATATTCCTCTATATGAAATACAATGCAACAACTAAGCTGCTGACATACACAACATCAACATATGTCAGGATTCTAGCTACCAATACAGCAGAAAAATTATTGTTTATAAACCTGCAGCATTAGAAAAAGGTTTTATCTGTGGACTGGCATTTTCTACTTCCTGTGCCCGGTCTACCTTTTTTTCCCTATGAAAGAAAATAATCAGACTGATGGGTTGACGGATTTCAGACCACTGATTTATCTTGCGAGATGGTCATGAGACAGTGTTGGAATCACACAACTGAAAAAGTGGAAAAGCAATGACTCTTGGCGTCATGTCAGGCCTGAGTGGGAGGGTAAAGACATCGGAGTCTCACTCCCCCTCAGTAATGGAGGAGATTGGACGACCAGGTGAAGTCAGTGACTGGAGCTTGTGCTCCATCAGCAGCGGATAACGTAATTTGTTTGACTGACGTATATGGAACGCATTTTAGGACATCGTCAATGGAAATCCATGCACTGTATGGGATCCCCTACAGTAGAGGAATGCGACGTTGCCTGCTTTTGCACTCACCCATTCCTCAAATCAGATGTTACACCTCACTCCTCCCTTCTCAGCTGTCAGATCCTGCTCCTCACTCCTCAGGGTGCGCATATTCAGCCCTGATTATACTGTGGTTACTTTTTCTTGGCGCATTTTTGTTTTTTTAAGTTTCTGTTGCCATTTCTTTTAGCCAATAGGTGTTTTAGTTTTTTTTATTGCACCAATCAAATTGAAGCTGCGACTTTTATGTTGTTATAATGTTTCCATAGCTTAACTGCACAATTTCTTTCTACAGACCGTGTTCGGTTGGTTGTATTACATCTGGACCCGCATCTATACAGGTAAGTTAAAATTTAATTATATGAAATGTGACCTATGCTTTAATTAATTAGAGTTTCTATTGTTTTGTATATACTTTAGATTACTGCTTAATCCAATATTTTACACTGCAGAACTTGAGAGTGTCCACTCATGCCATCTGTCTTGGTATATCTATGCATATCGGGCATGAAATTGTTCAGTAGACCCTTGGCATCAATATTTATGGTGTTTTACAATTGTATGTAAGAAATTAAGCAAGATAAATGTGTACTAAAATATATGGTTTTGGGAGTCTTTGTCATATCTGATAAGTGGCTCACCTGGAAGGTAGTATTCCTTATGGCAGTTTCATAGGTCAGGAGATTCTTTGTGTCCAAAACCCAAGAGTTTTAAGGAAAGACAACTTTATAATATGTATGTGGTCTGAGCGCTTCATTGGTATCTGTAAAAGTCCAAGCCTTTTTGATGTTCCCAAAGGCTGTTTGTAATTCCTACCGGTCCTCAGAGAGGCATGGCAGCATCAAGAACTTCTATAATTTTTTTTTTGAAAAAAAAAATCTAATTAAATTTTTTGACCAGAAAATGAATCAATTTTAAGAAAATTCAGATAAAAAAAAATACAATTGCAATAAAAGAACCTCTAATTGTTTTTTCTCCACAGAAACAATTCACATGTCGGGAAGGCTCTTAAACATCTTCAAATGGGTATAGGGATCTCTGCCATTGACTTTTTATAGCAATTCACCTGGTTTAAGGTGGGGACTATTTAAATTTTTTTAAGGGTCTCCGATTCGAAAAATCATTAGGTAATATATTTTTAATATCACATTAGTACTATATATTAGTACGGGCCGGAACTAGAATGGCCAGAAGAGCTGATCTCACTACAATGATGTCAAGAGCCTATGGCTCAGGTATGTTCCTTATAGACAGGTTTCTCCGTAGGGCTGCTTGTATTGCACATACAGAAATCTCAGATCACATCTATAGGATGTACCCAGTCTGTATTGTAGGTTTGCTTCCCCTTTGTTTAGGGCTTTTGATCCATTTTTTGGTTGATGTTGGTGCTTTCCAGCAACAGCCTCATCACTGGTACTGTTTGGCAGTTGTTCATTTGAAATGTCTGCCTCAATAATGATGTGTCCCTGTCTCTCCCTTTTAATTCTCTGCCCTAGGGGTTCTGACTCCTGAAAGAGTCATGCTACATTTTCTCATGTAAATAAAATAAAGAGAGAGACATGGATTGTAGCAAACAGCTGTCACTAGGGGGCGCTGTTGTACAACTTTGGAAAATGCCTGATTTATTTGTAGTTGTAGCTGATTGAACTGATACACTGATTCTGGTTTCTTTATTACAGATTATTGCAGTTAAACCACTGAGAATCCCGCGGGGTCCCCACTCCCAGGAGCCATCAGAGATGCTGTGATCTGCTGCTGTGGGTGCTGCTCAACATCCAATGAAATCCCCTCTGTTCCCCTCCAAACAGCACAAATAAAACTCACAGCAAATGCATCTTGTGTTACCCAGTCATTTCATACCACAAAGGGTAAATGCAAAAATAAAATTTTTGTCTAATGAAAGAAAAGAATATTTCTATTTAAGAAATAAACACACACAGCTTATAGAGGGCAATGGGTGGCACTAAAACTGGCTGAAAGCTGGCAGGGAGAGGGTCAAGGAGTTTGGGAGGAACTAGAACACTGTGATGCAAAGGGGTAGGAAGTCTGTATGCCATGAAGTCGGTGGGACTACTACACTGATGGGAAGTGGTAAGGAGTCTGTGACTCAAGCAGTGGGTGGG
>CM044434.1:69047033-69057419 GCA_024363595.1 Xenopus borealis | reverse complement strand
TGCTGTAATCTGAGCCCAGAGCTATGAGTGAGCAGGGAGATACTCAGACAGGAAGTGATGCCAAGCTAATATGGCAACTGCTGTCCTAAACAAATAGAGAGAGCTTCAAGAGCTGTTTACTCAGGTATGGTAAAGCGTTCCACAGACTAAATATAGTCTTATAGCTTGCACTATTGTGGCTAATCTATTGGCAATAAACTGCTTCAGTAGCTTTCCTTCTCCTTTAAAACTTCCACCCTGCAGCATCATATTTCCCACTTACTTTTCAGTATCAAGGCAAATCACCCCAAATATGAAATCCTGGGGTTTACCTAAACACGTGGCCCCAAAATGAAGACCCCCCCATATGGTCTATTTCAAGTACTGCAAAATCAACCAATTTACATTGTGGGGGGCAAAGGTAGAAAAAGTATATTTACCCCAGAAAACCATATATTTTCAGAAATACACATGCCCCTAAATCCAAATCGAGTATGCATGTCTTTCTACTCAAAAGCAACAAACCACAAATCTTTCCTAAATTTGGCAATTTTGGTGACATTTTCAAAAATCACCTAAAAACTTTCACCCTGCAGAATTGTATTTCCAACATACAATTAGGTATCAAGATAAATCACCCCAAAAATTAAAGCCTGGGGTCCTCTGAACAATTTCATGCCTAATATGTATGTTTACCAAGCATGTGGCATATAGGGGCCCCAAAATTAAGACCCCCCCATATGGTATGTCATTTCAGGTACTACAAAATCAACACGTTTACATCATTTTGTGGGAGGCAAAGGTAGAAAAAAAATTAAGTTCACCCAGAAAACCATATCTTTTTCGGAAAGTACACATTCCTCTGAATCTACATTGGGTATGCATTTCTTTCTACTTCAAAGCACCAAGCCACAAATCTTTGCTAAATTTGGCGATAAAGGCAGTGGTTTTTACATTTCTAAAAATTGCCTAATAATATTGCAATTGGCCACATTTATCTCACCTAATTTCTTACATACAACTGGAAAACAGGGACATAACGTAACACAGCCTGTAAGACTTCTAGCATCTTGGGAAAACAAAACATTTAACTTATAATGTCTGATGAACGTATGTAAGGAAGGATACTTTGTTTCCAGTGTTCGAATTTGGGGTGGCCGGACCTCTACCAATGAGCACCAGAAAACACTACATTATCTTTACGGCTAGGGTGTGCGAGAGAAAGATTTTTATTGTATGTAAGGAAGACCATCTTGCAGCCTAAAGGTGGCCATACACTGAGAGATCTACTCGTTTGGCGATGTCGCCAAATGAGCGGATTTCTCCCTGATATGCCCACCTTGAGGTGGGTGATATCGGGCTGATCTGATCGTGGGCCCTACGGATCATAGCGCAGGCCATATGGGCGGTCCGATCGCGGGGCCGCATCAACGAACAGATGCGGCCGCGATCCGACTTTCGGGCAGATATAGAACGGGAAAGCCCGTCGGATGGCCACATACATGGGCCGATAAGCTGGCCAAGTCGGCAGCTTTTATCGGCCCGTGTTTGGCCACCTTTACAAATCGCATCTGGCAGAGCCTTAACTTCTGCCGCCCAGGAGGTAGCTAATGCTCTGCTAGAATGAGCCTTTTTGTTCCTCAGCACCACTCTGCTTGCCTTTTGGCAAGAACTATGCAGCAAATAATCCATCTAATAATGGTTGCTTTTGAAGTAGCCAGCCCTCTTCTTGGTCCTCTAGGTATGATAAAAAGTCTCTCGGTTTTTCTCCATGACTCTGTACAAACCAGGTAATGTGATATCCCCCGAACTAGGTTCAATGTATGCCACTGACGTTCCTGTTCAGTTTTGGGATTTGGGCAAAACGAAGGTAAAGTTATCTTTAAATCCAAGTGAAACTGTGACATTACTTTTGGAAGTAATTCAAATACTGGTCTTAAGATAACATTGTCATTGTCAGTTTCGGACTCCTTTGCTGAAAGGAAATGAATTTCCCCAACTCTACAAGCTGAGGTGATCGCAAACAGGAACAGAACTTTCAAAGAGGCATGCCAATCTGATGTACTTTCAAGGGGTTCAAACTGAGCTCCTGCCAACAACAACTTCTTCTGCCCACGATATATTTGTTAATGCCGACAATGCAGAGACTTGTCCTCTTAAACTGACACTGAATTTTCTTTTGGTATCCGGAAAAAAGAGACTGTACCAAGTTAGCTGCACAAGGATTTCGGGGATCAAAATCTTAGTCAAATTTGTCAAAACAAGACCACTCTCGATAATACTGATCTGACATAGACTTCGTTCTGGGGTTTAACAACAACTCTATTAAATGTCTCTCCAGTCCTGGTTTAGAGCATCTATTCCACTGGACCTCTGACATGGGAACCTCGAAAAAAAACCTCTCGCAGCTGTGATTGTGATCCAAGGCCATGAGGTCTATTTCTGGACTGCCGAATCTTTGGGTTATGATATGTAATTTAGATTAACACTCTCCTGTATCTAAAAATTTCTGCTTTGGAAATCCGCTTTACATTTAATTTGTACAATAAAACAGAAGACGGAAGAAGAGAAATTTCCCATTGTCCCTGGACGGCCAGGTTGCCCAACATTGCTCCCCAACCTGCCTGAGAGGCATCTGTTGTAATCGTCATATATTCTGTCTCTGTTAATGGCATTAATCTGGCCAAATCCTCTGGGACTAGCCACCAGTCTAGACTTGCCATTGTCTTCTTTGATATACAAAGGAGCTTTTTCAGATTCAAGGAATTGGCTCCTCCTGACTTCAGAAAGAAGATCTGAAGGGGCCTTGTGTGCCACTTCACCCACCTTACCATTTGAATGGTGGAGGAAAACAGTCCGAGGAGAGACATACAATCTTTGACTGTCACTCTGGTCAAATGTTGAAAAACGCTTACTTGTTCTCTAATCTCTACAACTTTCTGCTTGGACAGAGACGCTGTCCCCTGACGTGTGTCCAAATTGGTCCCCTGAAAAATAAGACTTTGTGTTGGTATCAAATGGCTCTTCTGCCAGTTTACTACCCATCCAAAGTGGCAATGGCCCGGTCTCTGTTTCCTGCAGCCTCTCCTAAGAAGAATACCGTTCAGATAATGAAAAGCTGGAATCCCTTCTACTCTTAATAAGGCTATTATTGTCACCAAGACCTTTGAGAAAGTCCTTGGAGAGGTAGACAGGCCGAAAGGGAGACAAGTGAACGGCACGCGTTGACCCTGAACCACAAACTGAAGCTATTTCCTGTGCAGACTGTACACTGGTACATGGAAGTATGCATCTTTGAAATACAGATTCACCAACCATGCCTGAGGAGGAACTGCTGAAATTATAGAAGCAAGGGACTCCATTTTGAACTTCCTGCAATGAATAAATTGGTTCATGGGTCAAAGATCCAATACTGGTCTGAACCCCCCCCATAGCCTTCCTGACAGGAAAAGTTTAGAATAGAACCATGTCTGCTGCTGTTCTGGGGGCACAGGTTCTACTTCTCTTATCTGTAACAATTGATCCACATATTCTTGAAATATTTCTCTTGCCCCTTGAACCTTTGGGAGTGAAGAAGATTTATACACATCAAATTTTGGGATTCTGGAAAATTCTTGTCAATATCCTTCTCTTATGATCTCCAAAACCCAGCAATCCCAGATATTGTCAACCCAAACCTCCTCAAATAAAGCCAAACGTGCTCCCACAAAGGATTGGGCTGGCCTGATCTCATTGTATCTATTTGAAGAGGAGAGACCAAAGGCAGATGTTTTCTTTGTTGGCTGACATGGTTTTCCTCTTTAGGCCTTTGTACTGTCTCGCATCCCAAAAATTTCTATATTTCAGGGATTCTGCTCTGGCCCCCCGCCGGCTGAATCTTCTCTCTTCAGGAAGAAACATGCTCTTCCACCCTGACGCTCTCTTTATTGAATGCAATTTCTCACCAAACAATCTGTCTTCCTCAAAAGGCAGTTGAAAAATTTGTTTTAGAGGCAGAATCTGCCAACCGAGGCTTCAGTCACAAGGCCCTTCTGGCTGTTATACTGATAGAGCCATAGACCTAGCTGATAGACAGACTAGGTCCAGAGAAGCTTCCACAAAAAAATCAGTCGCTACTTTCAGATCAGATATCCTCTCTCTCAAAGTTGACCTCTTCACATTATTTGAGATGGCCTCTTCTAGGTTACTAACCCAAATCTTCATTGCCATAGAGGTTGAGGTTAACGCAACTGCTGGCCATTAGGGAGGCATCAGGGAAGCAGAGAGCATACCCCCTGGAACATGGTAAGCCATTCTAGTGACCTGGACAGGAAAAAGACAAAGGGGGGAGTGGTGCGAGGTGGATGTTATAGAGTGAAGGTCTAACCCTTTCCTGTCCAGTGACCTGAGGGGCAGGGAATACTCCATGTTGGTGAATGGCTGCCATGGGTGGCTTGGGATAAATAGTGCATATGAATTTTCTCTGCTGGCGATTTGTCTTCTGTGAACAAAGTTAAATTAGGTTGAAAAAAGACAAAGTCCATCAAGGTCAACCCCTCCAAATGAAAACCCAGCATTGACACACATCGTTTTGTATGATATTATTTCTGTCCAAGAAATCATCCAAGCCCCTCTTAAAAGCATTAACAGAATCAGCCCTCACATCACCCTGCAGCGCATTCCACAACCTCACTGTTCTCACTGTGAAGAACCACCTACACAGCTTCAAATGAAAGTCCTTTTCTTCTAGTCTGAAGGGGTGGCCTCTGGTGCGGTGATCCTCTTTATAGGTAAAAATGTCCCCTGCTATTTGTCTATAATGTCCTCTAATGTATTTGTAAAGTGTAATCATGTCCCCTTGCAAGCGCCTTTTTTCCAGAGAAAACAACCCCAACCTGGACCGTCTACCCTCATAATTTAAGTCTTCCATCCCTCTAACCAGTTTAGTTGCACGTCTCTGCACTCTCTCCAGTTCATTTATATCCTTCTTAAGGACTGGCGTCCAAAACTGTGATACATACTCCAGATGAGGCCTTACTAGGGATCTATAAAGAGGCATAATTACGTTTTTATCCCTTGAGTTTATGCCCTTTTTTATGCACAAAAAAAAAAGCTTTAGTAGCTACAGACACTGCCCAGAACAAGACAACTTACCTATAAAAACCCCAAGATCCTTCTCATTTAAGGAAACTCCCAACACACTGCCATTTAGTGTATAACTTGCATTTATGTTATTTTTGCCAAAGTGCATAACCTTGCATTTATCAACATTAAACCTCATTTTCCAGTTTGCTGCCCAGTTTCCCAACTTAGACAAACCACTCTGCAGAGTGGCAGCATCCTGCATGAAACCTATAGTTCTGCACAATTTAGTATCATCTGCAAAAATAGAAACAGTACTTTCAATGCCCACATCCAGGTCATTAATAAACAAGTTGAAAAGCAAGAGACCCAGTGTAGAGTCCTGTGATACCCCACTAACAACACTGGTCCAATTAAAAATTGTTACATTTACCACCACTCTTTGTAATTTATCTTTTAGCCAGTCCTCTACCCAGGAACAAATACTATGTTCCAGGCCAACATTCCTTAATTTAACCAATAACCCTCTGTGTGGCACTGTATCGAATGCTTTAACAAAGTAAATCACATCCACTGTCATCCCAGAATCGAGGTCCCTGCTTGCCTTCTCATAAAAAGAAATTATGTTAGTCTGGCAGGATCATATTATGTGCCAGAAGACCCTCCTAACAGCACAAAGACTCCCTCCAACAAAGATAAATATGTCTTTCTACACCAAACTGCAAAGCTTTTCTAAACATAAAGGTTTTTACAACATTTCTGAAAATTACCTAAAAATGTTGCAGTTTGCCTCATTTATCTCACACAATGTTTTACGTACAAAGAAAAATCACCCTAAATATGGATGTCAGAGGGCTACTGAATAGTTTGATGCCCAATATGCAAAGATTTACTAAAGTATGTGCTATGTACAGACCCCAAATAAAAAATGTGCATATGAATTTTCATGCTGGCCAAATCAGCTGATGAAAAGATGACCAAACTGTAAAAAGACCCCCAGAAACTATATAGAACTTAATTGGGTAGAGCCACTTACTACACTTACTCTCACTTACTACAGTGTAAAATACTATTTGACCCACTAAACTAAAGTGAACATTTCTATGTGAAAAACAGAATTAATAAGCATGCCACAATTATATTAGAATACATTGTAAATGTAAAAATACAGAAAATATTTAACTAAAACACACAGTTATGGAAAGTAATTTCAGTACAGAGAAGCAGTAATCATGTATATAAAAAACATTAGAAACTCTAATTAAAGTATATGTCACGTGATTTAATTAATTGTTAAAGGGGTGGTTCACCTTCAAGTTAACTTTTAGTATACTTTAGAAAGTCCAATTCTAAGAAACTTTTCAATTGGTCTTCATTATTTATTTTTCATCGATTTTTAATGATTTGCAATTTTCTTCTGTTTCTTTGCAGCTTTCAAATGGGGGTCACTGACACCATCTAAAAACATTCCTATTCATATTCCAGTCTCTTATTCAAATCAATGCAGGGTTGCTAGGGTAATATGTACCCTAGAAACCAAATTGCTGACACTGCAAACTAGAGAGCTGCTGAATAAAAAGCTAAATAACTATAAAACCACAAACAATAAAAAATGAAAACCATTTGCAAATTGTCTCAGAATATCACTCTCTACATTATACTAAAAGTTAACTCAAAGGTGAACAACCCCTTTAAACTTACCTGTATAAATGCAGGTCTAGATGTAGTACAACCAACAAAGCCCTTGCTAAACACTGTCTGTAGAAAGAAAGTAGTTATTTTAACAACATAAAAGTCACAGTTTCAAAGGTTAAAAAAAAAACACAAAAAAAAACCAAGAAAAAGTAACTACATTATAAATCAGGGCTCAGGGCTGAATCTGCACACCCTGAGGAGCGAGGAGCAAGAGCTGATGGCTGAGGAGGGAGAAGCTAGGACCCATGACGGATGGTTGAGGAGGGAGGAAAGAGGAGGGAGGAGCGAGGACCCAGGACGGATGGCTGAGGAGGGAGGAGAGAGGAGCAGGAGCTGACAGAGGGAGGAGGGAGGTGTGACGTCTGGTTTGAGGAGGGGTGAGTTGAAATGCAGGCGATGTTGCATTCCTCTAGTATAGGAGATTGTATAAAGGACATGGATTTCCCCTGACGATGTCCTAAAATGCGTTCTGTAGACGTGGACGGAAAGCTTCACCAATAAACTCCTAACTCTTGCCCTGTCTACAGGAGGACCCCCAATACTCCTCGGCAGCCAATAGCAACCAGGTGCTCTTACTCCACGGAGGTGTTGGGAGAAGTCAGCCAATCGCTTGCTAGCTTTCATTGGAGATTAACACTCTGGCAAAAAGGTAACCAATCAGAGGTGTTTGTGTGGTACACGAGCAGACCTCAACCTGATCGCTGGAGTATGAGTCAGCCAACTAGCTTTTGGGGTTCCCCACTAAGGCCAGTGGGGTGGAAGTGAGCGATGAGGACTTGGAGGTGACTCAGCCAATCACCAAGGCAACCGCCATTGAGCTGCTATCCATTCTACCCTCCCACTTGTTCATTCCAGCCAATTGCTGCTCAGCTGTCAAGTTCTTATCACAAACTACTGTTGTGAAAACAGCCAGCCAGGTGACTGATTTCCCCCAAGCTATAGAGTTATTTGACAAGCCAGCAGGAGAAGAGAGCCCCATTCTTTGAGTTCTACTACACTTTGTACTGCCAACTAGCTTGCCTGTATATTTTACTGCAAAAGCACAGTGCCATTGCTTGTTGCTGGGTCAAAAGGGTCTTGTCTTTGGGGGCATTCGGCCTCAGGGCTTAGAGTACAGCAGGGGACAAGAGGAATCCTTTACCTTCTTTCTTCAACACTCCACATTGGAGTCTACAGATTTGGTGAAGCGTCCATTGACCTCCATGAATGGAAATCGGAACCGCAGGTGAGGAATAGTTTGCTGTTCTGCATTCTGCCATCTGCATTGCACATTCTAGAATGGTGTAATCTCTGGAAATTATTTGACAATGCATAATAGTAATGTGGAACTTTTGCTGAACTAGCTGTAGTTCGATTAGTAGATTAGTACTCAATTTGAGACATTATTGTTAGTGCTTTTATTATTATTATTATTATGATTATCATTTTATTTATTCTATGTACACATTTATTTGAGGTTTGACGCACTATCCATGGGTTTTTTTTTAAATATCTTGTTGTTCTCAGTAGTTGTACATTGTGTGTGAACTGTAAGTAGAGTACATTTTGCTTCTTTCTAAAAACCTCTTCTTAAACATCAGAATAGAGAACATGCTGGGCAAGGTGATAAACGTGTTTGATAACTGACACAAGTGTTTCCTTTCCTTGACTGTAATTGTCAGTACAGGTATGGGATCCATTATCTGGAAGCCCATTAACCAAAAAGCTTGGAAATTATGGAAAGGCCATCTCCCGTTGACTCGATTTTCTTCAATTAATCCAAATTTTTTAAAATGATTTCCCTTCCTCTATAATAATGAAACAGTACCTTGTACATAATTCAAATTAAAATTGAATTCATCATTATTGGAAGCAAAACCAAACTATTAGGTTGGTTTTAATGTTTAAATGATTTTCTAGAGACGTAAGGTATGAAGATCCATATTACAGAAAGATCCTTTATCCAGACAATCACAGGTCCTGAGCATTCTGGGTAACAGGTCCCAACCCTATAGTACATTAATAGTCAGGCTATAATACTTTAGCACCTCCCATCATAATGAATGTTCAGTGACACTGGGAGTTGCCTTGGGAACCAGCTGATTGCCAAGGATTCACCTTAGTTGCAATTGTCACCTGCATCCACTTTCATGTTGCTGAAGGAGCATTATTTGTAGATGTAATTGATATTAGATTTATATTGATATTGGGAGCGATGTCTGGCTATTTATATTCTCTGTACTACTGATTCTGACTCCTAAAACAATGTATCAGAAGATTTACAGAAAAAGAGGAAAACACTGAGGACTGTGTTACATGTATATATATATATATATATAGATAGATATAATTTAATATAATAATATAATACATCTTTTACCAATTTCAGCTGAGTGTTGAACTGTATATAATTTAGTCATTCATATGGTTTAAAGGGCACCTGAAATTGCATTTTAAACCATAGGACTAGCAACAGTTTTGTTGAAATCTGTTATAATCATAATAGTGATTTAATAGAAGTCACCTCAGAGTTCCATGACTTGTATAAAAGCACACAAACTTTGGCCATGTGCTTTTATATGGCCATGAAACTCCTTGGTGACTCAATATCATTTTATTTTATATTTTTCACTATATTACACACACACTCTCTCTCTCTCGCCTTACCCAAAACAGGGATTGTTTGTCCATATATTGCAATATATTTAAGCTTGCCAACTACGTCAAAGTCATCCCATATTTGGTGGCCAGATATATTGATAATAGTGCAGAGGACCTCTTGTATTTGTCTATATGTATTTTGTGGTCACAGCCTCATTGCACCCCCGCCTAATGGTTTTAAAAGATAGTGGTGAGCACAACTTTTCCCTTGTTTGTCCCCCCCCATTTAGGACTAGTTAATGCAGCTCTTCTGTCAGTTGTGATTTTGGTGTGTTCTCTTTTGTTAAAGGATGTCTCCAGAATCGCTAAGGTTGAAACAATAAGTTTGACTAGAGGAACAATGAGTAACATTAGTCATCCCATGTGACTCAACAGTCCACTTCTGGGAAGAACATGTTGATATCATTAGCCATGCTTTTCAGCAGGCCAGCATATAGTCTGAAATGTACATTAGGTTGCCTGTATCCTTCAGACATATATAGAGTGGCTCTCAGAAGATCTGGTTAATTAAGTTTACAAGAGAACATGACTGCTTTTTATTCAGAGCTCCGTGCTTGGTGGGTAGAATGTGTCGCTGTTTTTCATGACTTCCCTCATATGATCAACAGTGAGGCGTGGGTTGTTTTGTAATCATGTAACACTATTGGATACATATGTAACATTGTTGTAAGTTCATTTGAATCAAAACTGGGTAATATGTCTTGCGACCTGATATTTTCTGGGTTAAGGGATCATTGCTTAATTTCATTAGCACTCGGCATTTAAGGGGATTGTTCACCTTCCAAAGACTTTTTAGGTTCAGTTGTTTTCAGATTCTTCACTAGAAATAAATACTTTTTTTCAATTGCTTTCCATTTTATAATTTTTCCTAAAAATGAAGTTTAGTTTAAAGGGATGTCATGGGAAACATGTTTTTTTTCAAAACTCATCTGTTAATAGTGCTGCTCCAGTAACAGATTTTTTTTATATTCAGTTTTGAAATCTAACATGGGGCTAGACATTTTGTCAATT
>CM044434.1:69005020-69022390 GCA_024363595.1 Xenopus borealis | reverse complement strand
TATCTTCTCTTCATCAGTCTCTCTTTGCTGGTTTACTATTTTACCTGCATTCTATTAATCTCTATAGATAATGTAAGCTTTAATGACTACATTATTCTTACTCTGTGTATTTACTGTATATTAACATGTATTGATTGGCCTTAATGACTTCAGTGCCTAATATTGAACATGACTGGAGAGTTATTATCCTTATAATAAAGGGAAACCGAACCTAAAAGTGGATATTTATCTCTTACAGGACCCGCGGAGGCTCAGCCCTTCTTCATGGTGCCCAGACGGCCTGGATATGGCACCATGGGAAAACCCATCAAGCTGCTGGCCAACTGCTTCCAGGTGGAAATTCCAAAGATTGATGTCTACCTCTATGAGGTGGATATTAAGCCTGATAAATGCCCTCGCAGAGTTAACAGGTACAGCTGATTATATAAATTGACCTCCTCAGAGTGTAGTTTATTTAGCACAGTGATGGATGGGTATATGTGCATTGTGATTCTGGGTGATATTTAAATGTTCGTATTATTAAACTAAGTTGATATGCACTCTATGACACCATTTTAGAATAAGAAACCTTAGTAATAAATGCAGTAGCTCTTCTATTACTTTCACATACCTTTTCATAAATAAGTTCATTTTCGTACATTTTAACACATTATTCTGCTTTACATGTTAAATATTGTGGCATACAGATGCAGCCACTTGGATTTGTGTGTTAAATGTGTCGTGACTTAACTCATCTATCTCATTTAGCCCACTTAGCACAGAATATTGTGTCACAGCATCCCATCCAATTAAAGAGTTCACCATTGAAAACAATGGGGCTTTGGTATGCTAATGAAAAGGTTAAATGCATTAAATGAGTTAAGATGACTTTAGATAACACAGTTTCTTCAATTAGCTCTGAGTCACGACGCATTTAACTCACAAATCCAAGTGGCTGCATCTGTACGTGATTAGTTACCAGAGGAACTGATCTAATATAAGAGAATTTAAGAACGCCACAAAAACATAACTTAAAGGGCACCTGTTGGGTAAAAATGTTAACCCCCAACCAAGGTGCAGGCTAATAGAGCCCACATTCCTTTTGGGCATAACAGTAGTTTCCCTCCTGGTTCAGGTAGTCTAGCAAATTGTCTCAGAATATCACTCTCTAAATCATAGTAAAAGTTATCTCAAAGGTGAACAACCCCTTCAACTCAGGGATTCTGCTCAGCAGGGACATACAATTGAATGTGAGATTTATCACACCATGGAAACAGTTGTAATTCGAATATCGGCCATCTAAGACCTGCTGAATTCATGTAGAAGTCAATTGCAGAGGTCAGGTAAACCAATCGAGGATGTTAATAGCCTTCCTGACATTTGAGGGTTTTTTTTTCCGAATGAAAACTCTATTAGATTTTGATTAGAATCCTCTAGGTCGTTCCTATACGATCGAATTTTAGACAATTCGTTTAACTTTGAAATTTCACCTTTGATAACCCAGTAAATGTACCAATTTAGAACGGTAACAGAGACTGCCCCCCTCCCCCCAGATACAAGGAAGAAGAAAAATCATACTTTGAACTTCAATATTAGGAAAACTAAATAGAAAGTCATTGGAAATTAGCTTTATTTCTGGGGAACTATATGGAAACCAACTGAATTAAGTTAATTCTGAATTAACTTTTAGTATGCCAAAGAATGGCTAATTCTAAGCAACTTTTCCATTGGAGTCTTTTATATAGTTTTAATTGTCTTTATTATTACTGTGGATGGCTGTGGAATTCATACTGGTGGCAAAATAATTCACATTTTTGTATGAATAATTTTTAGCAGACTTAATATGGTGAGCCAAATTACAGAAAGATCTCTTATCCGGAAAACCCCCAGGTCCCAAGCATTCTGGATATACTATACTGGCACGTAAATCTCACTTTAAGTAAAAACCAAGAGATGGAAAATCAATGGTTATCCAGTGGTTAACACCAGGAATGACCACATGTTGATTTTTAAAGGGGTTGTGTTTTTTATTCTGCAGCTCTCTAGTTTACAATTTTAGCAATTTGGTTGCTAACGGAGCAACCATGCATTGATTTGAATAAGGGATCGGAATGTGAATATGACAAGGTCAGAATAAAAAGATGAATAATTTAAAGCTAAATGTATTTAAAATCTGGAAAGAACCAGAAGAAAAAGGGAAATAATTAAAAAACTATAATAACTGAAAATTATGAAGTGTATTTTTAATTAGCCATTATATAAAACATTCAAAGTTTTAAATATGATGTAGAGAATGATATTTTGAGACCATTTGCAGTTGGTTTCCCTTTTTTCTCATTTATTGTTTTTGAGTTTTTTATTCTGCAGCCCTCTAAGTTTACACAGTTTACAATTTTAGAAATTTGCTTGCTAGGGTCTAAACAACCATGCATTGATTTGAATAAGGGACTGGAATGTGAATAGGAAAGGGTCAGAGTAAAAAGATAAATACTGAAAGGAGAAATAACAATACATTTGTTTCTGAATGCATTTGAAATCTGGAAAGAATCAGAAGAAAAAGGGAAATTATTAAAAAAATTGAAAATCTGAAGACCCACTGAAGTATATTCAGAATGATCAATTATATATTGTTAAACCACCCCTTTAAGTGCTTGGCATAGGCCTCAACCTAGAATTGTCTACTAAAACTGGCAACTGCATTTTCAGGTAAATCATGAAGGTTAATTCCAGCTGCAAATGACCCATGGTATTTTATTCTATGCATATTCCATATGCAACAAACTATGGACTCAAGCAGGAGACTATTCTTATGTAGTGTTCATGTATGGTGCTACTATTTCTAAGATTTGGCCTTACCATTTTCACAGTACATGTATGGGATCTGTTATCCAGGCTTAGGGGTTTCTGGATAATGGACATGTAAGCATTAAATAAGCCCAATAGTCTGCTTTTGCTTCCAATATGAATTAATTATATTTTAGTTTGGATCAAGTACAAGTTGCTGTTTTATTATTAAAGAGAAAAAGGAAATCATTTTAATAATTCTTGAATAATTTGATTATAATGTCTGCCTTTCTGTAATATGGAGCTTTCTGCATAATGGATTTCCAGATAATTCAGCCAACCTGCCTTTTTTATTTTGTATTTTTGATTTATGTACCCCTGAGGAAGACCCTTTATGGGTCGAAACGCGTAGGTTGCTTTTATTGTAGCTAACATGTACATTTTTCTTTTCTTTATAATTTTTAATGAGTGTGCGATCCTCATTCCTTCTTTTTGTGTGATTTATTTTGGAGACTGTTGGTGGACAGCCTCCGTTGGGATTGGCACCTCGCATATATCCTGAGTAGTTTGATTCATAAAGTATTTCTATTAAATTTGAATATGAAAAATAGGGTCAGGGATCTGTTTATTACCCAGCCAAGTCTTTTGTGGGCTATTTGGTATTCAGTGAATAAAGATATTATGGATTTGGTGCATCCCTTCTTTTGGCATTACTGTTCCTTTAAAATGGTTTATGTATATATAAAAACCATAGCTGTGCAAGTAAATATACAAAATATACACCGCTTCTCAAAATAAGCTCAGTAATTAGGCCTTTATTTAAAAATGAATTGTGCATTTTTGTTTACATTGAAAAATAGATTTCTTGAACTAAACAGAGCAGACAATTGTTCTTTTGTTCCCATCTCCTTGTTTCTTATTGTTTCTTAATTGGGTGGAGCAATAGAGGGTAGTAAATAATCCATTGACCCTACCCAATTATATCTTTTTCTGCAAATTTGAGACATAGGTAGCATTTAGGTAAATGTACCTTAGCTTACAGTCACTTTACTAATAATGTAAAATGTTAACTAAACTACAACTCAACAATTATCCCGTTTATTCATTATTGTTAACTTTTTAAGGGAGGTTGTTGATTCCATGGTTCAGCATTTCAAAGTCACTATATTTGGGGACCGCCGACCTGTTTACGATGGGAAAAGGAGCCTTTATACTGCCAATCCTCTGCCTGTAGCATCTACTGGGGTAAGGAAAGGTGAAACAAGTTATCGCTGATATAATTATATGAAAAAACTGCTATTTGTTTCAATAAATACATGACCAAATATAATATGAAAATCAGATGATGTTTTAGATTACATTCATATAAAAATAGAACATTTTAACAAACTTTCAAGCACCGTAGTGTGTGTGTATGTATATATATATATAATATATATATATTTGCCACAGAAAGGAGCGCACAACCGTAAGGTTTGTTGAAGTCTGGGTGCCAGTCTGAAGAATATGTAGAAAAACTGCAAGGGTGACTGCACACCAGGTCAAAAATCGGCCAAACGAAGTTCAATTAAACAAAGCAGGTTTGTTTATTATGTCCAACATTTCAGTTCCCTGACGAAAGTTCCAAAATGGAACTGAAACGTTGGACATAAACCTCTCTCTCTCTCTATATATATACATATATGAGAATAGAAAAAATGTTAATTTAATTTGTAGGTAAATTATAGGCAGAGCTAATTTACCTTAGTTCATAGCTAATAGTCAGCAGTTAGCTTTAATCATTCTAGTGTAGTAAGGCCTGCTGCAATGGACATTAGACTGACCAAATATGGTTGATTTATAAAAAATGTGTACAGCTTACTAGCTCTTTATTTTTAATTATTATATCTTTCACAGCTAACATTCGAAATCTATCTGCTGTTTCTTGATTTTATTTGTTGTCAGGTGGATTTGGATGTAACCTTACCCGGAGAGGGGGGGAAAGACCGTCCCTTTAAGGTCTCAATTAAGTTTGTCTCAAGGATAAGCTGGCATTTGCTGCATGAAGTTCTGACAGGTCGGACCCTTCCCGAACCTCTCGAACTGGACAAGCCAATAAGCACTAACCCGGTTCATGCAGTTGATGTGGTGCTACGACACCTTCCCTCCATGAAGTAAGTATAGCAGTGATCCCCAACCAGTGGCTCGTGGGCAACGTTGCTCACCAACCCCTTGGAAGTTTCTCTCTGTGACCTCAAAGCAGGTGCTTATTTTTTAATTCTTGGCTTGGAGGCAAGTTTTAGTTGAATAAAAAAACAGGTGTACAGCAAAATAGAGTCTGCCAATCTCCATAGCGGCTACCAAATAGCCTATCCCATCATTTATTTGCTATCCCCAGGAACTTTTTTTAATGTTTGTGTTGCTCCTCAACTGTTTTTACATTTAAATGTGACTCACAAGTTTAAAAAGTTGGAGATCCCTGAAGTATAGCTTTGTATTTACTTATTACTTGGGGTAAAAAAAAAATATTTGCATTTACTCCCCAGGTGCTCCACTTTTAGTTGCCTGATCAGTTCCAATATTGCATTTATGCTAGGACTTGTAATGTCAGACAGTAAAACATACTAAATGATGCAGTGTGATGTATTTATATAAAAGTGAGCAGAGAACCTGTATTATTTATACACATTTTATTACTTGATCAGCTTTCATTGTGTTGTGAGAGCTTATAGTGGCAGTAGCTTTCATTAGAAGGATTTGGTACTTGCCTGATAAAATATTAGGGACCAGGTTTTCTTTACAATAAAATAATGGCTTGTAGTGTGCTAGGAGTATTAAAACAAATTCTAGGCACCACTTTAAATCAGTGTTCTCTGCTGTTTTCCACCAATGTATCACGTTTATCATAAATGGCAAACCAGGCCATATGGAGTTTGGAAAGAAGAAAGACAATTTTCCATCAAAACCAATATTTATCAATATGTTTTGCACCCCTGTGCACTCTCTGTATTTAAGGGAGAAAATAAATGGAAGATAAAGAATAATTCTGTTAAGAGTTTCTTCCTAAAGTTTCTCAATGGTTGTTATTTTATTTTTCTTATTCGTTTTTTCGTATTTTTGCAGGTACACCCCTGTAGGACGTTCCTTCTTCTCCGCTCCTGAGGGTTACGACCATCCTCTAGGAGGTGGGAGAGAAGTCTGGTTTGGATTTCATCAATCTGTACGGCCTGCTATGTGGAAAATGATGCTAAATATTGATGGTAAGTACATTAAATATAGTCAATTTACATGCCATTTTGAAATGTGGAGTGCGTTAGATCTATTTGTTTAACTGGCCAAGAACAAATTTGACCCCATTGTACATACAGACAGAGATTCTACCATTTTTATTCTGATAATGTTAAATCATTTTAGGCCCACACACAGGGATGTCGGTATAGTGTGGCTGAAAAGCTGCCATTACTAACAGCCTCTGCAGAATCTTTAGGTCATTATTGTCTCCATATAAGAAAAATGTTTCTTCTATTATAAACATCCTAGTCTTCTCTGAACAATCTGAAGTTTTAGGGTGTAGTGTTATTACAGTTGATTCATCTCATATTAGCTGACTACTCAAGCTTTTGACATAAACCTATTCATCTAGTGCTGGTAATCTAGCTTTCCTGCACCTGCTAGTAAGGCAGCTGGAATGGGTGGAGTATGATATGTTGTTTTGTTTATTGATACATTAGCACAGTGTTGTTTTTGTATTATTCTTATAATAACATAACCTGTACATCAGCTATTGGATGCAGACATAGTCAAAGGATCAACTTATTGTATAGGCATTTAATTAACAATTCTCGACACAGTGTAAAATCCAAAGCTGAAATGTATTTATACAATCTGAGGCAGCCTTACGCATTTCATGTTGGGCGAGAGGAGTGGTTGCTTAGCCTACAGCTGCCCACATTGTAAATCCTGCCATGGGACTCTCCCATTCCAGTTAAAACTTCATTTGCACAAAGCATATCAAATCTCATTCAACACATTTTATACAGCTTAGAAATGTCAATACTTCGGAGCTGTATAAAATGTATTGAATGTTATTTGGTATGCTTTCTGGAGGGGGCCCTCCTATTTCACACCAGTGATTTTATCAGTGTAAGTACTATTTTAGCCTGTAAACAGTAGCAGAATTTTGCCATGTGAGAATTTTTTTTTTGAAAAGTTGCAACGAAAATTTGCCACAAAACAAAATCGCCCATAAAAAAATATGCCCATTGAATGCATTTAGAAAAAAAAAGTTGCCATAAGAAAAAACACCCATTGACATTAATGCATTTGCAGAAAAAAGTAACCATAAGAAAAAACACCCATTGGGGGTCATTTATCAACACTGGGCAAATTTGCCCATGGGCAGTAACCAGTAGCAACCAATCAAATTGCTGCTTTCATTGATCTACTTGCAGCTGGCTTTAAAAAGCTAATCACTGATTGGTTGCTATAGGTAACTGCCCATGGGCAAATTTGCCCAGTGTTGATAAATGAGCCCCATTGACTTTAATGTATTAGGACAAAAAAAGTCTCCATAAGAAAAAACGCTCATTGACTTTAATGCATTTGGAGCGAGAAAAATTGTTGCATGTAAAAATGGCTACAGGTGGCAAATAGTGGAACTGCTCCAGGTGTGTAAGGGTCAAAGAAAGGCAGAACGGTGGGTTAACTGCACATTATGTATTTAAGCAGAAGTATTACGTTTATAATTTAATTTATAAAAAGTCATTTTTTTTTCATTTATTGAAGGGCTACATTTGCTCCTATTAATTAAATTGAAAAATAAAGATGTGTTACTTTAAATGCCTAAAGTGGTGATTTGCAGAATTATAATACTGTGCAACACTTACATGTATGGGATCAATTATCTGGGTTGCTTGGGTCTTGGGGATTTCCAGATGAAGCGTTTTTCCTTAATTTGAATCAAAATACCTTTGAAGCTACTAAATTGCATTTAGACAGTTAAAACTTTATACAGTTGTGTGCCACTAACATGAATTAATTCCAGCAACACACTCCTGTGTCTTTCTTAAAGATCGCATGATTCTAAATCATAAAAATTATACTCTTTATTTCAACATACGATTAATTACAAACAGCGTCTGAGGTATGACGCGTTTCATGTTAACACACTTCCTCAGAGACACTCTCTGAGAGACGGACTGGTCTCTGAGGAAGTATGTAAACACGAAACGGGTCAGACCTCAGACGCTGTTTGCAATTTATCGGATGTTGAAATAAGGAGTAATATTTTTATTTGTGATCTAAACTCTTACAAATAATTTCAACATGATATGAGAAAAAAATAATTAATGGCTTACATCTTTGTTAACAAAGAAACAACAAAAAGCTGATTATAAAATCAGAGCTCCCATACCT
This sequence comes from Xenopus borealis, assembly GCA_024363595.1. Taxonomy (NCBI): domain Eukaryota; kingdom Metazoa; phylum Chordata; class Amphibia; order Anura; family Pipidae; genus Xenopus; species Xenopus borealis. Next base: position 69,014,233 of record CM044434.1, on the reverse strand, counting down.
ACTAGCCTATTTCTGAGCTTTTAAGTACAAATTGTCCCAAAGAAAAGGAAGTAATTGGAAACCATACAAAGCCTACACAGATCACACCAGTGGTCATGACTCATTATTTTCCTGCTAGTTTTTTTTTGTTTTGCTTTTACTAAACTCTGCTCTTGGAACTAATTTCATCCAGTTACACACTCCTGCATTCCTGGGAATATGTTTGTTCCGATCCACTGCAGTACTTTCTCGCCAGCCAAGCCTGAAAGCAGCAGTTTTGTATGTTTGCTTGTTGCATATGCCCTGGCAATGCTATGGAGATTTTTTCCTCCATGTGTTTCTATTTATAATTTCACTACTTGGTCTTCTGGGCCGTCTCCTTAGCTAGTGTTTCTGGTTCAGAAATTAACTTGTTTTGCATTTTAAACAACCATTTATTTTCATTATTGCCCACATGCCAGGCAAATTCAGCTTAATACATTTAGGAACCTGTTCGAATAATAAAATTGATGACAGTAAAACATTCCTTGTGTATGAAAGCAGTGTCTGCATCCAACAGTCCTGTCCCATCGGATCAATGCTGCGACACCATCCGAATTTCTATTACCTTATTTCCGTAGCATCCGACCTGACGCTGAAAACCTGTGAAAATCTGCTGTGTAGTTCTACCCTAAAACAGCCGCCCAATACACATTACTACAGTGGGTTGCCCAAGGTGATGGGTGGTTGACCCAAAACCCATGCCTAATGCATAAATGTGACTAAACCAATGAGCCATTCCTTGTGTGATGCTAGTGCTCCACCATGGTCCTGCAAGATTACAGACTGGAGAGTATGTATGCTGTATGTGGGGTATAATCCTTCTACATTTCTTAATATACCATTAATAAGTATTATAGTATAGTTTCTAGGGGTCACTGGAACCCATATTGGAATATATGGCAAAGCAAGTTTTCTTACAGTTGTACTTTTTGCAAATGACGTTTAGTACCTCAACCTCTAACTTATGATGCAAGTATGTTACAGAAAGAATTTCAGAAGAATGGAGACTGCCTATGCCACATTTTCAAGAATAGCAGCACTGTTTTACAGAAGCTAGGTTTAATGACACATTGTTTTCCAATTTTAATTTAGCTTTTGCCAGCTATTTGCTTTAAACACCTTTCAGATACGTATATGCTAATTTTTTCTGGTATTTCCTGATTTCTTAATGTTGCATGGATTCCTGCCACTTGGAATGTGGAAAGTGTAATAACAAGGTCATGGTTTACCCAAAAAGAGTTAAATGTGGGTAAGAGTTTCAAGCGAGTTCAATGTTCATGACAGTTTTACAAACTGAATTATTGTTTTCATTCATGCTGAGTATGTTTGCACAAATGTGTTACCTCCAGGGCACTAGTATTGTTTCAAGAAAATGATCAATCAAATGATCTATCCTGTTAAATTTAGTGTTTATCATCCATAGATTATAATTGAATGAAAAGGGAGTCTTGTTGCTTGTGCACACAGGAAGCTGATGTAAATGATTTATCATCCTCTGTAAACCACATCAAAGCGTTATATAAAAATGGTAATGATTAAAAAATAGGATATTGCTGAGTGTTTTCTTGTAGTTTCATTAGTAAATAGTCAGAGAGAGAGCGAAGATAAAATAAAAAGAAATTCAGAAATGTAGGGAACGGAACCATACAAAAGGCCTCTGGACTGTTGAGCAAATTGTAATCTGGTCTAGAGGATGAAATGTGTTTATGCAAGCACAGCTTTTAAACGAACAGATCAGTGTAAAAATAAAAACTAGGTAAATAGATGGGTTATGACCCATGTGCCCTCCTTCAAGTCACTGATTGGTTACTGCCTGGTAACCAATCAGTGGAAACCAAGAGAGCTGCAAAGCAGGAAGTAGTGTTCTGGCTATTATGTTAGACATCCAGTCACTCCAGCCTTTATACATTACATTTTTGGCTAACTAACTATATTAGAAACATTTTTTTATTTTGCACAGCCTACCTATTTACCCAGTTTTTATTTGTACACTGAACGAATTGTTTAACTTTAACTTCACACAAATGCAAAAACTTGCTTTCAATACATAGATCTTTTTTTCCCCTCTAGTTTCTGCCACTGCCTTTTACAAAGCACAACCAGTTATCCAGTTCATGTGTGAAGTCCTTGACATCCATAACATTGATGAGCAACCTAGACCTCTGACTGATTCTCACCGGGTAAAATTTACCAAAGAGATAAAGGGTAAGTACAGATTGCATTAGAATTAATGCAAGACATGTTGCTGTGGAGCAGATTTCTTTGAGGGCAAAGAGGGAGTTTTGAAATAGATAAACAACATACATAATACAAGTAGTACAAGTAGTCAGATGTGTGTTTTCAAACAAATGATCAGCTTATAATCATCTGATAAAGCAGAATGCAGCATTGTTGCACCCAAGCTAAGCATAGGGCTTATTCACAAAGGCCTAGCTGTAAGTGTCTAGGGTTGCCACCTGGACGGTATTTTACCGGCCTGGCCGTTATTTTTGATGGTTAATCCCAATGATATTAATAGGAAAAAAAGATAATTACATAGGAAGGCCAGTATTTTTTTCAAGAAAAGGTGGCAACCCTATAAGAGTGCTAAGGGCAACAACTTAGTGTCTTTTATATCATTTATATCAAGTGCTTCAGCAAAGCAATCTGTGCATTTTGCTAGATTATATCTGTTATGGGCTCATGGCACTTTTCTGCATCTAACAGGTCTGAAGGTTGAAGTGACACATTGTGGAACAATGAGGAGGAAATACCGTGTTTGTAACGTGACAAGACGGCCCGCCAGCCATCAAACGTAAGTCGCAGTCCCTGAATTTTCACCGCCCATATTTCATTTGGAGAGCGATACTGCCTTGGGTCTTGATCTTGTACAGGTATAGGATCCATTATCCTGAAACCCGTTATCCAGAAAGATACCAATTACAGAAAGACCTCTTGTAGACTCCATTTTATCTAAATAAGCCAAATGTTTTGAAATTATTTCCTTTTTTTTCTGTGTATAAAACAGTACCTTGTACAAGATCAATAATAAATTATAATTAATATTTTTTGGAAGGAGAAGCAGCCTATATCCATATCAAGAAAGCCCCAGGTCCCAAGCATTTTGCATAAGAGGTCCCATATCAGTCTATGAATTGTTACAAGGAAATGAAGATGGCAATCATCCAAGAGCACAATGTTCATTTTGCTTTTTATTTTTTGTATGAGATATTGAAAGAGAGATTTTATAAGAGCACAATCATTTTTTTTTTTACTGTTAGTGCTGTAATCTTTTTTTTTTTTTTGGTCATATTATTGGTGTTGTACCCCCTTCGTTTCTCTATTAGATGTTCTAGGAAAAGATTACAACAATGAATAAACAGATGCTCACAGCTCCAAATTTAATTTCAATTTCCAGTTTCAGGTGAGGGTTCACTCATTTCTATATGGACTACGTCCCATTACTCCAATATGCTCACCCGAGAATAACTGTGGTCCGGGGGCCCATGCCCCGAACCCTCCACTTTAACTCAAAGACTTTAAACTTTAGACTTTAAAAGACTTCCAAGGCACTCACCACTCCGTGTCCGTGGTCCGGGTGCTGTGCCCCGAACCCGTAGCCAGGGGAGATCAATCCACAAAACACTTCCTCCTTTAGCACGCACTCTCACAGATCCTCCGGACTCGGGTGTAGTCAAACATAAAAACCTTTATTTCCACATGAAAAGACCTAACACGTTTCGTGTGTCGCCACACGTAATCATAGGTACCTATGATTACGTGTGGCAACACACGAAACGCATTATGGTCTTTTCATGTGGAAATAAAGGTTTTTATGTTTGACTACACCCGAGTCCGGAGGATCTGTGAGAGTGCGTGCTAAAGGAGGAAGTGTTTTGTGGATTGTTCTAGGAAAAGAGACCACACTAACGCATCTGACCTATTTATCAAAATCTGACTCAATAACTCAGTGGAACTTAGTGGAATACCTTAGAAATGGTACAGATTTTGTAATGTTCTCATGTTTGGTTTGCATAGAAAAAATGATCGAAACAAGAAAAAAGTCAGAATGTTTGATTATATATAAAAAGTTTCTAATTTTCACGGGATGAAGCTTATATTGATTTTTCTGTTTTCATCATAGTGGCCCTTTACGTAACTTGCAATCTGTTTACTTTTCCTAGGTTTCCTTTACAGTTGGAGAATGGGCAAACTGTAGAAAGGACAGTAGCTCAATACTTTAGGGAAAAGTATAACCTCCAGCTGAAGTATCCTCATCTCCCCTGTCTGCAAGTTGGACAGGAGCAGAAACACACATACCTGCCTCTAGAAGTAAGTCCTTATGTGATTACTGTGGTCATGAATGCCAATTGAATGTATGTATTTTTAATATAGTATAATGATATGACTTTTAAATAACAGGTTTGTAACATTGTTGCCGGCCAGCGATGCATCAAGAAGCTGACGGACAATCAGACCTCCACTATGATCAAAGCCACAGCAAGGTCTGCTCCAGACAGGCAGGAGGAGATCAGTAGGCTTGTAAGTCAGCATCTGTGGTTTCAGTATTGTTTCTTTTTCAACATTCAGCTCAAATATAAACGCACCTTTTTAAGTGACAATTTCTATTGCAAGGTTTCAGGGTCTAATCAATAATTTCTTGTATGCGATCAACCATCATCCTTCCAGGTTAGAAGTGCAAATTATGATGCAGACCCCTTCGTTCAAGAATTCCAGTTTAAAGTTCGGGATGAGATGGCCCACGTGACTGGGAGAGTGCTTCCTGCACCAATGTTACAGTATGGAGGAAGAGTATGTGGCACTTGCATTATATTCCATGTACATGGAGTGTTTTCTCTTAAACAGATGTTTATCTTTAAGTTAAACTTTTCTGTTGGATTTAATTTTTTATTGTTTTTGCAATTTAAAATACTATCTGGTTGCTGGTGGTCACTGACCCCATGCCCCCCCCCCCCCACTATTGCTCTGTGACGTTACAGCTGCTATAATTCCAACAGCTCTCCTGTTTGGTATTCTGGCAGCTATCTGATTATTAGGGTCTTATTTCCCTAGCAACCAGCCAGTGGTTTGAATATGACACTAAAATAAGCATAGGACGGGACTGAATAGGTAAATATGTAATAGAAACAATAAAAGTAACAATAAAATACTCAGAGAGCAATAGTTTTTGCCTGATGGGGTCAGTGACCCTCTTTTAAAAGCTGGGAAGGGGTAAAAGAGGAAGGCAAATAACTCATTATGTAAAGAATGCATAATGAAGACCAATTGCAATGTTGCTAGGAATAGGGCATACTATAACACACTAAGGGGCTGATTTATCAAAATGCTGCTGCCCAACCACACCCACATGGGGGATGTGCAGGAGATGCAATTCATTTTAAAAATTTCCTGTGCTGCAATTCTGAAAAAGAAAATTTTGCACGAATAAAGGGGAGGGGGCTGGGCGATGAACAGAAGTGGGCCTAGGGGCGCCCTCTATGGAAATCCGGCCCTGGATGTGATTATTGCTTTTTAATATTCTTGTCAATTTTCCTTCCTCAAAAAGAATCGGACAGTGGCAACTCCAAGTCACGGTGTTTGGGACATGCGTGGAAAGCAGTTCCATACTGGTGTGGAAATCAAGATGTGGGCGATTGCATGTTTTGCAACACAAAGGCAGTGCAGAGAAGAGATTTTGAAGTAAGTAATGTATTCATTTAGAGCAGAATTAGTAGCAGCCTTTTCAAAGCAAAATCGGTGGTGTATATTTAAGATAAAGGGGTCCTTCACCAAAAAACTCCCCCCCCCCCCCAAAAAAAAATTTGTAATTCAAAGGAACTTCTTAATATATATTAAAGGAGAATTCAACCCCCATGGTCAAAAGTCCCTGCAGGCCCCCCTCCCTGTCTCCCCCCAGCTAAGTGTTACCCCAGAATTGTATTCCCTGTAGAAATACTGACTGCACATGCAGCGTCAGTGCAGGTACCATCTCCCGTCGATTCAGTAATCTTCGGGTCTTCTTCCCTTCGCTAATTTCTGTCACCAAGTGTCATGAACCAATACTGCGCTTCCTTTACAAAGAATACTGAAGCGATGGAGATGGCGCCCATGAGCTCTGCTGCTCTGACTCTGCATGTGCAGTCAGTAATCCTACAGAAGACACAATTCTGGGGTAACAACAGGGGGAGGCAGGGAGGGGGGCCAGCAGGCCCGGACTGGAAACTTGTGGGTTCTGGCAAATGCCAGATGGGCTGCTGCAAGTTGCCATAGAAAATGACTATTAAAGGGCAAGGAAAGGCAAATTTCTTTAATGAAAAAGAAATCTATCTCCAATATACTTTAATTAAAAAATGTGTACTGTTTTTATAATAAACCTGACTGTATGCAGTGAAATTCTCCCTTCATTTAGTGCTGTGGATAGGAATTGTCAGACGGTCCCTAGCTTCTGGCAGGTAAACAATCATACTTATGAACAGCAGGGGGAACCCCTGCCTTAATAACCAGCCATGCAGAACTCAAGCAGCTTTGTTTTTTGATCATTTATGACAATCCCTAAGCACCCCAGACCACACTGAGCATGTGTATGTAGTCTAGTCTTGCAAAGATGTATAACAAAGTTACAAGATGACAGCCCCCTGTGGCCAACTTTGAAAGCATAAATCATTTGTTTGATTAGGCTTGTGGTGCAGTAAGTTTATGTTTAGTATACAAAATACAGCATTTCTAGCCTTATTCGAATTTAAACTTTCCTTGCCCTTTAAGTGGGCTAGTGGGGGCTCTTTGGGCCTCTTTGTAGCAGGAATGGCAGGGCCTATTTTGAATCCCTGTCCAGGCCTGGGGGCCAGTGTAGACTTTTAGTACAAACTTTTGTTCATTTTGATTTTGCTGTACAAATGTTTTGTGCTTAGGATGTCTAATAACAGCAAAGATAATACCAATGAAACTTGTATGCAGAAGTGGTACGGGTATAGGATCTATTATCCATAATTTGCAGGACCTGGGGTTTTCCAGAAAAAGGATCTTTCTGTAATTTGGGTCACCATACCTTACAGCTGCAAAAAATGAATTAAAACATTAAACAAACACAGTAGGATTGTTTTGCCACCAATATGGATTCACACTGTTTAATTTGGATCAAGTACAAGGTCCTGTTTTATTATTACAGAGAAATGAAAGAATTTTTAAATATAAGAATTATTTGCTTATAATGGACTTTATGGGCGATGGCCATCCTGTAATTCTACTTTTTCTGGATAACCCGTTTCCAGATACTTAATCTCATACATGTATTTAGTTATAGAAAAGGGGTAAGGTGTAAGGTGCATTTCTGCAGGCTGTGGAAGCATTGATTCCTTGGCATTTTCACTTCCTAAGTCTTATTTGTATCATACAGGGGATTCACAGACCAGCTACGAAAGATCTCTAAAGATGCAGGAATGCCAATCCAGGGCCAGCCATGCTTCTGTAAATATGCACAGGGAGCAGACAGCGTGGAGCCCATGTTCAGACACCTGAAAAACACATATTCTGGCCTACAGCTTATTATAGTTATTTTGCCAGGAAAAACGCCTGTATATGGTATGTAAACAATGCAAAATACACGTAGTGTTATAAAATGTTACTTTTATTTCGGCAACTTTAATTTTTAGATATTTCATTGAGCACATCTCTGTTCTGAATACTTGTTTCTTGGAAATGTACATAGCTCCACTCTGATTATGGGCTAAATGTATATAGCATGGGTGATTTAAGTAATCCTTTAAATCTTTTTTTTCAGCTGAGGTCAAGAGAGTTGGGGACACTTTGCTGGGTATGGCCACACAGTGTGTGCAAGTGAAGAATGTAATAAAAACATCTCCTCAAACCCTCTCCAATCTGTGCCTAAAGATTAACGTCAAACTTGGAGGGATTAACAATATTTTAGTTCCCCACCAACGGTAAGTGTAGCATTTTTCATCTTTAAGGCCGCCATACACGGGCTGATAAAAGCTGCTGACAGACCGAATGAGCAGTTTATTGGCCTGTGTTTGGGGCCATCTGAGGGTCTCCCCTGATTGATGTGGCTGAAAGTCGGCCAGATCTTGATTGGGCAGGTTAAAAAATCCCGTTGATGGCGGCCACATCTGTGCGTTGATGTGGTCCCACAATCAGACCACCTTTATGGGATGCATTATATTCCAATCGTTGGGCCCTAGGGCCCATGATTGGATAAGCTCGATATCGCCCACCTGAATGTGGGCATATATCGGGGAAAGATCTGCTTGTTTGGCAATGTCGCCAAACAAATGGATTTCTAAGTCTAGGGCCACTTTTACTTATGGTATATAAGGATCTGTTGAATACACCTGCACATCTGAGGGCTTGATGTCAGAAACATAGGACAAAAGTTTTTTATTCAATACAAAAGACACTACTAGTACTCATATATGTAAACATGATTGTCCATATCTTGATTTGTCGTTAATAAAAATGTATTACATTTACATACAGCACCTTGCAAAATTATTGGGACCCTTGGCTGAATAGTAAATTCTACACTGAAACTGTTCTTTGCGCAAAATGGCAAATTTTTCCCAGTTATTAATCAATTGATTCTCAGTTGTATTGAGATAATGACTATGACTGGGTCATTTCAAGCCATTCGCCTTTTTGTCATTGAGTCTAGTGTTACTTTGGATGTGGGATCACTGTCCTGCTCAATTATGAACCCCCAAGATTCTGGTTTTAGCTAACTGAAACAAGTTGTTTTTTTTTTTGCAGTATTTGCCTGTATTTTGCTTCATCCATTCTTACTACAATTTTAGCAGCAATTCCTGCTGATAATAATATTTGTATGTACTGTATATGGCAACTCATATTTTGCAACAGGGGGTACACATTATTATAAAAGAAAAGTTTCAAAGGGATAAAAGATTATTTTCCATTGTCCCCACTTCTTTTTTTGTTTACCAAAATGTTAGTCTCCACAGTAAAAGGCTGTTTTACATTTAAGTCCAGTGAGTTAGGATCCCTGCTTGTTGTAGAACCCCAAATTTACGTCTTTCAAGGGACTGTGAAAAAAAAACGTAAAATAAGGGAAACATGTTTAATAATTATTTAACATGTTTCAGCAACAGAGTAAAGTGATTTTGCCATCCGTTCCTTTTCCAGTCTTGTGCCCTGGTCCCTTTCTCTGACTTCCTGTACTGCTTCTTTCCCCCTGCCTTCTGTTAC
>CM044434.1:68986781-68998525 GCA_024363595.1 Xenopus borealis | reverse complement strand
GTGCTCAGCGAAAAAAGGGTTTGGCGACCCTCACTTAGTGCAAAAGAAAGAAAGATGCCTACACAACAATATTATAACTAAAAAAATACACTTGGTTCAGGAATTAAATGTTATATTGTAGAGTGAATTGTTTGCAGTGTAAACCGTGTAATTTAGAAATAAAGACTACATAATAAAAACCATGACCGAATCCTTTTAAAGGTTGATGGACAAAGGCAAAGATTGCCTTTTGCGCTACATAACATCATTATGTAGTGAGAGGTTCCATGGTGGGAGGTGCAAATGGTAATGAAAATGTTGTAACCCTTTCTTCACTGTTGGCAAAGGGGGTTAATAACCTGCATACAATGTAATATTTACTTTTTTTGCATTCTGCCTGGGCAAGGGTTAAAGATTATTAAGGCTTAAAAAGGTACCGTCAAACTAGTTATAGAAAACTGCAATTATCTGGTTCAATAAGCTGGTATAAATATTAATTTTGCTTGCTACAATGTCTAACTTTTTCTTTTCATGTAAATCAGTCATAAGAACATACAGATTAGGTCTATGTCTCAATCCAACAGAGCAATACAGTGATCACCTTCTGCTCATGTTTGGGGTATATGACAGAATTCCATTTTCTAAAGATGAACTATCCCTCCAACAGCTGTTAGATTGACTTGATGTTGGAATAGAGCACTTTATTACTACCCCCCCCCCGAAACTGTTGCATATTCTGTCTACCTAGTTTGCAAGCTTATTCTATTAAGAACACACATCATTTCCTAAGAAACATGTGTGCAGCAACATATCTAGGTTTTTGTTTTCACTGTGGATTAGTGATGTGTGGGCCAACCCAATACCCAGTTTTATAGCTGCACCAGCTCGCCCTGCCCCTTTTGTGATGTCATCGGCAGGGCGAGTTATCGCGGGTCTATTTAAGGAACCCTGAAGCATGTGGATAAACAGTCTTTGAGGTGGCGAGTTGGGGTCAGTCTACACAAAACAGATTGGGGAAGATAAGTCACCAACTTCAGGCGACTTCGGAAAACGAACGGCTGCATGTGAATTGCTTTAAGCGATTTTCAGTTTAGCAGGCGGAAGGCTGGGAGAAGGCAGGTAAGGGAGATTGTCGCACTGAAGAAGAGGTGATTTGTCGCTGGGGCTACTAATCTCCCTGAATCTGCTCATGTAGACTGATGCTTACAGTGGTGAAGGGGTGGGGGACAGCACAGCGGCCTAAATCATTTTGTCTATCCAAAAGAAAAAAAAAACAAATGCAAGTGAGAGGGGTTTTTGTGTACTTGAGTAAATGTAAGTCTTATTTTTCAAAAAGTGTAATTGAGTTCTTATGTTAGACATAGAAAGAAAACATTTAACATAATAGTTTGGTTTTAAAAAAAAATGTTCCTCTAAATTATATGAAAACTTTCGTAGTTGCTTATGGCATTCATTTTTATGAATCTGTTTTAATGTCTGTTTTTTAAGCAGGTTTTATATTATGAGCTGCTAGCCATCAGAGAAGCCTGTATTAGTCTGGAGAAGGATTACCAGCCAGGGATTACTTACATTGTGGTACAGAAGCGCCACCATACACGGCTTTTCTGTGCAGACAGAACAGAAAGGGTAAATATGTGTTCTAAAACTACTAATAACGACACACAAAACTGCAAAGTGAAATTTTAAAATTGCATTAAATAGCAATTATAAATGGGCATAGTATGGAAAGTCTAAATGTGTGTATTGTGATAAAACAAATTCACTTTAGGATGCATGATTATATCATACATACAGGTGGGCAGTATTGGGCCTTATCTGACCTCTTAGCCTCCAGCTTGGCAGCCATGCCATGAAAAAAATAGTTGAAGATGGGAATTATTTACTAACTGTTAGAATCTACTATTGCTATGTTATAGGTTAGTACAATGGTCGCCAACCAGTGGCTTCTAAGCAACATGTTGCTGTCCAGCCCCATGGATGTTATTCTCAATGGTGCCAAACAGGTGTTTATTTTAGAATTCCTGACTTGGAGACATGTTTTAGTTGCATAAAACCAGGTGAACTGCCAAACAGAGACTCCTGTACGTTGCCTGTCCATATAGGGGCTACCAAAGAGCCAAGCACTTATTTTGCATCACTTAGGAATATTTATCATGTGTTGCTCCCCAACTCTTTTTATATTTGAATGTTGGTCATGCCTAAAAAACGTTGGGAACCCCTCAGGTTAGTAGATATGTTAGTAAAAATGCATTACTCGCTATGCATATGAAATGCATTAAAGTGGACCCGTCACCCCAAAAATATATTCAGAATCATATTTTATCACATTAGTCAAGCAAAATTAACATTAATTACACTATATAAATTATTTTAATCTTGTTTTCTTCAGTCTGGGAATTCATAATTCTAGCAAGCAGGCAGGAGCCATTTTGTGGACACTGTTATTAAGGCAAGCCTTGCGTCATCTCAGAATCTTGTATGTGCACCAGAATGGGGGACCAGATGTCTATCCCCATGTCCTGGCCACACAATTAAATGGTTAAGAGAACTGGGGGAATGTGTGGGGAGCAGTGGCATCTAGGAAGTGCTGAATGGAAAGTGGAAGTAATTATTTGCCCCGCCTTTATGCCTAAGGCATAGAGGAGTGGCAGACAATATTTGATTGACAGCTGAGATTTTTAAATGAGCTTAAAACAGCTATGAATGCTTTAATAAAAATTTGAAATTGGATTTCATGTTTAATTTGAAAAGGACTTTTATTATACAGATTTTTGTGTCTGGGTGACAGGTCCACTTTAAATGCTATCGGGGGGGACAAGTGTCCCGGGGCTGAAGGGGGGCCCGGCAGTGCTGCACTTTTCGAAGAGCCTGGCCCCCCTTGATTGCTCCGAAGCCTTGCCTCACTTATGAAGTCCCGAAGAGGCAGAATGCGGAAGTACCAAACATACAAAGTCCTAAAGTCATGAAAGGAGCCGACACTGAAGTCCTGAAGTAGTGAAAAGACACGAAGTCACGAAAACAGCTATAAATGAAGTCCTGAAGCCACAAGTTTAATTCTACTGACACCAATGCGGGGTTTTTTTTTTTTTTCAATCCCCTCGCCACCAATGTTTTATTTTAATACTCTATAGGCCCCTGCCACAAATTTTTAAATAAAATATTTTATGGGGCCCCAGTTTTTTTAACTTGTAAGGGGGGCCCTGGCGCCAATGTAGGCCCCAATTTTTTTTAACTTGTAAGGGGGCCCTGGCGCCAATGTTTTTTTTTTTTTAAATATTTTTGGGGCCACAATTTTTTTTAACTTGTGAGGGGGGCCCTGGCCAACAATATGTGTGTGGAGGGGGGTTATTTTTTTAGCGCTGATGTGTGTGTGGTCTTTTAACTGTGATGTGGAGTGGGGCTTGGGTACCAGGGTGGGTGGGGCCCTGAAAATTTTGTTGTACGGGGCCCCGTGATTTCTAATTTCAGCCCTGAATGCTATGGTGCTAATCAGGCCCGGACTGGCAATCTGTGGGTTCTGGCAAATGCCAGAGGGGCTGCTATAAGGTGCCATAGAAAGTCAGTATTTATTGGGGTGGTGGGGGCCATTTGGGCCTCTGTGTGGGCTGATTGGGCCTCTGTGTACCTGAAATTCTAGGGCCTATTTTGATTCTCAGTCCGTGATGCTAATCATACCATAATAAGTCATTTCGTATATGCAGAATCAATGTAGTCACTGTTTTGCATGTATCCATGGCAGTGCAGCTTACATTGAGTCTTTGCTTTAGGTCGGTAGAAGTGGAAATATCCCAGCTGGAACGACAGTGGATACAGATATCACACACCCTTACGAGTTTGATTTTTACCTCTGCAGCCATGCTGGAATACAGGTAAAAGGATCTCCTTCAAATCTGCAAACTATTTATATTCAGAAATACTAGCCTACTTATACATAAAATGCAAATGTATTACCAACATTGTCTTACAACCAATAACATTTACTTAGTAAAGGTTTGTGTGATTACCATTGTTAATAGCACACCATTCTCATTTAGTAGCCACAAATCATTTTGGTTTAAAATATTACACACCTCTGGTGCAAGGCAATGTGCCTGTGAGCTGCGTAAAATCTGGTAAATACTCCAAGGGCATTTCGGGACTTTTGAGTACTTTTTGGGACTTCTGAGGACTTTTTCGGCTTATAATGTATGAACAATTTATATTAAATAACACGTTATATTAAAATGTGGTACCATTACATTTGTGTTCAAAAAGACCCGTGAGGTCTTTTGGACAAATCCCGATTTCAGCTGTCTTTGCACCCAGGTATATGTGAAGACATTTATAATAAGAGTCCAGCTGTGTGTGAAATTTTGATTTGACCCCTTCCTAGGGGGTAACATATCTAAAGTTTTGGGAAGGTATCATAAATCAATCTTTCCTCACTGGGGTCAGTGGGATAAAGGTTTTAGATCAATACTATCCATCACCAAATATACAGTTGCTTTATTCCCCTCTATTAGTGGGACTACCAAGGCAAATGCTCTTAAAAAAAGAAATTATTTCCTGTATAATAAAAGGTAGGTTGTTGGGCTGAGCAAAGAAAACATATACAGGGGAATATCATAAAAGCCGGTGATGGAAAAAACTATTTGCAATGCAAAAAGTTACGCCTTTGTGCAACAAATTTGCCTTTGTGGGAATTTAATATAGCTTTTGCTAACCTGGAAACTTTTTAGCGACCTCTTCCGACAGTGGAAGACTGTTTGCGAATTTTATAGATTTCGACAAAGCGCAGTCAATGCAATATAACTTCTTACTGAAAAAGCACTTCTCAAGAGTGCGCAATGAAAATTCGCAATGCACAATTAAAATTTGCAATGCAATAACAGTTTAAGGAACTATATTACATTGTGAGATGTGCATTTTTATTCTTATTGGTGCAAATTGTTTTTCTCTATGCAACTTTAATTACATTCCCCCCATAGGGTGTTATTAATTAAACTCCAAAAGGCAAAACCCCAAAAAATGTGTTTTTTTTATCTATAAATAATTTTTTAGTGTGAAAAAATACCCAAGAATTTTTCAGGATTTATTATACCCTGAGGATGGAAAAAGTCCAAATCTGAAAATCTGGCATCTCAGACCTGCCAAGGTTGTGTATAAGTCAATGGGAGAGGTCCCAAAGCTATCTTGATTTGCACTGGGTTTTGTGCAATAATATGAAGATTTTTTGGGGGGTTTTTCCCGTAAAGAAAATGTTTGGGAAAGTGTATTGATAAATACGGAGAACAAACACATGCAGATTTGGTTGGAGTAGTTTTCAGAAAATATTGAGATAAATTCAGACTTTGATGAATGTGTCTAATAGAGTATGCTGTGAATACTTTATCTTAGGGTACCAGCAGGCCCTCTCACTATCATGTCTTGTGGGATGATAACTGCTTTACTGCTGATGAACTCCAGCTGCTGACATACCAGCTGTGCCACACGTATGTGCGCTGCACGCGCTCCGTCTCCATTCCTGCACCTGCTTACTATGCCCACCTTGTGGCATTTAGAGCTCGGTACCATCTCGTGGACAAAGAACATGACAGGTATTTATAGTTTTAGGACAAGTAATCAATTATACTGTCCTGTCAGCATTGCTTCATGTATAAGCATTGTATGAATAAGCTTTACTTTCTAAGGCTATGGTGCTACGCAATATGTTGACGCTATATAAATACATGTTAATAATAATGTTAATAAGGCTCTTGACAAATATAATGCAAGTGATAGTTATCTTATTTACTGACTCCTGAGGTAAACTGTTAAAGGGAAACTGTCATTGGAAAACATGTTTTTTTATAAACACATCAGTTAATAGTGCTGCTCCAGCAGAATTCTGCACTGAAATCCATTTCTCAAAAGAGCAAACAGATTTTTTTATATTCAATTTTGAAATCTGACATGGGGCTAGACATATTGTCAATTTCCCAGCTGCCCCGGTCATGTGACTTGTGCCATCACTTTAGGAGGGAACTGCTTTCAATGTAACTGAATAGTACGCAGTGGGACACGGGTTTTACTATTGAGTGATGTTCTTATATCTACCAGGCAGCTGTTATCTTGTGTTAAACAGCTGTTATCTAGTTACCTTCCCATTGTTCTTTTGTTAGGCTGCTGGGTGGGGGAAAGGTAGGGGGTGATATCACTCCAACTTGCAGTACAGCAGTAAAGACTGATTGAAGCTTATCAAAGCACAAGTCACATGACCAGGGGCAGTTGGGAAATTGACAATATGTCTAGCCCCAGGTCATATTTCAAAATGAAATATTAAAAAATCTGTTTGCTCTTTTGAGAAATGGATTTCAATGCAGAATTCTTCTGGAACAGCACTATTAACTGATGCATTTTGAAAAAAAATGTTTTTCCCATGACAGGATCCCTTTAAATTTTACCAACCTGCATAAAATGGCACCATCTAGTGGTTGTCTGTATGAACATTGTCACTTGCATGGGGGTCAGCTGTTGCTAAAGCACATGCAACGCTTCATTTTCCGAAATCGCCCCAAGTTACCTCAAGAGGAAACTTTGGGCGGCTACGCAAAATGAAGCGCTGCATGTGCTTTAGCCCTGGGGATTTTTCATTTTAGTGGACGGGAAGGCAGTTTGGGGAGATTGTCGCCCAGAAGAAGAGGCGATTAGTCGCCAGGCGACTAAATCTCCCAGAATCTGCCCGTGTGACCTTACTCTTAGACAGACAGGTTTGGGGAGGCCTTAATGAAAATCCACCTATGAATAAGCCTTTCAGTTATATGTATTCTTTAGTTGTGGTTATTATTTCAAATAACATTATTTATTGCATTATGGACACCTTGTTAAATGTGTGGTTGAATACCTGATGTTCATTCTCAATCTTGGTTCTAAAGTGAACAAGCAATATTTGCCTTTTGTGAATTACAAATGACTATACCAGATTTCCCTTTTGTGTTGCAGTGCTGAAGGAAGCCATGTATCTGGGCAAAGCAATGGTCGCGACCCACAAGCCCTTGCCAAGGCCGTGCAGATTCATCAGGACACCTTACGCACCATGTATTTTGCGTGAAAACACCTGCAACCCCCAAATACACACAGGTTTGACCTACAGCAAGGAATCTGAAGGATCTGCAGTGTGGGTTTCCTGGGCAAAAGGGGATTGTCCTGTCACTCCCCTTGCCATCCCTTCCCCACACTCCCTTCTGCTTGCACTGATGCCCAGGCACAGTGATTGAGGGGAGAGATAGTCCTGGGAATAGAAGATCATTGAGGAACACAGCACTATTATGCAATATGAAACCAGCCAACTGCTAGTTCATTGCAATGGAGCCACCACTTGGATGCACTGCTTATGTTTTGTCTTTTTTATTTTAAATATTTTAACCCTTTATGCCTTTACCTCAAATTGCTCTGCAGCATTAGCTGTCTTTGCAAAAACAAACAAACAAAAAAAAACCCCCACAAACAAATAGTGATGTTTAGAGGGTGAGTACATGCGCTAGCATGTACACGCCAGGACAGCCTTTAACAAGCATAGGATGTAATGCCTACTTTGTAATAAGCGTTTTGGCCCATCTGCTGTAATCCTTATGAAATGCAGTTAGTATATTCCTTGGCCACAAAAAGTAATTAAGGAGTGTTTGTAGTGGTAATGTAAAGGTATTGGCCACGCTTACCATTGATTTTTCTTGTTTTGCTGGCATAGGATTAACACTCCAACAAGGAAGGTGGCTAGAATCAGTCCTTTTTTGTGTTTATATGTATACATTTGTGTTCATATATTAGAGAGTGTGTGTAATATATATATATATATATATATATATATATATATATATATATATATATGTATGTAAGAGAATCTAAGTTTTAAGAAGGTGTTTCCTCCATGCATTTTAAGGCACACTTTTCCATACACTTTTGGCATAGCCAAATACAGTCCCCTTCCCTTATTCTGTCCAACTGCAAGACACTACTGTTTGCGTGAGTCAAGCAAACACTAAAACTGCATGTGGCCAGCGATGAGGCGTGCTGCCAATGGGATCATCTCAAACCTTCTCAGGAAGGAGTGAACAAAGCAGGGTATGGGGCCCTTAGTATTGCTGTGAGCCTGTTCCCTGTGCTGCTATTAATTAATTACCGCTTTTAAGCAGTGGAATCCTTATAACTGGGATAGGGTTGTCTGTCCCATAAGACGTGGAATGGTCTGTTCAATGGAAATATCCTTATTTCCCTGCAGGCTGCACGGTCACTGTTTACTATGGCTTTCTGTCACTTCTTCTCCTTTGTGGTGTTCCCTCCTCCACATCATTTGCTAAGATCAGACCAACAGCCCTACTGCTGTTTTAGGGAATCCATTTAAGTACTGAGATAGGTCTCCACTACCCCTTTATGGGATCCTCTTTAACATTCCACCAGTTGGTGACGGAAAAGTCATCCTGAAAAGAATGGGAGGTCCATACAATACAAATAAGTGTTTTTATTCTGTAAACAGAGTGACTATCCTTACTCATTATATATTGTTTTGTTACTGTTGCTAATATTATTAGCACCCCCATTTATAAGTATTGTTGGTGCATTGGGGAAATGTCTGTCTTTGTAACTGACAGCTTACTGTTTTATTTTGCTCTTTTATTTTAGTGCAACAAGCAAAAATACATTTAACCCTTAAACTTCTTTAGGGGAAAGATTGCATTGCATTTAGTGGCTTTGCAATCCTCACTGGAGCTTAAGGGGTTAAATATTAAAGCCTTAATTATGAAAGGGAAGTGTCAAACGTCCTGGGAGTATCCTAGTACTCAATAAACAAGTTTTGTCAAGGTGTCGTAACCACACAGTATAATCCTCTAGTAGGAAAATACTGTTTTCCAGTAGGTACAGTAGTTCAATATGTGGTACTTTTGCTTGGTTTCTCATAGACCAATGCATGTCGATTGTAGTTTGCCAATGACCATAACAGTTTTCAGGTTTTACACCATTCATTGACGGTAAAGTGAGATGTGGGAATCTCACTCGCCGAATTATGACCTTGCCTCATGTTAATGCTTTCTCATCAAGCTTGTTTCTGTTTCCAGGACCAATGCAGCTACTAGATTATACTCTAGCCTAATGAATATTTGATCAATTGGATGACAAAGGTTAAATTAATGAATTTGCTACAGTCCATTAAAATACAGTCATTTCTGTAGCGCACTTTTGACTGTACGCGTATGGAATTTGTAAAGGTGTTGGGGAGAGAGAGCCTCAATAAAATGTCTTTTCATTTCACAGTAATGGCAGTAACATTTGAGAAAAAAAAATATTTATTGTACAACAATAGTAAAGAGTGAAAATAGTCAGCAAAAATAAGGTTATAATTTGTAAGTGTTGTTATTGGGTTCCTTGAAAAGTGAAATATGTTTATATGCATTTATACATTGTCATGTGAAAATGACACAAAATGAAGATTAGTACAGATATGGGATCTGTTATCCAGAATGCTCGGGACCTGGGGTTTTCTGTGTAATGGATCTTTCCATAATTTGGATTTTCATAACTTCTCTACTAGAAAATCATGTAAACAATAAATAAACCCAATAGACTGGTTCTGCTTCCAATAAGGATACCTTGTATCTTCGTTGGTACAAGCTACTTTTTTTATTGCTACAGAGAAAAAGGAAATCATTTTTAAAAATTTGGATTTTTTTAGATAAAATGGAGTCTATGGGAGACATCCATGCCATCATTTGGACTTTCCGGATAACAGATCCTATACCTGTACATGATTTTCCATTTTTGGCATTTAATTCTTCTATAACAAAAACAGTTTGATACTGATACATACCCAATAATACTTACCTTAGGTACAGGCCTAAGAGAGCTGGACCCTCAATTCGGACACACATTCTGTAATTTGCCCCACCCCCCATTTATCTTCTACCGAACCCAGTCTGCAATGGGTTAACTAACCCAAAACCCGCAGAACCGGAAGTGATTTCACTCCGGAGAATGGATCAACCAGGTAAATCCAAAAATTAGCCATATCTCCAGGGGGGAGGTCAGTGGAACATGTTCGCACTTTAGCCGTGTACCCAGGCCGATTACGAGCGTACTGCCCACACAGTCAGGGAATCAGGATTTTCCTATCTGAAACCCAACTGCTTTGTAGGTATTCCACAGGTACTCAAACTAATGCAGGTCTCTAGTGCAGGACAACAAAAGACATCAGTGTAATGCTACGTGCCACCTGAATCAGCCCACAGATTGAGTAACATGATGACAAATGACACAGGATAGCACTGAAAAGTTTTCAAAAATGAATTGTTTTTTTTGGTGGTTTTTGATTTATGCTATACAGTGTAATTCATTTTACACTAGTTCAAATGTATTTGGCAAAGTGTATTAGTGTCTCCTGTAAACTGTATTTTAATTAAGAGCCATAGAATGTAGAATACATGGCAAGTGCATTAAAAGCCCACAGTGTTGGTGCCATAGATTCTACTTTTCTGGTCAGCTGACACAACAGTGCTTATGTTGCAAAGAGCCAACAGCCAGAACTTAATAAGTTTAAAGTCTTCTTGCCCCCTTCAGTTTTAAGAGAAATCTGTACATTGAATGAGATTTCCCTGGATTAATTGCTGAACACTACTAGTCCATATCTTTCGGACAGTTCTTTGCATTTTAAATCAGATATCACAGCCTGCCCAGACCAATATACCCCGTTTGCTGCTACTCAGTATTATATAAGGAAATATGGAATAAATGCAAAAAAGTTTTGCCACTATGGGGGCAGATTTACTAAATTACCATAAATTCACATGAGGGATTCGAATATTTGATCGAATTTTCAAAAAGATTCGAATTTCGAATATGCAAATTAGGCAAATTCGACCATCGAATATTTGAATTTGAATGATTCGAATATTCAAATTTAATTTTATTCGAATATTCGAAAATTCGATGCTCGAATACTTCCCCTTTAAATTTAAATTTGATCACCTACTTCGCCAGATTAAACCTACCGAAATGGGGATCATTCCCTAAGATCGAATAAGAAAAAATTGATTGATCGCTTAAAAATCGTTAGAATCTTCGATTCGAATTCGATTCGAATAATATCGATCTAATTTTCCCTATTCAAAATTCGAATTTGAATTTTTTTAATTCCCCACTATTCCCTGGTCGAATGTCGAATTTTTTTTTTCATTTGAAATTCGACCAATAGTAAATCTGCCCCTATGTGTTTCTGGCAATATCCATTTGCAATATAAGTGTCTGCCTTCTGGCATTTTCTCCATATACTCCTATATAATAGCATAAATAATATCGGCCGGATTGGATCCCTGGGTATTTGTGAAACAGCTTATTTGGTAATACTGTAAAGAATCTTTTCATCTAATGATAATGATATGGCCTTATCTCTAGTTACCAAGAATGGCACTGATTTGACTTGCATGGTTCTGAAAAAAAGAAACTTCTGTATACCGATACCTTCTTCATAGTGTCTCCAAAGTGCCTTTCCTTTAGTAAAAGCAAGTTATATAAGTAACTCAAATCTAGCAACTGCATTACAATTGGCGCCCTTTATAAAGCTTTTTTTAAAATATTTTTGTACTACTGATTTGCTGATGGCTCTAATCAGATTTTTTTAAAAAGTTATATATTATCATCTGGGATTTTATTTTATGCACAAAGTATTATTAGATTTAGCAGCTGGTCCCCAAATTAAACCAGTTGCCTCCCCAAATGTGTATGTGGGTTACAATAGCATTCTTACGTTTGTTCTACTT
>CM044434.1:68947226-68966230 GCA_024363595.1 Xenopus borealis | reverse complement strand
ATATATATATATATATATATATATATATATAAGCACTCAAGGCAGAGTTGATAATGGTGGCAAAAACAATGCTTTACTGCATTATAACAAACTGAGACATCCTGATGACTGTTCTAGGTGGACCGAAAGTGTTGATGTCTGTTTGTTATAATGGAGTAAAGCATTGTTTTTGCCACTATTATCAAGTCTGATAAGAGTGCTTTCATCCTCCATATTTTCTACTATTTTTGTTAGCACCTGAGAGAGAGATTCACATTAATACTAACTGCCAAATATACAAGTGGCCTTTAACCTAATGATTATTTTATGTTCGTTTTAGGATCCATAACTTTGTAGTCCCCTCCAATTTCTTTTTTAAGACTACCCCCCCTGCCACTCATATTTTGCCTTCTCTTTGCACTGTGAGCACAGTGTATGAAATACAATTATAAGAGAGGGAATAAGTGAGGGTGAAGCAGTGCAGCAGGTTCATGGCCTTTTTGATCATCATTATCAATATAATAAATATCCCCATTGCAGGCACAAGGCTCCACCCGATGTATTGTTGCATAAAGTGTGACTGCTGCAGACTGTTTTATTTTTGTATTTGTTTTCTAGCATAACGTAAGGATGTTTTGATAGGTGATGATAGTACTTACCACTGCTGCTTTTTTTAAGGATTCACTGCCAAAGGACAGTGGAGAAGTGAACCATCCTTAAAATGAATATGGCTATCATGGTACATTTTTGTAACCCATCTTTGTAACTGTTTGTGTTTAATAACAACCTCCCTCCTCAGTTTTTGTTCTACATTGATTTAGCTGCTGTATTTCTAGACTTCATTACTTACCACTCACTCATAATAATAAAAAAAAATCTAGTATGAACTACTTCCTGAGCCAAAACTGTCAAATGTTTCCACTGACAGCCCCCCATGCTCTTATGGTGTCATTCTGCCTACTGGAACCATATTTGTGTTGATTTCAAGAATTTTCTATTTTATCTGTTTTTGTTTTTCTTTTGTCCTTTATAATTATCTTTGTTGTTACTTGCATTATTAATGTCGCTTGCATCAGTTTGAAGTGTAATTTTCACAAATTTCTGCAATAAAAAATAAAATAGACCAAAAATCTGCATTGTATCTGCCATGCATCCAGAGTGCTAGAAATGTTCCTATTTCTCTTTATATCAGTAACGCTGGAAAGGGAGCAGTAAGAATTCCTGATGTAAACAGTTACAAAACAATTCTTTTTAGCAAAGGAAGGAATTCAGTGCTATGGAAGATATCACCAGTTGATAAACAGCCAGGGATCATGCTCTCTGATTAAGGCAATGGCCATATTCTTGAATAGTAACTATGGCATGTGCAAAAGTTTGGATACCCTTCCACTTATCCAGTGAACTGGTGATACATATTAAATTGCCACTTTTTGTTATTGGTTAACATACTTGGTTATATTTGATCTCACCAACTTGTGACATCTACTGTACAAAATGTTGAACAGCTTTCCATTTGTCCAGTGATAATCCCTGTGCCTGCATATTGAGTAGTGCTGTCAGTTATTTTAACAAGCCATATTTTGCCATATTATAAACATTCAGTGACATAACTAGATATCACTGGGCTCCACAGTGAATTATTTTTGAGGCCCCCAAAATGTCTAGAGGTTAACCTGTTTTACCAAAATGTTTTGAAACTGAATATGAATTAGGACCTCATGGGACCCCTATACCTCTTGGACCCCCCCGGCAGCCACAGGGTCTGCTTCCTCTGTAGCTACACACTTGTAAGCATTCAAACAAATCTTTTAAAGTGTTTAAGTTAACTTTTAGTATTTATTAGAAGGGCTAATGCTACGCAAATTTTCAATTGGCAGTCACTTTTTTTTTTTTTTAATTATTTGCCTTTTTTTTCCAACGTTTCAAATAGGGGTCTAAAAACAAATTGTGATTTCTACTTTTTATTACCCATCTTTGGAATATGAATAGCAGAGGCCTGAATACAATCTCTTATTCAAATCAGTGCATGGTTACTAGGGAAATCTAAAAACCAGACTGCTGAAATTGAAAACTGCTGAATAAAAAGCCAAATAACTAAAGATCACAAATAATAATAAATGGAAACCAATTGCAAATTGTCTCAGAATATCATTCTCTACAATATACTGAAAGTAAATTTCAAGTTAAACAACCCCTTTAACTCCCCCCCCCCCCACTCACGGCAGGTTAAAATTATTTAGAATGGTCCAGTATCTGCCAAAGATGACCCAAAAAGATCTTGGAATTAGAAGTGAGCTGCAAGAATGATTGGACAAAACTCTCAGTGTGGACTGTCATGCTTTGGCACAGCAATACTGAACTAGTGCCTGAAATCCAGGAGTCTAGCTTAATATGCCATATCTCCAGATTGTCCTGTTTTCTGCAGGACAGTCCTGATTTTGACAGCTTAGCCCGCAGTCCCGGGTTCCTTAGTGAAATGTCCTGAGTTTATCATTGATTTCCTGCACTGATGCCAGAAAAAGATGCATCGTTTCTGAAACTTAATTAAATCAAGAGGCTTTTTGTCAGAGCACCCAGACCACTGAGATTCTCCACTTTGATACATTTGTAACAATTTAAGATAAGCAAAGAAACAATTGTAACTATTTAAGAAAAGCAAATCTCTTGGGGAAACTGACTTCAACTTCATTAGCAAAACTGTTATAACACATAAAACATGGCCTTAATACTCTCCGAAATGTTTTCAAGCTTTCATAACTTAGCAAATGTTGTAAAATGGACATGGTAATTAGTGGGTGTGTCCATACAATGTGTGTGGTCACAAACTTTCCACAATACACACAGCTGATGTTTTTGTCCCTCTTAACATTAACACATGTTGAGAGGTACGATATGTGCGTGAAATCCATAGCTGGGCCTGAACAATTGTAGACTGGAAAAGCAGGAATTGACCTTGAAAGTCTTAGTACTACATTACTAATAGGGAAACCTCATTATGTACCCCAAATCTCTCACTATCAAAACAGCAAATGGTCTTACTTTTGTGTCTCATCAACAAACAGACTTTAAAGGGGAACTATCAAAAATGAAAACATCTGCTATATTCAGTGGTGTAACTAGAGGTTATTGGGCCCCACAGCAAATCAATTTTAGCCCCCCCCCCACTATCCAGAGTTTGTCTTGTTTTACCAATATATATTGAAATCAGGGCCTAATGGGGGCCCCCTATACCTCCTGGGCCCCCCTGCAGCCGCAGGGTCTGCTTCCTCTCTAGTTACGCCCCTGGCTATATTCTCTAAAATAGTAGAGAATATTTAATTCTATTTAGAAAGTTTCTTATTTACACAGTCACATTTGTTTCATTTTAAGATGAAGAATAGCCTAAAGAAAGTAGATGGAAAATCTGTAAACCTTCAAATGGTGGCTAGACAAATACAGTAGACTGCCTCTTAGCTCATACCACAGCTGGCTCGGCTAAATGATACAGGACGGTATGGTTGTTAATAAGACAATACAAAAATATCTTGGAATCTCAGGGGTTTTTTTTTTGGTTTCAAATATCTGTTTTGTTTGTGGTTCAAAATTGAGTCTGAGCATTATATATTACACATCAAAAAAATCCTACTTTTTCAGTAATTCATACATTGTTCCTGGAATAAACAGGACAACTAATAAACTTTGTCAGCCTAAATGACTTTCAGGTTTGGTTTATATGTGTATTTTGAAGAGAAATCAGGAAATTACACTATTAACCCTGAATAATATGAGCATACACCACCTAGCAGATCCAATAAGTGGGGTCAGTAAAGGGAATTCCTCAGAGTGATGTCTCATGGAACATGATCGGCACAATAGTGCATCTTATGCAGGGCTGGTCTTAAAGGAAAACTATACCCCTCCAACAATGCATAAAACAACTCATATGTAAAACCCTGCTTCATGTAAATAAACCATTTTCATAATAATATACTTTTTTAGTAGTATGTGCCATTGGGTAATCATAAATAGAAAACTGCAATTTCAAAAAATAATGGCAGCCTCCTGTGATCGTATGATTCACTGTGCACACAAACAAACTATACTTATTAGGTCACATGAGCCAATTAACAGTCAGAGCTCTGTCTTTTGCTTCCATACTTCTTCCTGTTACAGTTAGAGTTGTAGTATTTCTGGTCAAATAGTGGGTCAAGGCAAGGGGGCAGAGCCAGAGCACGCAATGTGCCGAAGACGGCGAGAAAGGTAAGTTTTCACTGGATTGGGTGCAGTTGGGGGCAGGCCAAGAGCCTTTTTTAGGGGTATTACAAATCTATCACCAGCTACATTGCCAGTAAATTTGTAATACCGGCCTTGGCAGGTGTTTTACCTGCTGGGCCGATAAAATACCGGCTGGGTGGCAACCCTAAGAACAGGGTTCGAGGATGGGAGGTGCAAAAAGTGGCCTATCTTTTCACCTCTCTCGTTCACAAGAGAAAGGGAGGCTATAGGGACACACAGGGAGCAAGAGAGAGGGGGGGAATACGGGCACACAGACCAAGAGAGAGGGGGAGGAAATAGGGGCACAGAGGGCACAAAAAAGATGGTTGAAATAGGGGCCCACTGGGCACAAGAGAAAGGGAGAATATAAGGACACACATGGAACAAGAGAAAGAGGGAACAGAGATAGAGCAAATAGGGCCACACAGGACATGAGAGAGAGGGAGAAAACAGGGTACACAGATAGGGTTGCCACCTTTTTCTAAAATATTTACTGGCTGGTGGTAACAAAAAAGGGTGGATCGTGATGTCAAAACACGCGGGCCATGACATAAAGGGGGCTGGTCCAAGGCGCCAAGATTTCAGGAGGGGTGACGAATCTAAGTTTACATGGGATTGGGGATGGGCCGAGGGGTCTTTCTAAGGGCATTACAAATTTACCTGCAGCTACATTGCCGGTAAATTTGTAATACCAGCCCTGGCCTTGGCTGGTGTTTTACTGGCTAGGCAGGTAAAAAACCGGCCGGGTGGCAACCCTATACACAGACCAAGAGAAAAGGGGAGGAAATAGGGGCACAAAGGTCACAAAACAGATGGAAGAAATAGGGGCCGACAGGGCACAAGAGAAAGGGGGAACACAGATGGAGCAAGTTGGTCCACACAGACCACAAGAGAGGGGGAGCAATAGGGTATAGGTGCAGCATATAGGGGGGCATACAGAGCATGCATCCGCAGGGTCTGCTTCCTCTGTAGTTACGCTCCTGCATTTAGATGCATTAATAGTCTTCAAGCATTTCATAACCAACCCAGTGTGGCACTAGCCTAACATATGAAGGTGGCCATACAGAGGCCAATAAAAGCTGCTGATAGACCCAGTCGTCAGCTTATTGGCCTGTGTATGGGGCCCTCTGATGGGCTCCTCTGATTGATATCTGGCCAAAAGTCGGCCAGATGTCAATTGGGCAGGATTAAAAATCCCTCCTGCTTACCTTTGTTATGATCTGATTGATCAGCCCTATATTTCCCTCTTCAATGTGGGCATTTTGGGGGAGAGATCTGCTCATTTGGCGACATCGTCAAATGAGTGGATCTCTCAGTGTATGGTCAGGGTGCTCTCACAACCTGTAATCTAATCAATATACACCTTATAGAAAAAGGCAGGAAGATACTTTAAAGTCAGTCATTATCCTACACAATAAAGCACACGTGTTCTGGACACTGTTAAATTGGTGACACTGATTACTGGGCTAGCAAAACTAAACATTCTGTATTAGCAGCACTGCTATATGCAAGTTTCCATTATAAAACGGTAACTTGATCCTCCAGCATTCAAGTAACTTTTTTATCCCTGTCCTGCACTTTCTTGTGAAGCTCCCTTGTGAACCCGCCCACTGCTTAGCAACAAGTGATTTCTGTAAACACCAAGGTTGGCTGATGTTTCCCTGGTGATGCCGGCGTGCTTAGACACCAGCTGCATTTGTGGAGCACAGAAAGACAGCACAGGACTGAGAAGGCAGCTGCGAGGTGAGATCCTTTCCAGTTTTTGTGCCATGGGGCACCAGTTAAATGAGATGAGCATTGTTGACAATATGCAATATGATATTTAGGCATCTTTGCAGGCCCGGACTGGCAATCTATGGGTTCTAGAAAATGCCAGAGGGGCTGCTATAAGGTGCCATAGAAAGTCAGTATTTAGTGGGCTGGTGGCAGCTGTTTGGGCCTCTGTGTGGGCCGATTGGGCCTCTGTGTACCTGATATTCCAGGGCCTATTTGGACTCTCAGTCCAGACCTACACTTAGGAATAATAAGGCAGTATATCATTACTTTGAGTCATGTGTAATCATAGTGTTGTTTAACTACTTGGCCAGAACTCAAAACCAGGGGACCTCTTTAAATTAGGTACAGGTAGTAATTATTAGTGTGATGATTAGTGGGGAATACCAGTGTGAGGATGGCATATAGACATGAATATCAAGTGCAGTGTAGGTTATCAAGGTAATCATTCCTTTCTGTCTAAATGTATGGCATTTAGTATACACTCAACCTTCTAATATGGTGTAGGCAGTCATATTGTACATAAATGTAGCGGAAGATGCACACTTGCATTGATGCTGAAATGGTGTGATAATCTTGCCATTTTCACCTGTAACAATAGCAACATTAAGACACAGACGACCACATAACTGATTGTCATACAAATACCACAACTATTGTATAGATTAGTGACTCTTAAAGAAATTGTTCAGTATAAAAATAAAAACTGGGTAAATAGATTGCATGTGCAAAATAAAAATGTTTGTAATATAGTTAGTAAGGCAAAAATGTAATGTATAGGCTGGAGAGACTGGATGTCTAATACAGTATAATAGCCAGAACACTAGTTCCTGCTTTTCAGCTCTCTTTGTTTACATAGATTGGTTACCAGGCAGTAACTAGTCAGTGACTTGAGGGGGGGGTGGGGGCACATGGGCCACAACTGTTGCTTTTGAATCTGAGCTGAATGCTGAGGATTAATTGTAAATAGGGTTGCCACCTGGCCGGTATATTTGATGGTTGATCCCAATGTTATTAATAGGAAAAAAAGATAAATATATAGGAAGGCCGGTATTTTTTTCTGGAAAAGGTGGTAACCCTAATTGTAAACTCACTGAACAGTTGTGTCAAGGGGCAATCCTAGTCATTTCCTTTTGCCGCAACGGCACTCACCTCTTCAGTGCCTGAGTGGGTCGGGGACAGTCCACATCGCTAGTGCAGACCAGAAGAGACAAATTTCCAGGCTGAAAGCGGAAACGGAACAGGCATTTTTGCCACCCCTAGCAACCAGGGGGGTGCTGCTGCCTGAGGCGAGTGCCTCAACTCGCCTCATTGGTGGAGCGACCCTGGTTATGTCCCATGTAGCCCCTCTTATAGTCACTGACTATAGAGCTGAAGAGCAGGAAAATGTGTTCTGTTCTGTTAGCATCCAGTCACTCCAGCCTTTGGACATTTTCCCCTAACTAACTATATTAGAAACATAGTTTACTTTGCACAGCCTATCTATTTGCCACATTTATATTTTTACACTGAATTGTTCCTTTAAGAAGCAGCTGAAACGTAATAAGCTATTGTGCCTTATCAATCCAACCTAGGGATGCAGTGAATCCATAATTTTTTGGATTTGGCTAAATAGCAAATCCTCCTTAAAAGATTTGGCTGTATGCAGAACCAAACCTGAACCTAAATTTACATATCTGCATAAACATACATACTAGACTCATCTTTAATCTTTTGTTAAAGGGGTGGTTCAACTTTAAGTTACCTTTTAGTATGTTTTAGAATGGCTAATTCTAAAGCAATTTTTTAAATATTTTTTCCAACTCTTGAATGGGGGTCACCCATCTAAAAAGCAAATGCTCTGTAAGGCTGTCCGGGTCAAAACTGCCTGTCCGGTTTTCCAAATTAGGAAAACTGGGCAGGATTTATTATGATTGATTCAGTGACCGGCCCAATGCCAGTCGCCCAGGGCCGGATTTACCTAGTGGGCGTCCCTAGGCCCGCTGTCATTTGTCGCTCCCATATCCCCTCCCTTTTATTTGCTCAAATTTACATCAGGACGGAGCAATGGGAATTGGTACACAGGAAATTTTAATTTCTGAACTAATGTGAGTGTGGTTGGGCAGTATGTCGCCCCCTAAAATCCTGCCACCGTAGGCCCGGGCCTAGGTGGCCTCTCCACAAATCCGGGCCTGCGGTCGCCACATCATAGCCCTGTCCCTGACATCACTGTCTGCCCCCACTGTATCACAGCACCGCCCCTGCCCATGTTGCTCCGGGTGAAAGGGTGGCAACTCTACTATGAATGTATTGTTATTGCTAATTAATATTACCCATCTTTCTATTCTGGCCTCTTATTCAATTTAATGCATGGTTGTTAGGGTAATTAGGAACCTAGCAACAAGATTGCTGAAATTGCATACAGGAGGGTTGCTGAATAAAAATCTAAATAACTCAAAAACCAATTGCAAATTTCTCAGAATACCTCTACATCATACTAAAAGGTGAGCAAACCTTTAAGAAAGCCCTATCTTGGGGAATGTATGTTGGGCAACACCTGCCCTCTTTGCCTCTGATCTTTCCTTTCATATTAAACTAGAGTTGGAACTGATTATTGTTGATCTATGTGGCAGATTAAAGGCTCCTCCCTGTAACCTTACCTATACATTCACAGCGTATTTTTGCTATGTGAGACACATTAATATTAAATACAACACCTCACCTTATACAGTGATGCACTAATATATATCATATTACCGTGTTGGGCTGGCTTGCCTATGGCATATAGAGATAATCTGACCCTAGGAACCTATTTACCAGGTTGAGAGCTCTGCCTTTAAGCCTGTTTTTTATGTTTTGGGGATTTGACATAGGGGACCTGCTTTGTCCTACCATTGGTACATGCACTACCATATACATCCAGATTTAACCAGACATTTGGGCAATTGCACATCATTATCATGGAAATTATTCAGAACAGGGTGAGTCTTTGGCCAATTGTGCCCAAGGAGTTACTGAATGCTGGAGGATCAATTTATTTTTAGAAAAGGAAAGGTGGGAAACGAATGCTGCTAAAACAGAAGGTATATTTTCTGCTAATAATCAGTGTTGTCCTTCTGTCCCATTTCTCATTCCTGTTCTATAATGTACATTTGTTTTATTTGCCTAAACTACCCCCCCCAAACACTCCATTATCCAGACATAATTTTGTAGGACATTTTGGCTCCAGCTCATGGATTGCTACTAGAAATGGCAAAATTAACCAGTTTTGCCCTAACCAGCTCACCTCACCAACTACAGTGTATATGAGTAAGCCACACCCACTGTGAATGAAGTATTGATCCCAATAAATATGATTATGAAGATTTTCATTCATCCAGGTCATGGTATATCTAATATATAGTGAATAAAGTACCCCCTCTTCTAAAATATAAGGATATTATAAGTTACAGAGGAGTTTTATCACATATAAAAACACGAGGCCCAGGGCTGAGTGTTTTTATACAGGTCATGGAACTCTGAGGTAACTTCTAATACCCTCATATTTTGCAACATGGGGTTATTTATTATAATAAACAAGTTTTAGTGCATCATGTGACA
This sequence comes from Xenopus borealis, assembly GCA_024363595.1. NCBI lineage: Eukaryota > Metazoa > Chordata > Amphibia > Anura > Pipidae > Xenopus > Xenopus borealis. The sequence goes on along the minus strand of CM044434.1, from coordinate 68,956,645 downwards.
AAAATTACATCACAACTGACCGTTTATAACTAATGACATCACAACTCAATGTTTATAACTGACGACATCGACAATCACCGTTTATAAGGATATCATTTACAAGATATTCATGGCTTTTGTGTATTATTAGTCATTCTAAAACCACTGGACTTGCTGACTAATTATTGAAATTCAATGATTACTCAGCAAGTTCAGTGGTTTTAGAATTACTTGTATTAGGGTAGTGACACATGGGCAGATTTGGGGAGATTTAGTCGCCTGGCGACTAATCACCTGTTCTTCCGGGTAACAGTCTCCCTGAACTACCTTTGTGTGTCTTCCCTTCCTGTATAATGAAGAGTCGCCTGCACTGAGCACACGCGGTGCTTTGTTTTCCCGAAGTGGCCCAAAGTTGCCTCATGAGGAAAGTTCAGGCAATTAAATCTCCCTGAATCTGCCTGTGTGTCACTACACTAGAGGTCCCAATAAACATTTCAGATATTCACCATTTACAGGACAGTGATAAAGGGAGATCACAGTACACTAACTGCCACCCATTTAGCAGTGCTTAGAATACTTGTGCTTTGTTGTTTAGGATCAGTGGTGTAACTGTAAAGGAAGCAGACCCCGCAGAGCAAGGGGAACAAGGGCCCGGACCTTGAGGTCAGTTTCCCCTATAGCAGCTAATAACCAAGCTGCTGGGTTGTGCCTGTTTCCTGTGTGGGCTGTGGGCATGCAAGCAGGATGAGCTGCCTGCCAAGGAAAGGGTTTAGGAGTGCCGGCCCCCTTCAAAGATATTTTTGCTAGGGGGCCCATCACCATCCACCCACTTCAGCTACTGTGCTGGTACACTGCTGTTTAAGATAATGACTTAAGATTGATTTGCTTCACAGTGAAAATGAGCTTGAGCAGCTTTTTTTCTCTAAAGTGTATATTGATAAGATTACCAAAGTTTGTGAGAGCACTTATAGGGGTATATTTATCAAAGAGTGAAGTTAAGGGGTTTATTTATCAAAGAGTGAAGTTAAGAGTGAAGTTCCGCCAATAGAGTGAAATTCCACCACTCTCCATTTATTTCTATGGGATTTTTAAAGGCATATTCCTCAAAGGGTGAACTTTCACTTCACCTCACCCATAGATAAAAAAAAAATATATATATTATGCTAGTGCAACAATATTCAAGTAACAATACTTTTATGGGCATACAGATAGGCCTGGACTGGGATTCAAAATAGACCCTGGCATTTCAAGTACTAAGAGTCCCAAACAGCCCCCACCAGACTTTCTATGGTATCTTACAGTAGCAACCTTTGGAATTTCACAGATTCTGGACCTCCATACACACAAATGACTTGTGAAGTTAAAAGCTCAAAACCCACCTAATGGAACAAGCAACATATTACTACCAACCACATGGCCGAACCCTGTGGGCCATTTATGGTGGATCTTTACCAAAGCTTAATAATTATGCTTAATGCTGTGGTTTTCTATCCACATGCATCCCTTGGTTTGAACAGATGCTCAGAGACATATTTGCTCTTAATGAATGTGTTGTTACTCTGTGCCTTACACAGGGCCGGATTTATATAGCGGGTACCCCTAGGCCCACTGACGTTCGTCGCCCCCCATATTCTGCTCTTTAGTCGCAAATTTTCATCATCAGGACGGAATGGGGATTGGCGCATGGGAAATTAAAAAAACCATCTTATCTTCTGCTTCTCCCCCGTGTTTCTGAACCAATGTGGGTGTGGCTGGGCAGCATGCCACCCCCTAAAATCCTGTCACCCTAGGCCCAGGCCTAGGTGGCATTTCCACAAATCCGGGCCTGGCCTTACACATAAAGTCACTTTATTTCAGATATGGCCACTTTGAGTGTCAAACCGGGAAGCAGATTTACTGTGACAGACTGGCACACCAACGCAGGTCTCATCTCCACGAACGCAGAGAGGCAGCGATTTTCTTCTCATCAGATCCGTCAAGAAGCGCGGGCTCTTCGCAATGAGACAAGTAACCAGGTATCACCCTTATATGCACCTTCCTTCCTCATTTTGTTGTTTTGTGAATAAAGCATTAACATCTGCATTAACTTACATGCAATGTATCCACTCTTAAGGTAATGGATATCTAAATGATTATTATGCCATATTGTAGAATCCCTTCTAAACATATACAGGTTTATTTACTTGTGCCATCAGGGCCAGAACTAGGGGTAGGCAGAAGAGGCACAATAATAGGGGGTGCTGGGCAGCTACCTCTAAAACTGTCTTCTGTCTTCTGTCCGCGCCTCTCAGCCTTGCTTTTCCCTCTTGATACCCTCCACTCTCTTGTTGCTCTCCCTACCCTCAGTTGCTGTCCCCTCCCTCCCTGACTCACCCCTCTCCGTCCGTCACTTCACTCTCCATCGCTCATGCATGTACACATGCGTGTCGGGTACGGGGCTTGCTGGCAGGGGATGGGGCTTGCTGGCCAGGTTGCCTAGTGTGCCCGAGCGGCCTGGCCCAGCCCTGTGTGGCATGTACACAAGTTGTTGTGTTTTGGTAGCAGAGGATGAGGAGGGTATAACAGTGCTTTATTAACAGGTTCATGCAGCCATTACACAACAGCAGTAACTTGAACTCTATCAAGCTGTACAGAAAATACTGTGTAGCTGCATAGTACAAGTAATGTGCAGAGTGACACCCGCAGGCCATTTGTATAAACACCACATTCCCACTATAGTAGTAAAGCATATAGACAAATATTTAAGCAGTATGTATCATCATATACATTCTTCACATCACATAGTCGTTGGTCCATGCATGTAGTTTTCTGATTCTCTCAGTACTCCTTATAGGTTCACTTTCTTCAGGCCTCTTGCTGTCGGCATCAGGAGTAGGAAAATGTCCTTCATCAAATGGAACGTCTCCAAAATCATATCTAGCAGGAGCAAGACGACTTGCATTCCATATGCGTCCATCAGACAGTTCATATGTGTATGGTCCTCGCTGGCGTCTCACTTCAAGTGGTTTAGTAAATTTAGATTGTCCTTGTTTCAGAGTGCTGGTTTCTTTGGTGGAGGTTTCATGTCTGCAACATGTAACCTAGTGTGCTATGTAATAATTTAGCTGGGGATGCTTGGGTTGTTGCATGGCAACAATGAAGGGACTCTGTTGTAAACACTTTCCAAGATTTCCCAGTAAGATTTGCTGTCTGTAGTGCTTCTTTGAGACTGTTGAATCGCTAGATTTCTCCATTTGTTTGTGGGTAATACACTGAAGATTTTCTATGCCCAATATTCTTCTCTCTCAGAAAGATTTCAAATTCCAATGAGACAAACTGTGGTTCCGCTGTCTGATATTAACTCCTTTGGATTTCCTTCTCTACTGAAGACTGTAGACAGAAATGTTATTACTATAGCTGATTGAAATGCTAATAGAGGTGCAGGCTGCTGCAGAGGTAGAAGAGACATCCTGTCGCCAATCTGTTGTGTTTTGGTAGCCGAGGATGAGCAGGGTATAACAATGCTTTATTAGCAGGTTCATGCAGCCAGTAACTTGCTGTGTAATGGCTGTCATTTGCATGTACAGCACTTTGTAAATTACCCCTATAGTTGTTTTGTATCACAAGTCAAATCCAGCTCATTGTTATCTCTACTGCATACAAAAAGAAATCATACACAGTGAGACAAAATTACAATGTTACACTTATTTTCCTTTCCTGTCCCAGCCCTACAACCACTCAATACATATACGCCCACAAGAATATAAGCATAAACTGCAATAATCATAGTGCAGTAAACACTAGACACCAAAGAATAAGCACTGTGCAAAGAAAAACAACATATATTCAATTCAGTTTTACAATCTGGCCAATATAAGTACAATGTGCTATTCTATTATAATGTGCAATATACATATAGTATAATGTGCTCTTCTATTATAATATTGTGCAATTGTGCCCTTTCTGATAGTCTCATACCAGCCTCTATTATAAAGTGCAAACCATTGTGCTCAAATATATCCACAAGAAAATTCACATGAAGTGAAAATAATTATGTGCCTTGTTCACCACCTAGACCTTACAGAGTAAAAAAAAAACCCTGTGCCTTGAATTTCTATAAAGGACCTTATTAATTATTAAAAGACGCACAAAAAAATTAAGAAGACAGTTGTTCATTTAAATATCTCATAGCCCAAGGTATAAAACTTTTACAAAATCTGTCTGAGTGTGCTTTAATACTGAGATACCTCTTGCCAGATGGCAGAAGATCAAAAAACGTATAAAAAGGATGTCATGGATCCGCTACTATACTGGATACCTTCCAAGCACATCGATTATTGAAGATTTCGTGATTGATGATTAAGACTCTCCAATGATCTCACCTGCCGTTCTCACAATCTTTTGCAGCTTTTTGTGATCAGCCATGCTGCAATTTTCCATACCACACCACAATAGAATTTGTCAATATGCTCTCAATAACCCCTCTATAAAATGGTATCAATGCAAATCTAGGAAGATTCACTTTCTTCAGCCTTCTTAAAAAGAAAAGCAGTTTTAACTAAGGCTGAAGATTTAAGACTCCATGCAAGATCATCCAAAATATGGACCCCAAGGAATTTAGTCTTGCTCTACTATGGCACCATCTATATGAAGGGGCTTATGACCTGAATGTATCTTCTCTGCTTCAGAAAACAATGAAATATTCCAGCATCTGTTCCTGGCAAGCACGTTTTTACATTATCTTGCTTGAATGCAGTACCTGATTTCAGTAAAGCCACTAAATAGCCTCCTGTAAAACATTTGTAGGAAGACTTATTTGAGAATGAAATGGTCACTAGCGAAATAGGAGATGGCAGATATTTGTGCGAGTAGCTGCTCGCATGGGGGAAGATTCTAATACACATGCAGGGCTGTATTTATAGGCACCTATGCCTAGGGTGGCAGGTTTAGGGAGGCAGCCCTCTGGTCCCTTTATGATAAATTAACATTTTTTGAAAGAAATAAAATTTCCCTGTCAACCTCTGAGGACGTCCGGTGTAAATCCAGTGGTTTGTGGCAGCCATACACATTATATTAAGGGCAAAGTGATGACTTCTTACACCTTTCACAATTCTTTGCAAGAATAGGTTATAGTCCAAATGTATATTGGTCAAAGACATGCTTCTATAGGGTGGGCATATCTGTAATCTTCAACATGAAACAGAACTATAATATATCAGTATAGACAGGCGTTAGAAGACTCCAAAGAAGGTCCAGAATAAGAGGTTTCATCACCCTCTATCCACACTAAGTTTACTCAGGTAACATGTTGGACCAGAGTTTCTTCCTTTATATATTCAAGCAGAGATCACATGCTGTGACAGGGATATTTAAAACCACCTAATGAGTTGGGTCCTATTACCCATTACTAAATTAGTAAAATGTAACTTTTAATTACTTCATTAAAACAAAACAAGCAAATTAAAAAGCTAAAATGGTCCTTATATCTGCAAAAATTTGCACAAGTTGTGAAGGCACACAGACACACTAAGTTAAAAATAAAATTGCTGCCCACCAAAACTAGGGGAATTTTATTCATCTATAAAAACCACCTGACTGCCATGTATTGCTAACGTCACATAAATTATCTCCATCTTTGCCAAAGTGCATGTGCAACTGTAATCCGTCAGGTGGCAACATCAGCATGATAGATGGTACAAATGATAATGTGCTTTTGTATAAGTGGTGGTAGAACAGAGCAGAGGTGTAGCAATTAATATTAATTCATATGCCCTTAGTTTTGATGGTTTGCAATGAACATTTTTGCTTGGTGTTTTTAAAGTGGGCTTGCTTGTGTATATTAGCAAAAGTATAAGGACCATATAACATCACCTTTTAACTATTGTGAATTTTTGTTAGTTTGTTTTTTACTTACTTTTGTCCTATTTTGGATTTATTTTAATGGAGCAGTAAAAAGATACGTTTTAATAATTAAGCCATGTGTAATCCCCAATAACAAAAATTATCTTGTTGGGTGTGGTGGTTTCGGGAAGGTCACTCTAGGTGAATGCTGATTGAATACACCGAGAATGGAAACTCCAGTCTGAGTAAACGTAATAGTAGATAGTAGGGTGGATAGTGGGTGGGGCAACCTCATATACATTCTTTGGCATCTTCTTTACTGATATTTTTATTACAAGTAGTCAGCACACCCAATATTTACAAATGAGGCTAATAAGCAGTGACAAAATTAGCAGGAAAGGCTTGGGTAGAGCTATATTTTATTAGAGCAGGAGAGCACAGTGTGCCAGCTGGTGATATTACAATATGCAGGGATGTATTTAGATGCTGAACCTAGTCCCCTTCGTCTTTAGCTATTGGTGCATGCATAGACAGTTCTGCTCTACTGCACATATGCCAGGAACCCCTTCCTCCCACTCAGCTTTAATTCTAGATGAAGGGTGGAGAACTGAGTAGTTTTTTTTATGTGCTTTTTTTATTTAACATATAAGCACCCAGTCTACACTCCCTTAAAGGCCCTCAGGTGTTTCTATAATAAACACAGCTCTAATGGTATATTATATTATGTTCTGTTATTACTCAGTACATCCATATTTCAATTCTAACATGCTTGATTGCTTTTTTAGGTATAATCATCCCCTTTTTTTCTTACATCGGGAAATATAAGGTCTTGTGCATTACTCACAGATCTCGTCAAGTTCCACCTATAACATCCGTTGTGTCTTCTTATTAGACAAAGTGGGATGAGCACGACAACAACACCCGCCTTGCTGAACGCATAGATGAGGTGGAGAAGTGGCGGCAAGAGCTTGACAAGTGTCTGTCTGAAGTTGATGCTGAAATCAATGCCTTGACTCAGGTGTGTTTTTGCTATTTGAAAACCATGGATTGGTAGATTTAAAATATGCACTTAGCACACACAGACACTCAGATATACAAAAAGAAGTATTTTCTGCCTTCACATTTCATTTTTTTGGATCACATTTTCAAAAAGACCAGTAAAAACTTTGGATTATTAAGCTATTGGTTATAAGGCTTTTTTGCTTAATAATGGATATACATCCAAGTGAGATTTCAGCCAAGACAGTTCTATTACTAGACCCATATGCTTTCATGAATCATCTGAAGATCACTTTTATCCTGACCTCACATGATCTAATTCCAAAATTATTGCTTGGCTTGCTTGTATGCTGATGTGTCGAATATGTAAACATTATGGTCATGCATGATAAAGAATGTTTCCTTAGTGGTCACATATGTGTTAATGCAGAAGCCTTTCACATCCAAGCACACAAACACCCTGGATCATATTTTGGATGCTTTTTGTTTTGTTATTGCACCAGCTAATTAATCAAAATAATTCCGAGGGATGTCCACACATATATACAATTGATCATAATGTTTGGTTGGAAATTGATTGAATTATGAGACAGGTGGGATGTGACCATTAATACACTGCATCTGTGAGATGTTATAAAATGAGGTAAGGTTACTGTCTTACTAAAGAACACAGAATTTTGACACTACTGTTATTTAATATATTTCTGGGGGTTTGCAGATCAAAGATGAAGCAGAACAAGCCCTGCAAGCTAAAAACGTCCCTTTGGATGTGGCCATTGAATGTTTGACTCATCGGGAGAGCCGCAGGGAGATTGATCTAGTGAAGGATCCTGTTGAGGATGAACTGCACAAGGAGGTGGAGGTGATTGAAGGTGTTCGCAGGGCTCTGCAGCAGAAGATCAGTGAGGCATTTGAGCAGTTATGGTAAGGATCAAAATCATTCCTCAGGAAACAAGTGTGCTCACTTTGCTTCTCTTGCTAGAGGGGTGACAGCACACTTGTCTACTGTCTACCACAATAGCAGCAGTACAGTTCATAGATGGCCAACAAATGTAATTCTCCTCTTATGTGCCTGTATTTTAATCTCAGTTCTCTCTCCTCCCTATTGTGTTTTTCTTTTTCCCACAATTCCTCTCTGCATACCTACTTTTTTGCATTTACACCCTCCCCCATAACCCGTTATTTTACATACTCTTCTTTTTCTTTACTACCATCCTAACTTCTGTTTTGCTGTACTATTCTCCATCTTCCCTACAATTAATGAAGCGTTAGACTGGGAGTCACCACAACTAATAGGACCCTAGTTTTAGCAGTTACTTACCACTTGCTGAGTTATATACAGTGAGCTCTTGATATCTAACTGCGAGGAAGTCATGTAATCAGACATACTTTCACACGTAATGGTGTATTTTGTCCAATAAGTAAATCATAAGCAAGATAGCCCACAAAGACAAGCAGAGTGCCTGATTTCCTTAGTAAATAAAGGGACAGTAAACCCCCTTGTTCAAAATGATTGTAATGAAAAGGACTTTTATTACTTTTTGCTTACTGTTTTGATCATCAAAAATCTAGACAGTGAGATGAAAGCTACTCCATGTTTGGTCCTTGTGAGGCAGATAATTAGGCTATGGATACACATGCTGTGGCTTATCAGTGGCTCTTGTCAGTCTGAGTAATTTTGCAAGCTGAAAGAAGCAGATCTGCTTATTGTCCATAGCCTGTGTGTCCATAGCCTTAGATTTCCAGTGTACAGATAACCCTCCTGCATAACAGACTCCTTGTAACAAAAAAGTGACATAAAATAATACCGGTAAAATAATTATCTATTGAGCAAGTACCAAACAGTTTCCCTGTTTGTCCTGTTTATCTTAAGAAATAACATAAAAACAGATTTTTTTGAAATTAAAAAACAGAAAGAAAGCATGTTTAGCACAAGCCCTATTTACTAAACTCAGGCTGAATATATATATATATAAAATAAGAATTTATTTTAAACTGATGATTATTTGGGGAATTTCTTCTTAAGCTTACTACAAGAAGCAAAGCACCAGCTGAACTTTGATCAGAGAAGCAAGACTGAAACAGTGGAAATAGATGGGACCTGCTTATCACTGACTAGGAATTCACCAAACATTTCTCTTAAAGTGGATCCAGCTCGTGTACTAAATGGGTAAGAACACTCATTGCCAAGAGAAAACATCTAAATTGTGTATGGAATCTGAAGATATATAAAGGACATAAAAATACACAAACACACTCCAGATATCCATTCAGTAATCTTTTGGCCCTGGTATAGAGCCTGGTGCAGAATTTGCAACAGAGCCAAAACATTTGATATTTTATGATGCACTATTCTGGAAGTCCTGAAAAGTGCCACACTTAGTTTATATAACAAATGAAAATAACTTTAATAGCAAACATGTTGGGAAAGCATATAAAGTAAAAATAAACAGGGTGATATGAATGTGTCGCCCCTATTATCAACAGGACCACTACACCCCAGGAATGGGAGCAGTTCAGCCGTTACAGTAAGGAACGAGCAGAGGCTGAAGTCAGAAGTTCTGGAAGACTAAGGGAATCTATTTCTTTGACCATTGCACAGGTATGCTTTTGACAAAAGC
>CM044434.1:68911273-68932543 GCA_024363595.1 Xenopus borealis | reverse complement strand
ATTTGTAATTTTATTTATTTTATGAGTAAAACTCACAACTTTTGAGGTTGTTTGACCAAAGGTAAACTCTCTCTGCTTGCATAAAACATCACATCTGGGAAGGAATTTTACCTTTGTGAATGTTTCTTTGTATGTAATATGTTATTTTTATCAAGGTACATATACTCCAGTGCATAAATCCCCACTAAGCCGACTTTATGTTTGTTATGCATAATGCCATTGTGTTGGTTTATTGTGTGTGTGTATTTCACATGATTCTGTGAAACTGATTAGATCAATCCAGAGTGCATATTCTTATAAAGAACAAAATCTCTATTATTTTACTTACATTGCATTTAGTATTTTCCCACATTCTTATAAGCATTTCCAGATAATGGCACAATCTGTGCATTTAATATAACAAACAAGGGGAAAGTAGTGCTCACCACTCACCACCTCCAGGGCATTAAAAATGGTTTTGCAGATTCCAGTGAGATGTATATAAGCCGGAGAAATATTAATTGATAAAATGTTGACTGATTTGGCAAAACCTCACATTACAGATATATTGTACTTGACCATCCACGCATTGCAAAACCAGCTCTTTGATTTACTCATTTCTTTTGTAATGTTAACGTCTTGTGCTTTTCTGTCCTCTATGGTAGTTTTAACATATACAGATGACACGGCCATGGCGAGGTCAATTGTACAATCAATACTTGAAAACGACGAATTTGATGTTGATGATCTGGCAGACAGGTAAAAATGTCAAGGACAGCCACTGGACCCCCCCCCCCACGCTTAATCTCTTCTAGTGCTGTCCCATTTTACCTTTCTTTTGGCATAAATGTAAAGGTGGCCATACACGGGCCGATAAAAGCTGCTGACAGACCAAGTCGGCAGCTTATTGGCTCGTGTATGGGGCCCTCCCACGGGCTTCACCGATTGATATCTGGCCGAAAGTCGGCCAGATGTCCATCGGGCGGGACTAAAAATCCTGTAGGATGGTGGCCGCATCTGTTTGCTGATGCGGTCCCGCGATCCGACCGCCTGTAGGGCCCACGATCGGATCATCCCGATATCGCCCACCTCAAGGTGGGCATATCGGGGAGAGATCTACTCGTTTGGCGACATCGCCAAACGAGTGGATCTCTGCGTTTATGGCCACCTTAAGTCACCAGTTTGAAGGCATATGTGCCTACACCCTTTTCTAAAGTTTTGTGGGGTAACTTGTGGGGTTGGTTAGCCCTAGACTTGGGCCCTTGATCCTTTCAAATACCAGAGTGGCTGCTGTAAAGTGGCACAAACAGTTATTACTTATTTGGCTATTGGAGGCTGTTTGGGCCTCTGTGTACTTGAAATGCCTGTTTTGAATACCAGTCTTGGTTTGTAAATATTACATTATTGCTGGTGGGAAGGAAATGGGATTTTTCAGCTACACTAGAGGCCAACAATATAATAGGTCCTCTATGCCAGGGCCCTTTACAGTAACACCAATAAATGAAAGTGTATCAAAGTAAATAAAGAGGTGGTTCACCTTTAAGTTAACTTTTCGTATGTTATAGAATGACAAATTCTAAGCAACTTTGCAGTTGGTCTTAATTTTTTTTTTTATAGTTTTTGAGTTACAGTAGAACCCCCATTTTACATTTTTCAAGGGGACCAGAAAACTAAAGGTGTAAAATCCAGGAAAATGTAAAATCAGGGAAATGTATTGTACATAATATATAGGTGGGACCACAAAACAACAATGTAAAGTGATGGAAAACCTAAAATCAGAGGATGTAAAAGGGGGGTTCTACTGTATTTGCCTTCTTCTTCTTCTGACTCTTAAAAGCTTTCAAATGGGCACCATCCAAAAACAAATACTCTGTAAGGCTAAACTTTTCTTGTTATTGCTACTTTTCCTCACTCATCTTTCTATTCAGGCCTCTCCTAGTCATATTCCAGTCTCTTCTTCAAATCAATGCATGGTTGCTAAAGTAATATGGACTTTACCAACCAGCTTTCTGACACTGAAAACTAGAGAGCTGCTGAATAAAAAGCTAAATAACTCAAAAACCACATATAATAAAAAATGATAACCTAATTTAAAATTTTCTCAGAATATCACTCTCTACTTACCAGAAGTTATCTCAAAGTTGTGCAAACCCTTTAAAATGTAATGTACTGTTGCCCTGCACTGGTAAAAGCGGTATGATTGCTTCAGAAACACTACAATAGTTTATATAAACAAGCTGCTGGGTGACCATGGGGGCAGCCATTTAAAGCTGGGAAAAAAGGAAACTAAAAGCCTCACATAAAAGCTAGTATTTTGTGAAAGCCCTCACGCCATCTGAACTGTACAGGTTTCCCCCAGATCTGCCTAGTTTTTCTTACCTTTTCAGAAGAAGCAGAGTAGCACAAAGGGGTTAATTTGCTAGAATCCTCTTTAGCAAGTGAATATTGCATGGTTCAAACCTATTCTGAATGGTAAAGAAAACTGCAGATTATAATAACTTTAAATTAGGGATGCACCGAATCCAGGAATCGGTCAGAATTTGGCCTTTTTCAGCAGGATTCGGATTTGGTGAATCCTTCTGCCTGGCCGAACCGAATCCTAATTTGCATTTGCAAATTAGGGTCTGGGAGGGAAATCACATGACTTTTTGGCACAAAACAAAGAAGTAAAAAATGTTTTCCCCTTCCCATCCCAATTTGCATATGCAAATTAGGGTTCCGATTTGGTTCGGTATTCGGCTGAATCTTTCGGGAAGTATTCGAGGGTTCTGCCGAATCCAAAATAATGGATTCGGTGCATCCCTACTTTAAATCAACATCTCACTTTAAATTGTTATGTGATAACCTAGTTTAACCTAAACTGAGTTTAAATGCACTAGATATAGCAGCTGAATAAAAATGTAAATGACTCACAAAACCACAAATAATTCTTTAAAACCAATTGCATATCAACTTAGAAATCTCTCTACATCATATTAAAAGTTAACTCAAAGGTTTAAGCAATTAAAAAAAAAAAAGTGAAAGGTTTATTTATTTAAAAAATAAAACTGTGAAATTATCAGTAGCCCTTTTTTCATTATTTCAGATTTACCACAGAATATTATCATGACCCTGACCGTGGGTATGGAATGGCTGTTGTTCATGTCTTTGAGAAGCTTGCCAGTGGAGAATATAAATATGTGTTTTCACCAGCTAAGGAACAATTTGATGGTAAAGGCTCATATGGAAATGGAGCGGCCATGCGAGTGGTAGGAATCCCATTGGCCTATCCCAGGATTCCAGATGTCATAGAGGTGAGTCCTAGAGAAGTCTACAAGTAGCGTTGCTACTTTACTGGAATAAACAGTCTAATAGGTTGGGATGGAGATGTAAAGGGCTCTGATTTCAAAGGCAGGTCTCTGATTTTAGCAGTGGAACTGTCATGTTTAGGGGCAGGGAGGTGATGCCATATCCAGGCAACTGACAACACTATCTACAAATATCTCCCTGATTATTGCTCTGACAAGCATGATGGAGTTCTTACAATGGGAGATTTTACCTTGATGTACTATAGAATAAGTGATCAAGCACTCCTCATGTCACCAACTTTTATTGGTTTTAGTGAAAATATTGAAAATTGCTTCAAATTAACAGCATGTGCTTTTTTAAAAGTCAGCCATTATTCTTTTCTCATGCTTATGGCATCTTGAACAACAGTAACAATATAAAGTTAAGTACCGTTTCCCCTATCTTGCTACTTGAACACTTTATAAAGCTTTTTATTTAGTGATGGAATAAGAGCATATAATATATTTCTAAAGTTACCTATTTCTGTGTATGTGCCCTATGAATACTGTATTTTATGCCATTATTGTATACCACCTGAAACTTGGCTTGTGCTCCAAGTTTGTTTGATATTAAAATAAAGATTTAGTCTGGTACTTTCTGTGCTAATTCTAGAGCATGCAATTCTGCAGAGCTACACCATTTTGCTCATACTTTGGCCTGGATGAGAGGGAATTTCTGCCACTCCCACCCACTGGATTTGGGTAATGGAACTTCCCTTTATATAATGGAACTTCCCTTTATATTTTCATGCAGGTATGTGATTGAACTGGTTTGGGCAAGGTGAATGCAATGCTCTTTATTAAGTGAAATAGTCACCCATACAAGAGACGTTTATACTTAGGTGACAAAACTCCCTTGAATGTCATAATCCAGGGGTGTCCAACCTTTTGGCTTCCCTGGGCCACATTGGAAAAAGAAAAACTGTCTGGGGCCACACATGAAATACACAAACACTTTTGATTTGTAAAAGTAAAGAAAATACACATAAAAGAACTACAATACCAGTTGGATAACCAGATGGAGCTATACACTGGAATATGGATACTTAAAAGACTTATTATTATACTAAAAAAGACTTATTATTATATTATTATGACATTTCCTTGGAAACCAAGCAGTTTAAGCTGGGCCGCATTCATATCCATCCTGGGCCGCAGTTTGGACACCCCTGCCATAATCCTAATGTCTTGAAACTGGTTGAACTAAATATTTACTTATCAACAAGATTCCAGCAGTTTTAATGCTTTTTTTATTCCTGTTCTTGTATGCAAAATGAACCCCCATCACTATTCTTTAACTGGAGTTTCTTAAAAATGCACCAAGTACAGGTTTTTCTTCATTATCAAGCAGACTAAATATTAACCCTTGTGTTAGTGTGACTTTATTATACTACACTTTTGACGAGAGAAATTTATCGCTAGGTTTCGCTGCAAAAAAAAATGTCCATAGACTCCAATGGGTGAAAAACATTTGTCGCCATTCAAAAAATGGGTTTGTTTATGATAAATACCCTCAAGTTTAATATACATGCTATATTTCAATTTGATATTCAGTACAGTCTTTTTGGAAGATTCTGTGTTTAATTTAATCCTAAAGTTTCCCTTTGTGATCACTCACAAAGTGGCTGTGATTTTACAATTACTGTTAATGGGCCCTAGTATACACCTGAAGCAACACATTGCTTTTTGTAAAAGATAACTGAGCCACAGCATGAACAAATTGAGCATTTTGCAAAAGTGTATTTGAATATTAGTTGTAATATTGGTGTGTAGGCAGCCATTTGCTTTCAGAAAGAGCCAGCACTTCATGATAGAATTGCTTTCAGACAGGCTATTGTTTCTCCTACTCAGTGTAACTGAACGAATTGCAGTGGGACTTGGTTTTATACTATTGAGTACTGTTCATATATCTACCAGGTTATCTTGTTTCAGGGAGCTGTTCTCTTATCTCACTGAGCTGTTATAATACCTCATGGGGCTGTTACTTGGTTACCTCCCCATTGTCCTGTTGTTAGGCTGCTGTGGGGAAAGGGAGGGGCTTGATATCACTTCAACTTGCAGTACAGTATTAAAGACTGAAGTTTATCAGAGTACAATTCGCACGAATGGGGGCACATTGGAAATGGACAATATGTCTAGAAATCTATCTGCTCTTTTGAAAAATGGATTTCAGTGCAGAAGTCTGCTGGAGCAGCACTATTAACTGATGCATTTTGAAATAAACATTTTTACCTGTGATTGTATCCTTTTAAGGATGTTGGTTTTCTTTTAAGGTAAACAATGTAATACAGAAATAGGTATACTTTAACATTATTGGTATTGTAGAACACTGTCCCTCCATCAGTTGAACTAATTGAGATATGCTCAAGAGAGAGATTTTTCAATATCTTAAGCACCAACGGTTGCCTTGTCCTACTTTATTGCTTTATTTAAGGGCAACATCAGTGTGACATGCTTTTGACTTCTGTATATTTAATCTTTCTCTCTCTAAACAGTATGCCAAAACTAGTGGAATGCTGACACATGCATCATCTCTGGGCTATAATGGTGCCATTCTACAGGCTCTAGCAGTGCACTATGCTTTGCAGGAGGAGTTCACACCTGAGACATTCTTGGATCAGCTTTTGGATCACATGAAGGAAGTTGAAACAGATACGAAATCCCGTTCAGATGCCCTTGAGTAAGTAGTGCAAATACAGAAAGCTGGCTTGCAGTGTATTATTTTTTGTATTTTTAATGCTTCCATTTCTCTCCCTATCAATCTTTTGCTCTTTCATCCGCTCCTTTTATCAGTAAATATTATTATTTGTAGATGTGTGTAATGACAAGGCAGAAGCTTGTAGGTTTTCAGATATTTGGGTGAAATTAAATAACAAAACTTTTATAGAATAACTTGCCAAGAATACCAATATTTTCAAATTCTAAATCATCTTGAAACCAGGCAAATGATTTTAACTGTATCAGACTGAGGAAGGGGAGGCCAATGGGAACAAAAAGGAGAAGGAAACTTACATAAGTCAGGGATGAGTTGTAGCAAAGGTAGACAAAAGAGAAATATTTTCTAGAAAGTGATTCCAGGGGAAATATGGGAACTTTTGGCCAACTTTTGGCTGGGGTCAGTGGCATGAGGAAGATGTCAAAGGATATCTGTGGGGATTTTTATGTATAAGCTGAGTAATGCAGGAGTTGTAGATTTTTGGCAAGTCAGATAAACTTTGTATTTCACGTGGTTTGCGTATTGTTTAGGCAAGTGTACAAAAGATGGTGATGTTACTGTCTAGGGGTTCAGTAATAAACTGAAGGAAGAAAGAGACTTTTATGCATTTGAATGGGCTTGTGTAGCCTGGGGTTAACAGCCCTTTTATAGTGAGGGAAGAAATTAGGTACAGGGGCAGATTTGTTTCGGTGTTGTAGTTGTTAAGCAATTGGTGTCAAAAGAGGAACTTAAAGGAGAAGGAAAGGCTAAAATTAACTAAGCATTATCAGAAATGTCTATATAAATACACAAAGTAAGCCCTAAAATAATGCTGCTCTGAGTCTTCTGTCTAAAGAAACACAGCATTTATTTCCTTCTATTGTTTATACATGGGCTTCAGTATCAGACTTCCTGTCTTCATCTTAAACCTCCAGGGTTAAGGATTGAGCATGCTCAGTTTGCTCCTCTCCCCCTGCTGTAATCTGAGCCCAGAGCTATGAGTGAACAGGGAGGGACTCAGGTAGGAGGTGATGTCACACCAAGCTTATATGGCAGCTGCTATCCTAAACAAACAGAGAGCGCTTCTATAATTGTTTACTCGGGTATAGTAAAGCATTCTGCAGAATAAATAAAGTGCTAAAGCTTGCACTATTGTGGATATTCTATTGGCAATAAACTGCTTCGGTAGCTTTCCTACTCCTTTAAAGAAGATAAAGAGAGGGCTGGTGTGGGTGTTCATGTCGAAGTAAACTCATGGATTTTGAATTAGAGATTCATATGCTCACAGAGTTTCCATTGCCACTGATCTTCTGTGGTTTAAAGTGGACTTGTCACCCAGACACAAAAATCTGTATAATAAAAGTCCTTTACAAATTAAACATGAAATCCAAATTCAAATTTTTATTAAAGCATTCATAGCTGTTTTAAACTCATTTAAGCTCATTTAAAAAATTGTCTGACACTCCTCTATGCTTTAGGCATAGAGGCAGGGCAGATAATTACTTTCACTTTCCATTCAGCACTTCCTAGATGCCACTACTCCCCACACATTCCCCAGTTCTCTTAACCATTTAATTGTGTAGCCAGGCCATGGGGATAGACATTGGGTCCCCCATTCTGGTGCACAAACAAGATTCTGAGATGATACAAGGCTTGCCTTAATAACAGTGTCCACAAAATGGCTCCTGTCTGCTTGTTATAATTATGAATTCCCAGACTGAAGAAAACAAGATTAAAATAATTTATATAGTGTAATTAATGTTCATTTTGCTTGACTAATAGGATGAAATATTATTTTGAATATTTTTTGGGGGTGACGAGTCCACTTTAAGTGCATCAGGGGTTTACAGTATATTCCAAATCACTTGTTTAGGGACCCCACACTTGGACTCATAGTAATACAAATTAGATGGAATATATTACTTTATTTCATAATTTGTTGCCCTATATCTTGTATTTTCTCATTACAGATTAGAAATGGATGAATTCCCTTACTGTAAAAAATTACAGAAGATTAAAGTATTTTTAGCACAAGAAGATGTCACAAGGAAGGATATAATTACAGAATTAGGTGTGTTTGCCTATTCCTTTGCTTTAGTTGGAAATGGTCTTAAGATCACATAGATCCTGACAGGTTTAATGCTATTAAAAATATTGTTCCTTGTTGGAACAGGACTGGATTTAAACATCAAAGGAGGTATGAGTGCCCATGAATTTTAGAATGTTAGCAAATCTGTGCCCTTAATGCCAAGTGACATTAAAGCATATACAGTATACAGTACAGGGTATACAGTTGTTTTATTTTGCTCAAATGTGAGTGTTCAAATAAGAGTAGAGGTTTTATATGTGGCCACATCCTTTGTTGAAAAGTTGCTTCCTGAGATACAGCAAATTTTTGGTACTTGCCCAGTGTCTTTGCATACTACTAGGAAGTCACTTCTCAATGGCTAGTCATAGCAGGGCAGACATGCTTACTGTGTTGGCTGCTTTTAATTATCGCAACAGCAATAGAGAGGTTTTTTTTTTAAAATAAATATTTAGGGGGAAAAGTAATAAAATTCTAAGGGGCAGATTTACTAAATTTGTGTGAAGGATTCGAAATTCGATCGAATTCCGATCGTACGATTTTATCAAATATGCAAATTTGGCCACTTCGATCATTGAATATGCAAAGTTTGATCGTATCAAATATGCGCTTCAATTGTTCGATGTAACATTCACAATCCTACTGTCCTGCGATGGGACAAATTGTTCACAAATGCACAATTTTTTCACTATGCGAACATTTTTTTGCACATTGAATGAATTGTGAACGATATTTGCTTTAGTGACTAATATTACATTCCCCGATAAACTTTTCTTACTGTGTTACTGGGAGAAACAGATGCTCTCACCTGATCATATTTCAGAATCTGACTGTAAATAAATACTGAGCTGAAATAAACTCTGCGCCACCACATTTGTGTGGAGAAGAGTTTTTCTCTTTTAATGTAATAAGTATCATAATGGGTATTGTATAAACCATTTATGGTCAGTTAGTTACCTACAGTCTTCATCTTACAGATACAGAAACCGTTTAATTAAGCTACTTCCACGCTGTAACTAAAAATATATATTTATAGGTCAAATGCATATTATGTCCGTTAAAGTAAAACTTCTTCTTTCCAACAGGTAATGGTATTGCAGCGTTAGAGTCTGTTCCAACTGCAATTTATGCATTCCTGCGATGCTTGAAGCCAGTGCCAGAGCTGCCTTCTGAACTTACCAACTTGCAGCGCACTATTGCATTCTGCATTTTACTTGGGGGGGACACAGACACCATTGCTACTATGGCTGCAGCCATTGCAGGTGCTTACCATGGAGAGGAGCAGATTCCACTCAACTGGAAGCTTTCGGCTGAGGATTACAAAGATGCAGAGGATTGGGGCGAGAAGTTACATCAATTGTACTGCAAGCGGTTACAAAGTACCTCTACCTAACTTGTGCTAGATGGCTAAATAGCATCAGTACTGCTAAAGGGAGGATGCCATTTTTGTATGAGTGAGGAAGATTCACTTCAGAGGGACTCTTATTTGGGCAATGCACTCTTTCACTGCTGAAGACTGGGTGCTTGGTCAATTTTCAATGTATAGCTCACAAAGTAGACCAGCACTCCAATTGTTTCCAATCAAGGTGATTTTTATTTCAACATCACTCACGTGTCCAACGTTTCGGCCCTCATTGGGGCCTTTAAAGGAAACAATTGGAGTGCTGGTCTACTTTGTGAGCTATATATATATATATATATATATATATATATAATGAACTTTTCTATAAAAAATAGATATTAATACACCAGTAAACCCTGAAAGTAGTGCTGCTCTTAGTCCTCTGTCAAAAGAAACATTGCATTTTTTTCCTTCTATTGTGTACACATGGGCTTCTGTACCAGACTTCCTTCTTTCAGCTTAAACCTCCAGGGCACAGGCTTGAGCATGCTCAGTTTGCTCCTCTCCCCCTCCGTTCTTTCTCCTCCCTCCCTGCTGTAATCTGAGCCCAGAGCTATGACCGAGCAGGGAGAGACTCAGGCAGGAAGTGATGTCACACCAAGCTAATATGGCCTCTGCTATTCTAAACAAACAGAGCGCTTCTAGAGCTGTGTACTTGGGTATGGTAAAGCATTCTACAGAATAAATATAGTGTTCTAGCTTGCACTATTGTGTCTAAGCTATTGGCAATAAACTGCTTTGGTAGCTTTCCTTCTCCTTTAAAGATGATAAAGAGAGGGCTGTTGTGGGTGTTCATGTCTAAGGGGCAAATTCACTAAAGCACCAAGCGTCTAACGCTAGCACTTATTCGCCAGCTTGACATCATTTCGCAACTTCGTCAATTTACTAACAGTGTCCCTGTTGAAAATTCCCTAGCGAAGTAGATACACTAGCGCAACTTCGCACCCTTACACCAGGCGAAGTTGTGCACTGATGAAGGGACGTAACTACGCTAATTCACTAAGATGACAATTTTACTGAATGGTACCTCTTGCGCTAGACTTTACCTTGACAGGTCAGACCTGGCGATGTTCAATACAATAGATAGGAGTTTAAAAAAAAAAGTCTTGAAATTTCCTAACATATGGCAACTCAATTATACAGGGGGCACATGTTTAAGGCAATCGGACAACTTTATTGTATTTGTAGTGTAATGTAGTCGCTGTAACATATACTTCTATTATACTTTCAACTTTGCACCGTATGCAAATTAGGCATCGCTAGCGTAAATGCGTTTTTCCTGGTGAAGTGACGGTAGCGCAACTTTGCTAATGTTCGCCGCCCTGAGCGCAAATTAGCATTTTACGGAACAGCGTATTGCTGGCGAAACTACTCCTAGCGAAGTCTGGCAAATGCTTGTGAAGCCCTCGCTATCGCAATTCACAGGTTAGTGAATTTGCCCCTAAGTCTTTAGCTTTCCTTCTTCCTTATGACACACTATATTGTTCTGCATGGCCATGTTGCCCTGAAAAAAAAACTTCATGTTGTGCTGAAAAAAACAAAAACATGTCTTTATCTTTTTTTTTTTTACAGCTTTGATTTAGGATTTTCTTTGTGCTGTTCATCTCTTTTGCTGGTTGATGCAGCAGTGAAATCTGTATTTAATGTAACACTCTTTTCTGTGACAGTGTACACTGGCATCATCTCTGCTGGTTATAGATTTTTCCGTAGGATGGCCCATTGTTGGACTGGCCCACAGGGATACCAGGAAAACTCCCGGTAGGCCCAGGGGTCAGTGGGCCCACTTGCTTCTAACAATTTGGCCTATTTCATGTTCATTCCCTATTTCTTTTTGTGGAAAAAGAGGCTTAATAATGGGAGAATAGAGTATGGAAGAATAGAGTATGGAAGAATAGATTATAGTAGATCTAAAATAATAGGAGAATAAAGAGGTTCATTGAGAAGTGAAGGAATAATTGTTTGGAAAGTTGGACCCCTGGTCTAAGGTTTTCTGGTGGGCCCCTGGCAACCCAGTCCGACACTGGGATGGCCACATTACTTTGCAGCAGGCAAATGTTTCTTTAGCTTAGATATCTTCACATTGCGGATAGCAATTGTAATCTAGTCTAAATATCAATATCCTACCAACCCCTGCTTATTTTTTTGAAATGCGCTTCTCCAGAAAATAAATTGTGAAAAAATGTCATGTTATGCCTATTAAGAGGTTAATCACTGGCCAGCAATAAACATCTTCTATCAGCATGTGAAAATTTTCAGACTGGTAGAAACTGGATTGCAGATGCTTGGCGCTAGCATTTGGCACTGGAATGTCCCCTTTGTATACATATGTTTGTGTAGACATCAATACAAATGACTGTAGTTCTTACAGCTTCAATGTACTACAAAGTTTAAAGGAACTGTATATAGCAGTGTTGTCCTGCAGTGGTAAAACTGGTGTGTTTGCTTCAGAAACACAACTGTAGTTTATATAAACAAGCTGTGTAGCCATGGGGGCAGCCATTCAAGCACAGGACATACAGTAGATAACAGATACGTTCTGAAGTATCCCATTGTATCTGTTATCTGCTGGGTATCATGTGCCCTTTCTCCTTTTTCAGATTTGAATGGCTACCCCCATGGCTACACAGTAGCTTGTTTATATAATCTACAGTTGTGTTCTGAAGCAAGCACGGAACCTTTCCAGTGAAGCACAACTCTACATTATATTTTTATTACTTTGGAACATTTTAATTTTTTGCTGTTACTATTCCTTTAAGTGAAGCAGATGCAGAAACCTGTTATTGCCACTATGTGGTGCTCTTAGCATAATGTTTCTTAAAAAAACCCACTGCAAATGCTTTTGTATGAAAATACCGGTAGAATGCTATCATTTTACTTTTATACAAAATTGGACTTAGGGAACCAGAGTTCTAAAATAAAATACATAAAAGATGACCTGTGCATTTCTATGCAAGGATCCTTTGTTTTTGGAAAAATCTTATTTCATACATTTTTCTCTGACATAAATATTAAATTTTTTAAATGACATAAGATTAAAAGCACGCCGAGTGGTTTTCCCCCGGGAACTTGTGGCAATCACATTCAATGTTTTTCATTCTGAATGTTGTCTGTGTTCTCTTGTGAAAGTTAATCCGTTAGTCTAGCACTTAGGGGTTCTGACGTATTTCCCTCATTTTTGGAGAAGAAAACTGCAGTGGGCCCTCTTCATAGTAAACTTAATGGTAATGACAAAAATATTGAATTGATACAGCTCACATTCCTTAGTAAATAAATGGTAATTGTTATTGCTTTTTTTTTCTATTTGCCCAAAAAAATATCCTGTATACTGACCTTAAAAAATGCACTGATTCCAGTATTGGCATTGGGATTCTGCTAAATCATCGTTTTTGTTTTTTTGTGGTGCTGCTCCAGTAGAATTCTGCACTGAAATCCAATTTTCAAAAGAGCAAACAGATTTTTTTATATGTAATTTTGAAATCTGACATGGGGCTAGATATATTGTTGGTTTCACAGCTGCCCCAAGTCATGTGACTTTTGCTCTGATAAACTTCATTCACTCTTTACTGCAAGTTGGAGTGATAGCACCCATCTCCCCCCACCCCCAGCCTAACAACAGAACAATGGGAATTGATAGCAGATACCTAAGGGTAAGGGCACACCTGGTGATTCTGGGAGATTAGTCGCCAGGCAACTAATTGCCGCTTCCTTCGGGTGACTAATCTCCCTGAACTGCTTCCCCCTGTCTTGCGCCAGCTATAATGAAAAGTCGCTTGTGGCAAGACACGTGTTGCTTAGTTTTCCAAATGCGCCCAAAGTTTGCTGGTGAGGCAACTTCGGGGGACTTTGGAAAACAAAGCAACTTTTTATTATAGCCTGCGCAAGACAGGGGGAATCAGTTTGGGAGGACTAAGAACAACACTCAATAATAACATCCAGGTCCCACTGAGACTCATTCAGTTACATTGAGTATAAGAAACCACAGCCTGCCAGAAAGCAGTTCCATCCTAAAGTGCTGGCTCTTTCTGAAATCACATGACTAGGCAACATGACCTAATATGGCTGCCTACACACCAATATTACAACTAAAAAATACACTTGCTGGTGCAGGAATTAAATGTTATAGTATACAGTGAATTAATTGCAGGGTACACAGTGTAATTTAAAAACTACATCATGAAAATCGTGGCAGAATCCCTTTAAGGTCTTTCTTTACAATATTACTAAACCACATATCTTTTGTAGAAAAATCTGTGCCTTTTGGAAATTTTACAGAAATGTGTATAATAGTAACATGCCACTTTATGATACTGAATACAGACTTGAATCATTAAATAAAAAGTTAAAGCCGCACATTGAGTAGTGTAATGTATTCATGCCTTGAGATGAGGTGCAGCAGTTTGTACAATAAAATGGTGCCATGTTACATAGAGATATGGGGAAACGCAAAGCAGAAGAAATGCTAATATGTTCCTATATAAGGTCAGAATCTTGTCAATATAGTTAAACTAATTGTACCATTGCTTTTTATGGACCACGCCTAAAGTAAAGGCTTCTCTGTTCAATCATTTTCTTGCAACAAAGACAGTTTCCTCCAGTTGTTGGGTGTGTGATGCCCATAGATGGCCAATTGTATCACAGTTGGAACTTGCTCTCCAGTTTGGGGCAAAATTTGTGTCAAATTTGTGGTCGATGCAATTACTAAGGTTCAATGAAAAAAATGTTGTGGTGTGGGGAAAAACATAGCAAACTCTAAGCAGTTTTGTTAACAAATGATAAACCTTCAAGTTCATGCTCTCTTGCTATAGTCAAGCTCTATAGCAGTGGTTCTCAACCTTCCTAATGCTGCGACCCTTTGTGGTGACCCCGAACCACAAAAACAGTAAAATATTTTCGTTGCCAGCCCAGAGCGGATTGTTAGGAAAGTACTGCAGCGTGGCTGCATAAATATAGAATGTTGTAGTGCAACTGGCTTCCCTACACAGGTTACTGAACTACAACTCCCAGCACCAACACCCAGAGAGCTACAATCTTGGCCCAGGGCTAGTGGGGAGAGAGATGAACCTGCTCCTGGAACCCCTTAAGTGACCCCTAGGTTGAGAACCACTGCTCTATAGCTAAAAAACAGTGCTTCTCTCCTATAATCTCCTCTCTATCCTCTAAACCGCAAATGACTGTTCACCACATTTAACTCACCCCTATGCCCCTCTCTGCACCCTCCAATCTTTAATGTAACTGGCCTATTTGCTCATTTCTGTAATGGAGAACTAAACCCTAAAAATGAATATAGCTAAAAAATGTCATTTTTTTTTATACTGAATTTATTGTATCAGTGTAAAGTTTCAGCTTGTCAATAGCAGCAATGATCCAGGACTTCAGAAGAGGACTTCAGAAGAGGATGCATATGCCTGTGCGAGAATAGGACGTAGACGCATGCCGAATTAGGTGCCAGCCAGAGCACAGTGACTAGAGGGTAGGAGACAAAGAAGGTGAGTTCCTGTCACCCCCCCAGCTTTGTGCCCTAGGCACGTGCCTACTCTGCCTACCCTTTGGCCTGGCCCTGGATCCAGGACTTCAAAAATGTCACTGGGGGTCACCATCCTGGAAAGTGTGACTGAGCAGCTGTTGAGAAGCTAATATTAGGGGTCATTGCAAATTATGAGGCAGAAAATGAGGTTGGCTTGTAATTAGGGTTGCCACCTTCTCAGAAAAAAATTATTGGCAAGTGGTGGGGGTGGGAACTAAAGGGGCAGACTGTGGTGCACAGGGTCATGCCACAAAAGGGGCGTGGTCACGTCACGAGATGTCCAGAAGACGAAGAAAAGGTAAGTTTCCACCGGATGGCCAAGGGTATTTGTTAAATTTGTACAAATTATTGGCAACTGCATTGCCGGTAAATTTGTAATACCAGCCTCGGCCAGGTGGCAACCCTATGTGTACTGAATATTGTGAGTGGGTCCCTAAGCTCAGTAAGTGACAGCAGCACAGAGCATGTGAATCAGTGAATCAGCAGAAAAGAAGATTGGGAGCTACTGGGGCATCTTTGGAGGGACAGATCTTCAGGGATAAACGTGGATAAACTGTGGTTGCCTTGGTCTGGTACAGAAGCCCAAAACATAATGTACAACATTTCTAGCTTCTTCTTTAGTTAAGCTTTAGTTCTCTATCAAAGAAAAAAAACCAATCCCACTAGACAGAGTATACCATCTGAAAACAATCTCAGATTATGTTGCAATCCACTCATATTTGCCTGTGGAGTTCTACCCTTAGATATGTGCTTGAATATGATCATTTTTTTCATCAGTGTTGAACCTGGTAAACCGTTAACTCCAGGGAAAATGTATAGTGTTGCAGCAAGCATGGCTGTTGGATTACTGGTGTAATGTAGGAGAGCAGGACCATTCCATATTCCATTTAGTTTAGGTCGCTGTCTGATTAGGCTGCGGGTGAGCAACAAATAAAAGAGGTGTGGGAATACACCTTAGTGCTCCCTGGACACCTTCTTGAATTCTGAAGGGTAGCAGCATTGTCACTGAGGTATCAACTAACTTAGTATCAACTAATTTAGCAGACTGTAACAGTTTAGAAGCTGTACCTGGATCACTGAGTGGCCAGACTGATACACCACAGACAATTAATAAAACAATTAAAAAAAATTAAAAAAACAAACAATTAAAAAAAATAAATCTTTATTTATGATGAACAATCTGAAAACAACTGAACTGAAAAACAGTTTGGAAGATGAGCAACCCCTTTAATGAAATGAATTAATCTTAGCAGACGAAATTAGTAAAAATAAAGCAAACAACAGTAATCTAGAATTATTGCACCTTTGCACTTTTTTTCTCAATACTGTTCTCTCATAAAATAACAGTTCTCTGGGATTCACAAATGTATTCTTTGAAGAGAACGGGAGACTCAATCACCATGCGGAAGGGAAGATGCCACCAACTCCACACTAGGCCTGAGTCCGCAATGCCGCTCCGGCTGCGGCGTCAATCTGGAACAGAAGGAAATGCGCACAGGCGGAAGCCATAGTAGTGGAAAAGGATCTGCAGTGGAAGCGTAAATTAAAAGCTTCAATCTTTATTGCTCCATTTAAAAATACATGTTTAAGCACATTGGGGGACGCGGCTTAACGCGTTTCGTGACCAGAGTAGTCACTTCATCACAAATGTATTCTGTTTGGTTGCAGCAGAAAAAAAAATCAACTGTTAAAACCAATTCCATGCTGAAATCCTAAAATGGACTGGACACAATTAGTGGCACCACTCACTCTCTTTTTAATTTATTTAACCATTTTTTTTTACTCACAATGCAGCATATCCCCCCCCCTCATGTACAGCCATGCTCTGAATTGCATCTGATGAATCAAAGCACACAATTGCACTTGCATTTTACCACAAATTAAGCTCAAGTTGCATCATTTCTGGAGTGCAGGTTTAAAACGGTGTTTGCATTCTGGAAATGAGTGTAGTGTGCTAGTGTGCCCTTACACTTGATGGTGATAGCTCAGGGTGGCAAACCACTCACCAAGAGGTAGGATGGACATGTTGCAATGTAGATGTAATGGTTGGCACCCTAAACCCAGAACCGATGCCAAGCATCCTGGTTACGCCTCTAACAGTCACATTTTTAACCTCTGAAGGAGCGCTCGGCTAATCAGATGCCGCCAGGTCTTAAAATGAGAGGTGCAAGGTGAGGGGTTCTGGGCAGACAAAGGGGGACAACTGTAAGCAAAAAGTCTTTGGGCAGAAGGTCATGGTACAAGGCGTTGGGACAGAATCGTAGTCAGATCAGGCCGGGACGGGGCAGGCACGTAGTCAGGCAGGCAAAGGTCAAACCAGGATGTCAATCGGAGGGTTAAGCAGAATCGGAATCGGGAATCAGGCAAGGGCAGGATTCAGAAATCAGGATTGTCCAAATAGCTAAGTAGGGTCACAACAGGAATTCAAACAGATCAGGGAACAGGAAAACAATTAGCACAAGGCTCAGGAGCACCAGGAAACAAGATCCTATAACGGGCAATGAGAAAGCACTGACGTTCCCTTTAAATTGTTTCAATTTTGCGGCATTGCGCACTGACGTCTCTGTGCCAGCGCCAGTAAAACCTGGAACTGCGCGCCCCGTGCACACACTAGGGAGCCAAAGGAAGAAGGCGGCACGATGGATGGCCCCCCGCACCACTAGACCACCAGGGTGAGTTGTTACAGTGGAAGAGTAGGTGCACTTACTTATGAAAGTACCTTAAAGGATCTGTTTCTCTTGAAATCAACATTTAGTATCATGTAGAAAGTGATATTCTGAGACAATTTGCAGTTGGTTCTCATTTTCTATTACTTGTAGTCCAAATTACCCTATAAAGTAAACCATGCACTGATTTGAATAAGAAACTGGAATATGATTAGTGGAGAACCTGAATAGAAATATGAGTAATTAAAAGTATCAATAACGAATCTGTACCCTGACGGAGCATTTGTTTTTTAAGATGGGGTCAGTCAACCCGCATTTGAAACTGAAAAGAGACAGGAGAAAAAAGCAAAAAAAAAAGCAATGAAAAAGCTATAAAATAAAGAAAACATGAAGGCCAACTAAAAAGTTTCTTACTATTAGCCCTTCTATAACAAACTAAAAGTAAATTTTAATGTTAACCACCTTTTAAATGAATTGCAACAATATTCATTCCATTTTAGAGCAGTCACATTTACTGGTCTGTTTGTAAATTATGTCTCAGATTGAAATCCCATTGAACACTTGAATTCTACAATTTGGGGAAGCATTCTTGAAATCTGGGAGAACTGGAGCCATTTGCAAAAGTGTGGTCCAATGCCTATAGCAATTCCTAGATTTCAGTTATGTTAATCCAGGATAATCCAGTGGCACATATTTATGGTGAGTTAAATTGGGGGGTTAATCTTTAAAGTAACTTTTACTATGTTCTAAATTGCCCAATTTGGGTTGCACCGAATCCAGGTTTCGGTTTGTGAATTGGCCAGAATCAGCAGAATTTGGAATCGGCCGACCCTTGTGTCTGGCCAAACCGAATCCGAATCCTAATTTGCCTATGAAAATTAGGGGCTGGGAGGGAAATCACATTTTTTTCCACTTTTTCCTTTCCCGACCCTAAATTGCAAATGTAAATTAGGATTCGGTCAAATCTTTCACAAAGGAGGTGGGGATTCGGCTGAATCCCAAATAGTGGATTTGGTGTATCCTTAATTCTAAGCAACTTTCCGATTGGTCTTCATTATTTATTTATTTATTTATTTTTACCTTTTTTTGTTTTTTCTTTGGATTCTGCTCAGCTTCCCCCATCACTGACCCCCATCTAACCACAAATTCTCTGTAAAGCTATACATTTATTGTTATTGCTACTTTTTATTACTCATCTTTCTGTTCAGGTCCTCTCCTATTCATATTCCAGTCTCTTATTTAAATCAGTCCATGGTTGCAAGGCTAATTTGGACCATAGCAACCCAAATGCTGAAACTGCAAACTGGAGAGCTGCTGAATAAAAAGCTAAATAACTCAGAAACCACAAATAATAAAAATGAAATCAGTTGCAACTTATCACAGAATATCAGTCGAACGACCCCTTTAAAGTTTTATCTTGGCATGTAATGAGATTCAAATACTGTAAATATAATAGGAAGAAGAGTATTATTATTATTATTAACATGTATTTCTATAGCGCCAAAGTATCAATGGCAACAGCTCTGGCTGGTATTTGGGTAAAGCTTAGGTAAACTGTCTACAGACCAGACTGAGTTCAATAAAAAAAATTTTTTGTATTACAATGTTAAAACTCCATTAAAGTCTATGGGGAAAAAAATCCAAAAAATGGATTAGAGGAAAGCATCATCTTCATCAGGACTCTACACTGATAAATGTAGTACAGAGGCTTGTTATATTCTGAGTGGTGTGCTCTTGCACCCTGTCCATGAGGTCCTAAATAACCCCTTGTGTGGCTAACATGTGCCCTGTAGTGATGGGCGAAACTCCCGCGTTTCGCTTCGCCAAAAAATTAGCGAATTTCCAGAGAAATTCGTGAATTGGCGAAAAATTTCGCGAAACGAGTCGCGCGACTCGTTTTTGTTGGCGAATTTTTCTGCGGCGAATTTTTGCTGCCATTTTGCGAATTTAGTCGCCAGTGGCGAATCGCGGGAATTCGCCGCGAATTCGCCCCTGGCGAATAAATTCGCCCATCACTAGTGCCCTGTTCTTACTCCATGACATTTCTTCCTAAAAGTACATACTATACAATGTCAGGACAAAGAAAGGTACAATAAAAGAATCCCACTACTTGCAGTGTATTGCTCACACCATAGTCCAACAAGGGTTGGAAAAAGAGCCTTGAAATGTTGTGATCCATTTAAAATGACTTTCTTTTCCTGACATTTAAAATAAACTGAATGTTGGTTTCTTAAAAGAATGGATGGTTTCTTATACTGCTGCAAAGAACATGGTTGATAAATAAACCCTAGACTGATGATTACTTGTAGTACCAAGTCAAAGGCACAGTACAGTCTCTAAAGAACAAAAATGAAATATCCTTGACTGCCAACTCAGTGCAGCTAAATAAATATTTTTTTGGTGCTCCTTTGGTGCTCTGAAAGAATTTTCAAAAATACTGATGGGCCAAGATACCTTTTGCTGTAAAATGTGACAAGCAACCTACATTAAAAGGGTTGTTCACCTTTAATTTAACTTTTTGTATGACGCCAGACATCGCTATTCTGAGATGATTTTCAGTTGGGCATAATTTTTTTTATGTTTTGTGTTTTTTAGACATTTTGTTTTCCGCATGTTCTCCAGTTTGGTCAGCAATAGGGTTTTCTCAACCCTAACAACCAGAATAAAAGACTGGAATGTTTGAATAGGAGAAGGACTAAACAGAAAGTTAAGCAATGAAACATAACAATAATAATAATACAACTGTAGCCTCACATTGCAATAGGTTTTGTCTGGCAGTTGGGGGTCAGTGGAAATGCAGAAAACAATTTAAAAACAATAAAAAAAAGATAATGAAGACCAACTGCAAAGTTGCTAGGAATAGGACATTCTATCACATACTAAAGGTGACTCAAACCGTAATATAATTTGCCAACCAAATACACTACAATAGCCAAGGCAGTTAGAAATGTGAAGGTCGGCACACTTTGTAAAGTGAGTCCAGAGTAATTGTGTTACACTCATTTCAACACATTTGTAGCACGTTTCAAAACTGAGCAGATTTTAGCCACACGTAAAATACCTCTTAATGATCTCCAGCAATAATGTCAAGACTTTCTCTGTTGTTTTCCACAAACAGGTCAGCAAAGTGGGTAAAATCTACAAAATTGGACTCCATGGTGTTTTCATGGAGACTGGATGTCTTGAGAAACTGGGTTTCAATAAAGTGTTTAGTCTATAAAAGGAGAAATATTTTTTATTGGGATTTTCACCCAGGGTTGTAATATGGAAGGCTGTTTACACGATGAACCACTCATTTTCTCGTATCATGTTCCACCTTGTATAAAATTTTAAATAGCCTGAGTTATGGGAATTTTGGGACGTGCTGAGGCCCCCCACGTTACAGTCCCAGCAATGAGCAAAATGACTGCCTTATAAAGGTCCTATAAGGGCTCAGATCGCTCACTATGTCCAATCAAGTTACTCTACAAAAGTAACATGTGACGTTCTGTGAACAAGTGTGAACAAGACACTTACAAGACGATTGCTAAATAAACGTTCAAGTGTTTTCTTCAGTTCTACAGACAACTCTATGGGGCAAATTCACTAAGAT
>CM044434.1:68880059-68895955 GCA_024363595.1 Xenopus borealis | reverse complement strand
TCTTGGCTCCTGCCAGGGTAAACCTTTATACATGAGGAACTGGATGCGGGAGCCCAGGGCAGCGAGCCTTGAGGAAAGAAGCCAGCAGCCCGGCCTCTTGGTTTCCACCCAGCTACTCTGGAATTGTAAAGGGAGAGTAATCAGCTACGGAAGCACAGGGCAGGGTTCCAGGTGCCTTGAGGAGAGAAGCCAGGCCTCTCAGTCTCTGCTAGGGAATGCCCCTCTCTGAAAGTCCCCAGAGGGAGAAACTGTAAGTGGAAGCCTAGGGTAGGGCTCCAGGAGCCTTAGGGAGAGAAACCAGCAGATGGGCTTCTCTGCTCCCACCAGTGGATGCCCCTTTCCAGAAGTCCATAGCTGGAGGAACTGGATGCGATATCCAAGGACAGGGATCCAGGAATCTTGGAGAAAGAATCCAGCAGCCCACCTTTCCAGAAGTCCCGGGGGGGGGGGGGGAGACTAACTGCATTGGCCTGGGGCAGGGTGTAATAAGTTCAGTATAGAAACATTGGCATTTTTATCCATATTAATTTTTAGGGTTTAGTTCTCCTTTAACCTTTACTCAACTGCAGAAAGGGAAGACTACCCTTTTTAACTCCTGGAAGTGTTTTCTCTAAAACTGCAGGTAAATGCTACATGCTGATTTGCTGGAAAACTTGTAGCAAACTTTGCTTTGCTACTTTTTGGTGTAATGCGTTTAAGATGGTAAACATTACAAAGCAATTTTGTTTTCCAGTACCAGTATAATATGGCTTACAAAAACTGCAACAAAATTTGCACCTGTAATTATTTCATTTACCTCTTCTGCTTTGCTACCTGGATACCCCTTATGGGATTCTCATCCCATCTTTGGACCCTGGCTTTTATACAAGCTAAGAACTGTAAGTTTGTCACATGACTTTGGGCAGCTGTGAAAGTGACAATATGTCTAGCCCCATGTCAGATTTCTAAATTAAATATAAAAAAAATCTGTTTTTTTTCGAGCAGAATTCTGCTGGAGCAGCACTATTAACTGATGCGTTTGAAAAATATTTTTCCCCATGACAGTATCCCTTTAACAATGGTTTGAAATTGTGCTCAAAATGAGTCTGAATTCATGCTGGGCCATTCGCTGCGTTCATCTCCCAGCATGGTGTGTATGCAGAGATACAGTATATGCATTGAAAAAACTGTATATATAACACATGCCACCTCTCAGAGAAATATTTGTCCCTGAATAAACTGTGTAAAAAGGCTTTGCAAAACCACTAACTCCATTGCTAGGGACCCAGCACCCACCTATGACAAACAGATGGAACTGAAGTAAAAACTTACAGGCAGGTTACGTGACTCCAGAAAAACTTGGCCATGTTTTATGATTGTGGCTGAGTTCTTAGCTTTTGAGCATAACTAGGGCCTGGGCTGTGAATGATGAACAGTATCTGTAAAACACTGAATAATAGGTCACTGCCATATAAATAAAGAATTATAATGTCCTTTTGTCTCATTTTTTGTATTATTTGAAAAACGTTTCCTTAGAAAGTTATTCTGAATCTAATGAATTACCAAAGAAGCCCATCTACACATTTATATAGTAAATAAAGTACCCCCTCATAAAATATAAGGATATTATACGTTACCGAGGAGTTCCATGACCATAAAAAAACACAAGGCCAAAGGCTTCATGTTTTTATACAGGTCATGAAACTCCGAAGTGACTTCTAATATCGTCATATTTTGCAACTGGGGGTACTTTATTTATTATAATACACAAGTTTCAGTGAGTCATGTGACATAAATCACATCACTGAGCTCTGATTATAACCAATGATATCACTAAGCACATAAGGATATAATTTACAGGATATTCATGGCTCTTGTGTATTATATATAAAAATATTCTTGCAACAGGTATGGCAGGGGTGCCCAGACTTTGTTACCCTGGGATTTACCTTCGACACCAGGCCCCGATCAGGAGATCTAACTTAAAAATAGTGCGCTCTCCTAAAGCAGAAGAATGCAGACTCGCCTGCATTGTGCAATTTAATGTATAAATACCCCATAACTCATAGAAGGGTGGCAAATCCATGTATAAATACCCTCCAGAATGCACAGCCAGATGTCACAGAGTCAAATTAATGTCATACCCCCAGAAGTCATAGCAAAATGGCACAGTGACAATTTCATGTATATGTAAACACCCCCAGCAGTCATAGCAGGGACAGAGTCACAGAAGGCAAGGAAGGAGTTAATAGTCACTTTGAGATAAACACCAGGCAAATGTGTGTAAGAAATGAGTAACAGAAGAGTTAGGGGGAAGTGCCAGCAGGCAGTATCGTTAATAAAAACAGCTTACTGTTGTATTGCTGCATTTATCAGTTCATGGGGGTGGAGAGGGGGAACTGCAGAGTACTGCTCAGTCATTCGACCCGACCTCCCTCCCTCCCTTCTTGCTCAGCCCTTCCTTCGTGCTGCTCCTCGTCTGCTTGCCCACTCACCCTCCCTTCTTTGCTTTCGTTCCTGCTGCTCCTCTTGTCTGCCCTCCCTCCCTTCCATGCTGCTCCTCTTGTCTGCCCTCCCTTCCATGTTGCTCCTCTTGCCTGCCCTCCCTCCCTCCCTTCTGTTTGTGCTTGTTTTCTCTCCCTTCGGTCCATGCTGCTTCTCTTCTACCCATCTGCCCTTCCTCCCTTCTTTCCATTCGTGCTGCTTCTCTTCTGCCTGTTTGCCCTTCCTCCTTCCCTTCAGTTCATGCTGCTTCTCTTCTGCCTGTCCTCCATCCCTTCTGTTTGTGCCGCTGCTCCTGCTCTTTAGCCTGCCCTCTCCTTCAGGCTGCTCTCCTTAGTTCTGCTCTCCAGGTCCCGGTCTACCAGGAACATTACCACGATCTACAGGTAGACCACAATCAATGTCCAGGGCACCCGTGAGGTATGGCAACCAACACAGGCCAATTGGTATGTGTGAGCTACTGAAATAAACATCTTTATACAATATCAGAAAAAAAATCAATAATCCCTACAGCTTTTCCATGTATACAAGGCATTAATTACCAGTATTCAAATGATCCACCTGGTAGCAATTTGTTTTACTGATTTAAACATAAAACATTTCTCATATAACTAATGACTCCGCCATTTCTAGCGCACAAAGTATTTTTGTTGAGATTCCTTGGCTGTTTAACATCAGCAAGCCTTAATTACTTATAAACCTGTTTTTAAGAAGGGGAAGCTTTAAATGCTTTACTGATCCTTCCCAAACACTTTTACTAAACAAAATCACACAAAAAAATCAACAGAGTTCTTAAAAACATCTGTTATACATCTCTTTGGGCCTTTCTCTAGACTGGATTGTATGTTGTTAATTAACCCAAATGCATTCAGCTCATGTCTGACAGGAAAGAATTTACAGGTTAGATTCTAGATGGAATAATGATATAATATGATATTTTAAATACAGAATTCCTTGAATTCAGCAAGACTGTTGTACTCTTTTCTCTTCCCATCCAAATCAGCAGTATGTTGTATTAGAAGCCATAACTGTCTAGTTCTTCTACCTAGATAATTGTAAAATATTAACACCTCTGGCACATACTTTCTGCTAAAGGTGTTAGAGAAATCACAAATACTCTAAAATTCTATCCTGACAAGGTATTTATATGCAGAATATTATGTATATGAAGTGTGACCACCTACATAAAGTAGAAGGAGACTTAACTCATTCTTTGCACACAAGCAGAATACCATTTATCTCAAGAAAGTTGCAACACTGTGTCCAGATACCTATGTAAGTTATGCTGCCTATGTACATTCAGATAAGAAAACACACCCTTATATAGACATTTTTAAAGGAAATAGGACCTTTGAATTGTGAACACTTTATATAGATATGTGCTTTAGCATATATCTACATTGTTTGATGCTTTGATTGGCTAAAGGCTTATTCTTGCCCAGGGTCAGACTGGGTGCCTTAGAAAACCAGTCCTCTACATCCCAGCAAATACTGTAACTGCAAACATGGTTTTACTCATTACACTCAAAAAAGCAATTTCCTTAATAGTACATAACTTTTAATGACAACACTGGGAAACAAATTCTCAGTAGCACACACCCAATCCCAAGATTTATCAGTATATAGTTTTTTCAGCATGATTAATTATAATGTATGTTAAAATTAATTTTACTTATTTTACGGAAAAAGTAAAAAGGAGTTTTGCAATTTTGGTACATTTTTTTTTAAAACAATAATTTTTATTGATTTTATTTCAATAATACAACACAAAAAAAAAAGTGGGGAGGGGGAGGGTGGAGGGAGGGATGTCTGCCCCGCCTGGGGTTCGGTTGTATTTGTCAAGGTATATTTGAACAGCCTACACCTTTAAACCTTCAGCCTCAGTCCATGTTTACCAAATTTTGCCAAATGTTTTGGGACAGCCCCGTGCCAAGTATGTTTGTCGTTGCCACATTCTATTAATGACTTTAAGGCTTGGTTGATTTCTTGAAAAAGCATAATATCCAAGGCTACAATGATATTAAGATCTACTGGATCTTAGAGACTGGTATATATAGTTTATAGGTATGAGTATATAGACAGGTCGGTATAAGTAGGTGTATATATGAACACTGGGTTTCATTTGGAGGGGTGGATCTTGATTAGGGATGGCGCGAA
This sequence comes from Xenopus borealis, assembly GCA_024363595.1. Taxonomy (NCBI): domain Eukaryota; kingdom Metazoa; phylum Chordata; class Amphibia; order Anura; family Pipidae; genus Xenopus; species Xenopus borealis. The sequence goes on along the minus strand of CM044434.1, from coordinate 68,891,317 downwards.
CGTCGGAAAAAATGTTCGCGAACATGTTCGCGAACTTCCGGACAAAAATGCGAACGGTTCGCGAACTTCGCGAACCCCATAGACTTCAATAGGAAGGCGAACTTTAAAAGCTAAAAAAGACATTTCTGGCCAGAAAAATGATTTTAAAGTTGTTTAAAGGGTGCAACGACCTGGACAGTGGCATGCCAGAGGGGGATCAAGGGCAAAAATGTTTCTAAAAAATACATTGTTGACACAGCGCTGCGTTTTGTGCTGTAAAGGGCAGAAATCACACTACGTCACTCAGGTGATGTTTCTGGACACGGAATGTGAAAAAGCTCACACAGCTACGTGGCACTTGGTTAAAGACTGTTTGAAAAAAGTCACTCAAGTGGTTGTGGACACTGTAATATTATGGATATTTAGACGGAATGTGAACAAGCTCACACAGCTAGATGGGAGTTGTTTCAAGAACACACTAGGCAAAAAATGCCTACAGGGCAAACAATGCCTACAAGGTCAACGTATACACTACTACAGCGGTGGATACGGATTACGTAAAATATATTATGGCTGCTTGAAAAAAGTCACTCAGGTGCTTTTTCTGGAGACGGTAATATTATGGATATTTAGACAGAATGTGAACAAGCTCACACAGCTAGATGGCAGTTGTTTGAAGAACAGTAGATTACTAGCCAGCAAACTTACTATCCACTGTCCCTCAAATCACTAACAGCTCTCTCCCTACACTAGCTCTTCCAAGCACACACAGCACAGGCAGAATGAAAAAACGCTGCAGGGCTTCGGTTTTTATAGGGAAGGGGAGTGGTCCAGGGGGTGTGGGGGTGGTCCAGGAGGGTGAGCTTCCTGATTGGCTGCCATGTATCTGCTGGTCTGGGGTGAGAGGGCAAAAAAAAGCGCCAACTAACGCGAACCCAAAATGGTGAACGTCGCGCGACGTTCGCGAACTTCTGGCGAGCGCGAACAGCCGATGTTCGCGCCAACAAGTTCGCCGGCGAACAGTTTGCACCATCCCTAATCTTGATGACCCAAATTAACTATGTAAACATTTTAAAATTTTGCCCACTGCTAATCTAAATCATCTCAGTCCCATATCCAGCAAGTAATATTCTAGAAAGCACAATGATTTCAAATAATTTTCTCTACACGTTTTGAAAGACGTTTGCTTAGAATGGTATTGAATAGGAAACGCTTTACCCCAGCATAAATATTCCCTAAATATTTTATTTTATTTTGGTCTATGTTGTTGCATTATGTGCACCTTTATTTACATGCTATTCATGTAAGCCGTATTGACCATTTGTTACAGTACAGTAATAATAAAAATAGGCATACAAACATGGCAATAAAAATAATTAGGAACAGTAACAGAGATTAAGTGGCAACTGTTAACCAGTTAGAATGATCCTGTGCCATAGAGGTTACAATTTAAGCAGGCTAATTGATTACTGGCACAAATAATGGGTGATCAGTGCTGCTTTTAATGCAAAAACATAACATGCTAATTTATATTTTAATTTGTGCCCATCTGTGCAATGTCTGCATTAGCCCACAAAACCTATTTTTGTTTTATACTCTTGCACATAACGTGTAAATCCATTTTCTCCACCACCTCTTATATTCTTATGGCAAAGTTTAGAAAAACTGAAACAGACATATTTGATGTGTAAATCATTATAAATACAAGCAAAATTACTTGCTGCACGAAGGTAACAATGTCTAAAAAATGTATCCTTTGAAATCTCAATTAAATTGTGTTAAACCTAAAACTGCTGTGCTCGGCTTATACTGTCACTTGACCACCCATAGAGAGTCAGGTTAATTTATCCCATTACTATGTGCAGAAATGACCTGTTCATTCAATTGATATATTTAAGTATAATGTAGTATTTACTGTTTGATAACAATACACTGCTTGGGGAACTATAGGGAAAGAAGAGAGGCCATGTGTTTATGGTGGGCTAAAGACGGATTAGTAATGGATATTTCATTTAATATATGATATTTCAAATAGGGTAGTATTAAAAGCATTATTATTATTCATAATAGTAATAATAGCATGCCAGAGGAGTTCTTGATGGCAAAGTATGTGTTTTCCATGAAACTTGCATAATTTATATAGTTGTCACATAGGGGTGCTCTATGTCATGCACACATGTAATACGCTGTGTAATGCATGTAATAGTCTTTGAAGGTATACTGGTATCTGATACCAAAGGGCTTAGGCAAGGAGTACTTACAGGGTATGTAATTTTCAGATGATCTTCGGTGAGTTTATGGTGAGAATGGAGTGGACCGATATCAGCAGAAGACTTGGATATTTATTGGCGGGTCGATTGGGCTAGATGGAAAATTTTGATTGGCCTTTAAAGGACACAAACATTTTAGTGCTGAATCATCAGATACTGGTAGAATTCTATTGTTTCTACCTGTTAATCTGACGATTCAGCTTTACACGTGTGTATTGAAAAAAACAAACTTTCTTGGAAAGATCTTTTCAAAGAAAGATCATAATTGTATCGTCTATGGCCGCCTTAAGGGGGGAACTTGCAGCACTGAGGTCAGAGGCAAACATGGGGGAGGAAAGGAAGCTCACAGAGCAGGGACCAGTTTAATGGAGGAGGAGAAGGGGCAGTGAAGGCTGAGGGAGGCAGGTTTGTTACAGTCTGGAGAGGAAGTAGGGGGATTGTAGGGGGCTGGTCCACAGCCTGTCCAAAGCAACCGAATCACCATTTTGGCTGAAGATGCTGGGAAGGACAGCTCTGAACGGACTTGCATCGAGCGAGCTGAGGGCAGAGACACACAGTCAGATTCAGGGAGATTAGTCACCCAGCGATAAATCTCCTCTTCTTCGGCTGACTAATCTGCCCGAACTGCCTTCCCTTGCCTTCCCGCTGGCTAGAATGTAAATCACCAGTGGGATGGAACTAGTAGCACTTCTTTTTCTGAAGTCACCCAAAGTTTTTTCACAAGGAAACTTCAGGCGACTTTGGAACACAAAGTGCTCCAAGTGCCATCCCACTGCCGATTTACATTCCAGCCGGCAGGAAGGCAGTTGCAGAGATTAGTTGCCCAAAGAAGATACAATTAGTTGCTGGGCAAATAAATCTCCCTGAATCTGAGCATGTGTCTCTGCCCTGACGCTCACAACACCTTGGGAGGCAGTGTCTCTAATATGGGTGGTGGGGTAAGTGCAAAGAAGGATACAATTGGATTTAATCATTAGAAAGGTGGATAGGGTGATCTGACATAAGGACCCTTCATGCTGAACAGTCTGCTTGCCTGGTGCTAGGGTTTGGTATGTGGTAGATCGAGTGTACAGTTTATTATTATTATTATTATTATTATTATTATTATTATTATCTTTTCCAGGGATGGGCTGCACCTCAATGTTAATGGTGCTTTTGCTTAGGGGAGAAGATGGCTAGAGGGTTGGAGGGGATTTTAAACTATGCCTGGGGGGGTTTCAGTAAAGGATTACGTAGAAGACAGTGTAGAAGAGGTAGAGGGCAAAGAAAGTGAAAATGGGGGGGGGGAGATTTGGTGGGGATACTGTTAAGGACAATAAAATATGATGTGACTGGTGTGGTCAAAACATGGCTGAATGAGTCGTTTGACTGGGCAGTTTGTATCAGCGGCTATACATTGTTTTGGAGGGACAGAGGCAATAAAAATGGACGAAGAGTATGTCTGTTAGGGAGGATTTAAAAGCTAATATAAAGGAAGAGGTGATGTTTGAAAATGATGGGAGAGATGTGTTATGGGTAGAGTTCTTCACCAATTGTAAAGAGTCTGATTTTCTGACCTTGGCTGTAGCAAGCAATACAAGTCAGCAGTATCAAGGGCAAATAAGGTCTTGAGCTGTATTAAAAGAGACATGGGAGGTCATTCTGTACAGAGTACTAGTAAGTCTTCATCTAGAATACGCCATAAAGTTTTGGTCTCCAGCTCTCAAACAGGACAAGGTAAAAGGGATTGAAATCTCAGCTGTGAGGAAAGACTGGCCAAGTTGGGATCGATCATATCATAGTCTTTCTAATGCTTTATTTACCAATAGGTCCTTCCAGCTGACTCAAGGTCACCCATTCCAATTAGAGGAAAGGAAGTTCTGTCTAAATATTTGTAAGGGTTTTTTTTTTATAGTGAGAACTATGAAGATGTGGAATTTATATTTTTCTTTTACATTTACAGAGTTTTAGGGCTACCCTGGTTTGTGATGCAAATTATATTGGGTTATACACATATATTAAGGAGGACAGGAGACTGGGGAAAAGGTAAAGAGCAGCTGTAACTTTTGTTCTATGTTCACTGCCCTGTCTTGTGAGATAATTTAATTTAATAAAATTCCCACTTTACAAAAAAATTTACTTTTTAATATAGTATTAGAATAGTGATTGCCTCAGTTTAGATGTGGTTTTGTCTTTATGATTTTCTATTTTTGTGCTTGCAGTTGTATGTTTTAAGCTAAGTAGTTCGGTGTTATGCAATTTAGTATTTGTTGGCTGTTGGTTTAGGCATGTATGGAAATGAACGGAAATGAAAAGGGGAAGAGAATCTTTAGATTTTAGCCTTTGCTCTTGTTTCCAAACACAGACCTGTGCCCTGCTCTGTCATATACATTAATTTCATTTATTAGCTCTTGTACATAAAATTAGTGGGCTGAATATAAGGGAATTTTTTACAATAAATTAGCACAGCCAATATCAAAACCCACACATGCAACGGTTATATTTCTTTATGGTATTTAGAAGATTATCACCCATAGGAACTATTTTGGAACAGCTGGGCTGCATTTTGCACCATGGTAGACATGTGGTATGTTCTGTGCATCCAGTCCAATAGCCAGTTAATGCTGTTTATATACTTCAAACTATGACCAGAATGCTGCCACAATAAGCTATGGGTACATGCATTAGATACAAATAAATGTATCATGATTCATTTTGTATTGTAGCAAGTACTAGCTGCTGATTGTGATCTAGAAAATACTAACTGGCAGTTGTGGTTTTACATCGCTATTTGACTTTGAACATACCATTAATATATCTTTGCTAAAAAATAGGTTACCTAATGAAAAACACAATTGTAGAGCAGTGAGCATAAGCTATTTCAGACTATTTCAGACAAAATACTGTGCCATGACAAACATAAACCCAAGCTTTATTGACTCAAGGCGTTACTTTTTCCAAAGGTATTCCTGGATCCTCCTATTTTAGGAGTCTCCTTCCTTCTGCACCAGCAAGAGCCAAACAACAAATATCTAGCCACTGAAAGTATTTTCAGAGGTAAAGAATGGTTTGGCTGGGGAGGTGGATGATATTATTATGGGTTTTCAGTATTATTATGAGAAAAGCACGGCTTCATCTGTAAATGAATGGTTAATAAAAGATCAGGTTGTACTGCAGATAAATCAGTCAGGAACTAAAATAAAGTTCAATCCTGGTGCACTGGGATCCTGTTCATGAACAAAATAACTCAAGTAGTAAGGAATTTATGAATTTCAACATTTTGATATATAATAATCTTTCAATAATATTACATTATAATAAATAATTACAATAATAAAAATTACATGTTTAAAATATTGCAAAAAAACATTCATCTATTACAATTTCTCGAATTGCTAATGTTTTAACTGGAAACCATACCAAAATCTGTTACATGATGGTCTTTTTGACCTGTTAAGTAATTTTTGTTGGCTTTTGTGTTCCTGGAATGCCTCTGTAGAATAAACGGTGCTTTGTGAATGAGATATTATAGAGGAAAGTTGGCAGAAAATTTTCTGGGTGGACACAGACATACCTGATTAATCTGAATTTAACTGCTAAAAATGCAGACAGATGAGCAGTATGATAAGAAACCAGGACCAGATCCAGATGGCAAAAAAAAAAACAGTTGCTTTGGGCCACCTGGCTGGCTGGTGAACAATGTATGTACAACCAATGTGCATTTTTATGATAAACTAAATGCAAATTCAGAGTCATAATTTTCTGAAAAGGTAAAATCAGTTCCCCAACTAAACATACTACAACCAGTTTTTTTTTGTTATATCCAGCTCGGCCCCTTTGTAACCAAAACAAACAAATCTATTGTAGGCAATGTCCAAGAGCACATTCTACTTTCTGGCTTGAAAAGTTAACTGTGCTGAGAGATCAACTGTAAATATTGAATATTTTACCTGTGGATGCATGTTGGCCTGGGTTTGGTACATCATGGTACTTACCATTCTGATCTTTCAGGCTGTCAGGACAAAAGAATGGAGGAATATGGCCACCTTATGATTAGCCAGTCACATACCTCAGACCTGCACGGCCAAGCAATGTAGGTTAACTGCTACTTCTGTAACAAATATGTAGTCTGAAATAGATTTACTTGATTTAAAACAGATTTTGTAAGTAAGCATAATCTCATGGACATATTTCAATGGTTCATGCTAACCATCAGCTGTGTTAACTGTTGGGCAAGTGTTTTAACTTAACTTTCTCTCTTGCCATGGGGCCCTGGAATGTAGGGTCTTCCTTTGCAGCACTGAAAAGCATAACATCTGGAATTTGGCACAAACCTCTGAAACAACATAAAATCTTGGTTATCAAAGGTTTTACAAAAAAAACAAACAGCTAAAAGGAACTGTAAGTGCCGACCCCCATCTTTTATACATATTCTATTATGTATTTTTATTCTGCTTTGTCTTTTTCTCTCCTGACCTCACCAAGGGGTATATTTATCAAAGAGTGAAGTTAAGAGTGAAGTTCCGCTACTAGAGGGAAATTCCGCCGCTCTCCATGAATTTCTATGGTTTTTTTTGAAGGCGTATTTATCAAAGGGTGGACTTTCACTTCACCCATTGATAAATAGGCCTTTCAAAATCCCATAGAAATGAATGGAGAGCGGCGGAATTTCCCTCTAGTGGCGGAACTTCACTCTTTGATAAATTTACCCCCAAGCCTCTCCATTGACTTGATACTCATCATGTGTCGCTCTGTGACTATCTTTTTTATAAATTTTCTCTTTTGGATAGACATGACATGTTCCCATTTACCAGTTGTTGAAAATACTTTTGCCCACAACATTTATTAAAACGATTATAACAAATAAAAACTTTTTTATCCAGTGACTATTGCTTAAGATTGTGTAAAGGAATAAACATAAAATTATCTCTGACAGCTCTGTGCTTAGCACCAGCACTGCTATGAGAATTCCTTAGCATTTTGAACTTTTGCCCATATTTCTATAGCAGAAGCTTCATCACAAATGCTTTGTGATCTTCCCTTACATTACTCATGTTATTTGCCACTGATAACTGATAACTCGCAAGCCTCCCAGCTACAGGCAATCCTTTTAATGTCCAAATAGGGCATGGTAACCATAGCCTTGCCCAGATATTTCTTAGATAATTAATCTAAACCTCTGTTGTTCTAGAGTGTTGTTTCCTGTACTTCGAGGAAAATCTAATATTCAGAATAATGCTATAATTTTCCAGCACTGGTAAGTGACAATCCCTTTAAATGCTATCCCCAATTCAGTCATTTCATGCTTGAATGAATTACCAAACTCTTGGCCAATACAGACTCATACTATTTCATTGTTCACTACACAACAATATACCATGTACCTTCCTTTCAAAACATTTCTCTTAATTCTGCCCATGGGGATACTGGATCTATTGTGTAAGACAAACTCGCAAAATACTTACACATTTTACTTATATCTGATCTATGTAGAAGCCATGTAAACCCAAAAAACACTTATAACCCATATAAAGTTAAATATCTATCTATCTGTCTGTCTGACTATCATAGGTCTATCAAGTGGAAACCTTATAAACATAAGTCAATGTAAAGATAATGTAAAATGTACGTAACTTAAAATTACTATTAATTGTGTTCAGAATAATAGCAGTCCAACATCACTAAGCTGATCAATAACTGTTTTTGGTGGAAATTATATTTCTACATGACAAATAATTTACTAGTAGGTATAAAAGAGCGTTCACAGTGCAGAAAATAAAAGGCTGCTCAGCTAAAGTGATCTAAAATGCTTTAAAGCAAAACTTGACGTAGAAGAAAACGGAAAACTGCCATTTGAATGGATAGAAGAATAACCAAAGTGATAAAGCCAATGATTAGCTGCAGGAAGATCAAAGAAGGTCTAAAGTTACCTGTGAGCACTGTTACAATTAGAAGACACCTATGTGAAGCCAAGCTATCGGCAAGAAGCCCCCGCAAAGGCCCAATTGTGAAAATGTGCTGAAGAGGTTGCAATTTGCCAAAAAACACATTTACTGGCCTAAAGATAAATGATACAACATTTTGTGGACTGATGGCAAGCAAGATTGTTCTTTTTTAAAAATAATTTTTTTATTGATTTTTCAAATAATAAATGCGTTATCATATGTTACATACACAGGAATGGTTTAATATTATATCTGGATATAAATCAACTCCTATAACATTGTTTAAATTATCTGTATGCATTTTCGGTTGTCTAATCCTGTGATGATACATATTCCATTTCCGACAGGTGTATGTTATATCCACAATTATCAGGTCATATTTGGCCGGCTTGTATAAAAATAAAACAATCAACCAAAACTTAACTAAATAATAAAACACACTATAACAAGAAGGTGGTGTACTGTGCTGTCTTATTGTCTCCCTTTAGTGTTTGGGTACCAAAAGTTTCATAGTTGTATCTGTGTAGTTAGAGCGTCAGTAAATGTGGAGGGAGGATCCCCCCCTATCTATAGTCTATCCAGGGGTTCCATACTTTTAAATATTTGGAGAATTTGTCCAGGGCGATGCTGGTTAGTTTCTCGTTTACAAATATCCAATCTATTTTGGGCTTGAGTAGATTGAAATGTATTTGTGGGGACTTCCAGGACCTCACCAGGACCAGTCTGGCTCCCAAAAATATGTAGTTAATTAACCTCCTCTGTGTTGCTGTTACATTTTGTGGTGGAGCACCCATCAACACATTTTGGGTCTAGGGGTCAAACACTGAATTCAAGGCACAGTACAGTGAAGCATGGTGGCACAAGCAAGGGATGTTTCTCATACTATGGTGTTGAGCTTATTTTTCACATACCAGGGATCATGGATCAGTTTCAATACATCAAAATACTTGAAGAGGTCATGTTGCCTTATGCTGAAGAGGAAATGCCCTTGAAATGGGTGTTTCAACAAGACAACAACCCCAAACACACCTGTAAATGAGCAACATCTTGGTTCCAAAACAACAATATTGACTTTATGGAATGGCCAGCCCAATCCTTGGACCTTAAGTCAATAGAAAACTTGTGGGTGACATAAACAATGCTGTTTCTGAGGCATCTCCAGCCCCATTATTTAAAAGGAATGCCAACTCAGTTTACCAAAATACTGTATAATACAGTATATATGTGCAGACTGAGGATGATGTAAGGGAAAAGCAAGGATTAGGGTTTGGGAAAATTATTGAGAAAAGAGAGGTAATTAGGAGATGACTAGATGAAATAGAATGTTTAAAAGAAAGAGTGAATGAGGAACAGTGTTAATAGCAGTATGACAAATGATAAGGATAATCATTAAATGGTACTAGTAGGAAAAAGAGAAAATGTAGAAAGAATGCAAATGGAGGCATGATAAAACAAGCTAAAGGAATGCAGAAATATGATCGTTATAAACAGAGAACTGGGACATCAAAGTTCAGTAATCAATGACTGAACTGTTGCAGATTGTTTCTTTGTACAGTATGTTTCTAGTTTTACTGCATGTCTCTAAGAAGCGCCAGCACAACACAACTTCAAAGCTTTAAAAGTGCTTTATCCTGCCAGAGATAGGAATTACTTAAATTGAGGGAATTTTAGTACTGAATGGGTATATAAACACCATTCTGGGGTAAGGCTATTGGCAAATATACATAGGCATGATTTAATTAAGATCATTTGGGTGGAAAAAATTAGAAATGTACTGGATACAACCTCAGTAAAGAAAAGAGAGCCGAAAGGCATCATCCTGTTTGGAAGAAGCGAATTCTTATGTAAACTTGCATTACATTTATTCTTCCAAATGTCTATCCATTTGGTGGCGACTTCTTTGAGCTAGATGGGACAAATGACAGTAGGGTGCTCTACATTCACGAATGATCATTTCTTGATGAAAACTGACACATTTCATGGGAAAATTATAATAATGAAATTAACTAGCAATGACAAATTAGATATGTATTTAATTAAGTGTGGAATCTATGAGGCAATAGATTAAAATAGGATAAAATCAGTACTTCTCTAGACACAAACATATTTTCTAGAAATCATAATATGGGTAGAAGTACAGAACCTTTATATAAACCAGAAGCACACTGAACTTGCCATTTATGTGCGCAAATGTAGTTAATTGGCACACACTGGAATACAGACAATATTTCAGGCCTCACGGGGATCCTTCATAAAGTTTTAAAGGGACCTGCAAGGTCCAAAATGTTATATGTATTACACTATGAGCCAAGAAACTACTTTGGGCACGTAAATCATAAATCCAGTGTCTTGGATTTATTTGATTGTAGTTCCAGACAGATTGACCCTAGGCAGTTTGGGTCAGACAGTTCAGCACCTGGGACCTGAAAAGGTATTATACCACGTAGAACATTCCAAACTTGTTGCATATTTTATTTATGTATTGAAAAAACAATTTGTATTACCTGTTCTGAAATTGCTTATTGCTCATCATTATGATTTTATTCTTTTTGTAAATGCTTCCTGTTTTCTTACAGAGTTTTGCTATTTCCCCTTATATTTGTCTTTAGTCATCCACCTGACAGTATTTGTAGCTGTCTTCATTATCATTTCTTCTATTTTCACAGCAGAAGAAAGACCTGACCAAAGTAAGACCCCCAAAGCAGAGTTTGAACCCAAAATGTCTAAAACACCTGTTCCAAATCACAAACGGGGGCTGTTGACACCTGCAGCCAACCCCCCCCCCAAAAAAAACCCCATTGCTCTGTGAGGCTACAATGTTATTGTTATTGTTAAATGTTATTAGTTGTTGTTAAATGTTATTAGTTATCTTTCTATTCAATCCCTCTCCTATTAATCTTCCAGGCTATCGTTGAATACACTGCCTGACCCTAACAACAGCTGAAATGTTCAGTCTGGAGAGCTGCTGAATAAAAGCAATATATGTTGAAAAGCACAAAGAATAACAAATAAAGACCAACTGCAATTTGTCTCAGAATTTTATATTACCTTTATGAGATTACTTTTGAGCAATGTGGATGCACTT
>CM044434.1:68852084-68864037 GCA_024363595.1 Xenopus borealis | reverse complement strand
ATATATATATATATATATATATATATATATATATAAATATTTAAGCAAAATAATTCTTCATATTTCAAACTTCACCTAGTCTGTGGCTTCCAAGTAATTTCCCAAATGAGGAGCACAACTGGAAGTGATTTCATGTTAACCAGACGTGCCATAGCACTTCCAGTCCAATTAAACAGATGTTTTTGTTATAAAAAACAGTTCTGAAACAGCTGTTCTTGGGTCTGACATACCAAATCCTAACCCATGTATTTATTTATAGTGTTAGAGAGCATTTACCTTAATTTGAACAATAAACATTCTTGTTTTTTCTTTTTTTAAATGTATGACTATTGCAACATCATTCTCAGATGCTATTGATGTTAACCAGCTCTTGTGCATCCCTACCTAGCAATATTGGCACCTTACTTGCTTTGGCTTGGTTGATCCTCCATATTTTACCACCTGCACATCTCCATCATGGGATTAAATGAGAATTAAAATCAAAAGTGAGGTAATTTTCATCTAGCATACTCCTTGAGCATCAAGTGTCCATTGTATGCATTACAATCAGGCCTGGACTGGACATCAGACAAAAGCCTTGTGGCCCGCTCCATTTATGGGTCATGGGAGCTGAAGCCGAATGGAAGCTGAAGCAATGGGAGCTGAATCAGAAGCAGGCGAATGGGAGCAAAAGCCACTGAAAAGAACCAAAGCCACCGGGAACAAAAAATCTGCTGTTGCCTAGGAGGAAGACTTCCTGACAAATTTTAAAGATAAGTTTTCACTGAACACCAAATCTTTTTTTAAAACCCTGACCACAATGTTTAATAGGGGGAAAGCCCTGACCAATTTTTTTTTTGTTACTTTAATGGAGGGTCCTGGTCACTAATGTTTTTTTAACTTGGAGCGGCTGGCCACCAATTTTTTTTTTTTTAACTTTGGCAGGGTCTGGGCCCAAATTTTTTTTTAACTTGGGAGGGGCTGGCCACCAATGTTTTTGTTTTTAACTTTTATAGGAGAAAGCTCTGACCATCATTTATTCTTTAATGGGGGAGTTTGGCCACCAATGTTTTATTTTCTTTTTATTGGGGGACCATGACCACCGCTGTTGGCTTGCAACCAATGTTGCACATATACATCTGATTTGATTCCTCTGGAATTGCAAAGCTTATTTACAACATACAGTTAATGACACTCTGAGGCTTATTTGAAGCAAGTATCTCAAAGTTATATATGTCTTTATATGTATCTAGAATGTCAGGCATAAAGCATGACTTGCTTGATGTTTTTGAAGGCCATTCACGCAGCTACTTGAGTGCCAGCAAATACACATTTTCAGCTCAAACAGAGAAGGACTAAAATGTATTAAAAATTCAACTATGTACAATGTTTTTATGTGCAAAAAAATGTATTTTGGTAATAAATCTCCTTTTATTACAGTGGTGCATATAAGTGTTTGGCCATCTAAAAGCATTTTGCAATGTTGCTCTACTTTGTAATCCACATGACATCAAACCAGTAAAGCTTATGGAACTTGTTTTTTATAAGAGCCAAAAGACTATAAGTCTCTTCAGCACTCGAACTTTGTAAAATTAGTGGAGCAACTGATCACGTAAGTCCAGGCATAATAACCTATAAAAATCCTCAGTCAGCCCACATGTTAATGCTCCAAGATCCAAGTTTTCTAATCCTGCCCAAAAACGTGCTTTCTAATATTCAAATTTTTCATAAAGGTCACTTCCCACATTTAGTTAATGCGTCTTTTGGTGAGATATGAATAAAGGAATCCTGGCTACTGCTCAAAGAATACACTTGGAAACCATTATGGTCAGACTGACATGTAAGTGAATGTACAAATGTTTGTGGTGCCAGATGCAGCAATGATATTACCTGGAATTTATATGGCAAGACATCTGTGAATGGACTTATTTACCATTGATGTACATATAATTCCTTGATTGTGGCGGTAATGCAGTACTTCTGGCAGTGTATCTATTCTATGATGCATTAAGCAGCTGTAGCTAGTTTAAAGTTTGATCCATAGCATAAAGGATTATTTTTCAGGGAATTATTAAACCGATAATTTATGATGCACCAGAATTTACTTAACACTCTTCATATACTAACCACATGATACTTAATGATTTTGAGGGCCATTAACAACCTGCTTTAAGAATCATGCTTTTATTGTTCTACTATAGAAGATTTTTGGGGGTGAGTACAGAAGTGTCTCTGTTATTTCACAAAGGAGACCAATGTTATGAGGGAATATTTTATGAAACCATTACTGTGGGTGGTCACTCCACCAGGTAATGTCCACTGATAAATGGCATCACAATTAGAAATCTAAGCATCTGTTACAAATTGCATACCTAGAGTCTACAATCCCAATCCCATAATCTGATGGGGCTCTGCACATGCGTACCCTTTGAAATGTCAAGCACTTGACAGTATTTCATTTGCCACTTGGAATACATTTTTGCACTCTAGAGTTTTACAGTGTTAGGAACTGCAGGCTTTGGGTTTTCCAGATAAGGGATCTTTCTGTAATTTGGATCGTTATGCCTTAATAATTACCCAATAGGATTGTTTTGCCTCCAAGAATAATAGTATTTTAGTTGGGAGCAAGTACAATATATTGTTTTATTTTTATAGACAAAAAGGAAATCATTTACATTTTTAAATGACAGGCCTTCTTGTAATTCTGGGCCTTCTGGATAATGGTTTTCTGGATAATGGATCCCATAACTGTATAGTGGTGGCAAGGTACATATGGCAAAATACATGCTAAGTAAGTTTTTCAAGGAAAACTACTAAACTCTGGTCATGTTCATTCACAAACCCGGCGTTGCTCCCGGTAGCAGAAAACTGCACCAACAGGCCCGGATTTGTGGAAAGGCCACCTAGGCCTGGGCCTAGGGTGGCAGGATTTTAGGGGGCAGCATGATGCCCAGCCACACCCACAATATTTCAGAAACACTGGATACAATTGTTTTTCAAATTTCCCATGCACCAATCCCCATTGCTTCAGTCCTGATGATGAAAATTTTGGAATAAAGGACAGATTATTGGGGCAACAAACGGCAGTGGGCCTAGGGGTGCCCGTTATGTAAATCCGGCCCTGTGCACCAACCTGGGGTTCTCAGTGGGCACCTTTGCAGATGTGCATGAAATTGTTTTTGATTATGAATCCTCAAATCCCTTCATCTTTGTAACCATATATCATTTGATCATGTCTACCCAAATTTCTACAGAGTCTATGACTACTCTGGAAAAGAATGACAGTTAACAGGCAAAAAATAGTGAACATTTAGGGGAAACAATACATGATTACATGGTAAAGGAATATTTGATACAACTGTGTTCTGAAGATCTTGGCTTTCGTGTTTGTCAATTGTTTTGTGGGAGATTTTTAGGCATAACCTAAAAGTTTCATGAAGACGTTATAAAAGAAAACTGTCATATCTTAGCATTTTTTTTTATAATGAAATGCCAGTTAGTGTTTTTATTTCTAGAATGTTTCCTTTCATACATCAGTAGGCTACATTTATTCAAGACCAATAAATAAGCCAAACATATCAGCATATTTGGCAAACAATCAGATCTGGCATGCAGATAAATTTCACTGTTATTCTCAGGTGAATAATTTGCTGAGGTGTGGAAATATGCCTTGGCGGAACATTGTGCCAATTTGTGATTTTATTTTTTCACCAAAGCCATATTTTCTTCTCATAAATAAAGCGAGTCCCATTTTTTTTTCAGACTAGGTATGTTAATTTGCAGAAACAAATGCAGATCTATTTGCTTTGGAAAGTACCACTATAATGAGAACATTTCTTTAAACCTGAACAGTTTTTTTTGGTCAGTATTGTTTAGATATGATATGCTTAGTGGCAGGGGTTTTGGCACACAAGAGAAAACCTGGCCTCCTGTCAACACCAATGGTAGTAGTGAGTACCGTAACCTTCTGTATGATGTATATGTCAAGATAAATCATTTTTCATAATTAGACTGGGGCCCATGTGTTGGGTAACATGGTAGCTGGTGGATCTTTAGCCGATGACCACATTTATAAAAGGTAGTTGTGCACATTTCCATATTCACATAAGTGCTAATTGTTAGCCCTATACTTTGGACTTTGGTACTGGAGAACTGTGACAGATACAAATAATGAAGAGACACATGGTCTGGAAAGAATGCAGTCCTGAATACACAGTCCATATTCAGACCAATAGTCAGGGTAGGCAGTAGTGAATGCAGAGTCAATGTACAGGCCAGACCAAAATCCAGGCTACATGCATGAGGTTAAAAAATAAAAAAAAATAAAAAAAAACAGGAAATTCGGCAACAGACATGAGTATAGAGCTTAATCATTTAAATAACTGGGTGCTGAAATGGTCTGATTTATAAGGGTAATAACACATGATGCATTTTGCTGTTGGCACTTTGTAACTAAAAAATGCAGCAGTGAGACTTTTGAGTGATAAAGTGTGTATGCAGTGGGGTTACAGTGTTTCTAATGCTCTTCAGTGGAAAGGTAATGTTTTACATGTGTGACAAAATACCCAGTGTACCATTATTGAACAGGATGTCAGAAGTTGGGTTTCAAACCCTTGTCTGCAGGGTGCATTGTCTTGTTAAACCAACAGAGGCTTTTGGGGCTTAATGCTGATAATAGTCCAAGTAACCATACCCTCTATCTGTTGGTTTCTCAGTCTCCATCCCTAATCTCATTGATACCAGGTGCTAACAATCTTTCGATCAATGCCATATATAATCCAGTGCCTGTATCCCAGCTATTGCTGGATCATTGACTCATGTTCGTCTTCTAGCCCTTTGTTCTTTATTCATGGAGCAGGGGTCAGAACCAGGGGATCAGATAATAGATGGGTAGCAGGAATTACCCTGCCCCTGCTCCTGCTCCTGCTTGTGCCTCAATCCTGTTAGTTCCTTGTTCCTGCTACCCATCTATTATCTGATCCCCTGGTTCTGACCCCTGCTCCATGAATTTGTGTTGCCTGCCTGCCATCAAATTACATCTCTCCTGCTTATACAGACTTGCTTCAGCTTGCAGCCTGCCCCTGAACTCTTGCTTGTCATTTGGACTTAAATTCAGGTTATATGCTCTCTTCTATCACTCAGAATGTATTTTCTATTGTCTTCTGTCTCATCGTTATCATCTGTTTAAATTCCTTATTAAAGCTAAAAGTTCTGAGTGCATTTGTGTATTTTTGATTCTAAACACCAAACATGGAGACATCATGTTACCAAGCACTCAGGCTTAGTCCAGACGGGGAGATTTGGGGGCGCCCCCGAATCTCCCTGAATAGCTAGGCACCGGCGAGGCTTAAAAACGCCGGCGCGTGTTCACACGGAGCGGCACGATTTTTAATTCGGGGAGATTCGGGGGCAATCCGTCGCGGCGAGAAGTCGCCAGGCGACAGATCGCCCCCGAATCTCCCCGTCTGGACTAAGCAGGCTCCTACCTTCCAGTCATCCTGTGGATTGCGCAGGAGCAGACACTGAAGGTTGGATGAATGTCTTAGGAGCAGGCTCTGGAGGCTGGACAGATGCCACAGGCACAGACTCTGGAAACTGGATTTATGGCACAGGAGCAGGTACTGATTGATAAAATGATGGCACAGGAGCAGGCACTGGAGCAGGCAGAGACCATAATACAGGCCACAGGTAAGAAAGTAGGAATCGCAGAAAATCACAAGGAAACTTCGGGCGACTTCAGAAAATGAAGCGCCACGAGTGCCATACCTGGCAACTTTTCATTCAAGCCAGCGTTAAGGCACAGGAAGGCAGTTCGGGGAGATTGTTGCCTGGAATGTCCCGGAATCTGGCTGTGTGTCACTACGTTTAAAGGACAAGGAAAATTAAACTAAAAAAGAAGCTAGAAATGTTGTACGTTATGTTTTGTGCTTCTGTACCAGCCCACGGCAACCAAAACCCTTTAGCAGTAAAGATCTGTGTCTCCAAAGATGCCCCGGTTGCTCCCCATCTTCTTTTCTGCTGATTCACTGATTCACATGCTCTGTGCTGCTGTCACTTACTGAGCTTAGGGACTGACTCAAAATATACAAAACACATAGAATAGAAATGGGTGATTAGTAATTAATATGGATAATTACTACACTGCAGCACAGAAACCAGTGCAATTAGCATAAGAATTTAATAATCAGTCCTGTAGCATCAGTTTATATTACAGACCAACCTGATTTTCTGCTTGATAATTAGTGACAATCCCTAAATTTATCTTTTCAACAGCTGCTCAGAGCCCACTGAGCATGTGAGTGTCACAGACACTTTCCAAGATGGTGACCCCCCTGTGACAAATTTGAAGTCCTGTATCATTGTTGCTATTGACAAGCTGAAACTTTAGGCTGGAGCAATAAGTTCAGTATATAAAATACTACATTTTTAGCCCTATTCATTTTTAGGTTTTAGTTCTCCTTTAATATCTACTAGGGAGCTGTTATCTTGTGTCCAAGAGCCTTTATTTGGTTACCTTCCCATTGTTCTGCTGATGGGCCACTGGAGGGGGAAAGGAAGGGGAGTGATTTCCCTCCAACTTGCAGTACAGCAGAGTAACTGAAGCTTATCAGCATAAGTCACATGACTGATGGCACATGGGAAACTAACAACATTTCTAGCCCTGTTAGATTTCACAATTAAACAAAACAATCTGTATGAAAAACGGATTTCAGTGCTGAATTCTGCTGGTGCAGCACTAGTAACTGAAGTGTTTGGAAAAAGGTTTTCCCATAAAAAACTACATTCTAGTAACAAGTTGCAAGACTATGTAAAACCTCACTGGGCAATTAGACTTCATACAAGCTAGCCCCAACCTACTAGACAACAGGATTAACCTTTAAATATAGTGGCATATCTATATATTGTCACCTGAGGGGTTGCCTAGGGAGGTGCTTTTTTTGGGGGGGCAGTCCTTTGGTGCCTAAATAACAGAATACATTTTTAAAATTAAAATAAAAACTGCCCCCAGCCGGTACAGAGTGAAAAGAATATATTCACTTTTTGTATATGTTCACTGAAAATAATGAATCCCTTTCATATTACATTTACAAAATGACACAAGTTTTCATAGTCAAAAATAGCAGTATATTATAAAATGCCATTTTGTACATCAGCCTTATAAGGAGACCATGCTTTTGTCTTATCATGAGATTTGCTATCAGCTTCCATCTGCGAGCTATTAAATCACCAGATTCCTCTGTGTTGCTGACTTGGGTGTGTGGGAAGATTGATACAGGCACAGATTTCAGTAGCTTGGCAAAGGACTTGGACCTCCACCTTGCTGAGCCAAGGTCTCTGTTTTCATAGCTGACATGCACATCCTCTTAGCATCAAACTACCAGTCCTATCCATGTTTGGGCAAAGAATGTGCTTCTGAATAATGTCTGTCTTCATAGTTCTGTACCCCAAAGACATTTCCTGGGGTCATGGAGAAATGTAATGTTTTGTGTGAAACTCAAAGAGTTTGTGTAGTAGGAATGGAATTTTACCATTCATAGCCCAATCATGAGGACCAAAAGGCAAAGTTATGTCAAGCAGCTGGGCTGTAGGGAATGATTAGACAAAGCATGAGCCTGACTTATATACAACAGTTATATGTAAGGAATTCTTGTGGAGGTTCCTGTTCCAATGAAAAAAATAGTTTAAATTCTCATATAGGGAAGTGGGACAAAAACTGGAAAAAGTAGCAATAACAATAACTGTTCAGGTTCAGGCAAAGTGCAATGTTTCCAACTGATCACAAACAGGCAACAAGGGTGCTGAACCAGATGCTAGCTCTCGCATTTTGCACTTAAGAGTGCAATTTTACGTCAATGTGCATTGTACTTGTGTCTTTAATAGCTTGCCTTTATATGTAATAAAAGGTGCAAATGTTGCCCAGGTGCAGCAACTTCCCTGCTTTTAAACAGGTGAACAATAAATGGTACCTGCAATTCACATTTATATTTTAACAGCCATGTTATCATTTTTTCCTGGATTATTCCATGAAAAAGTTGGATGTTCCCCCTAGCACAAGATGTATAGATAGGTGATATATGTAGGTGTGTTATTTCCTTTATATTCCTATAAGTAACATATAATTGTTGTGAATGTGCTAGTGGGTTAGCCATCTGAAATATATGTATGTATAGCTTACAATCTACAGTATGTGGGTGGCTAACATACAAACAGGCACACATTGGAGGGGGAAAGTGCACAAGGTAAAGACATTGTCCAATAAGTGCCAGTACTAGACTAATGTTCTAGTGATCCAAAAGGAACACTTTCAGTTTTCTTGAAGAGATTGAGAGAGCACTCGCTATGGAGGAATTCAGGGATGGAATTCCAGAGGTAAGTAACAGCAAAATGAAAAGGTTTTAAATGAGAGATGGCAGTAGATGTGGATCTTAAGAAAAGATGGTGGCTCAGAGAGGAGCAGAGGGGTCAGGAACTTACAGTGAGACAAGTGAAGGAATGCAATGAGGAGCAGAGGAGTGAAGGCCTTTGAATTTTATCATGAAGATTTCATATGCTATGCTTTGCTTAACTACTTAATAGGCTGCCATGGTCAGGCCTGGATTTGTGGAGAGGCCACCTAGACCCAGGCCTAGGGTGGCAGGATTTTGGGGGGGCATGCTGCCGAACCGCACCCACATTGGTTGAGAAATTTAAATTTCCTGTGTGTCAATTCCCATTGCTCTGTCCTGAAAATTTTAACAAATAAAAGGGAGGGGACAGGCGCGACAAATGACAGTGGGCCTAGGGGCGCCCGGTAGGTAAATCCGGCCCTGGCCATGCTAAAGTTTTACTTGGGGTTTTTGCAGTGGCGTAACTACTGGGGGATCAGGAGGTGCAACTGGGCCAGGGCCCACAACCTTGCAGGTCCCCCTGGCAGATTGTGCCCCACTTGACGGACAAGGGAGGGGGCTGCACAGCCCACACCAGGGCCCGCCCCACCTACTTCTGTTACTGGGTTTCTGCTTAGGATAGACCAGTCAGGCAGTCAGGAAGACTTGTTAGTAGGAGATTGCAATATTTCAAACAGGATAAGATAATGGCATTGATTAGTGTTTTGGCAGTTATTGCAGAGGAAAAAGTGTTTTGGCTGTAGTATTGATGTGAGTTGTGATGGAGAAGAACTGGTCAAAGATGACACCCAGGCAGGCACTGAATTAACAAGGTTAACAGTCATGCCATAATCAATAGTAATTGTGAAAGGAACATACGGGTTAGCTTGAGTGGGAAGATCATGAGCTCAGTTTTAGCCAGGTTGATCGTGAGGTGGCATTGGTTCATCCAGGAGTAAGTTCATGATCTGGGTCTGAATGTCAGAGGTTGGTGAAGGGGTTTCTAAATATATCTGGATGTCATCAGCATATACAGTAGGGGATATTTAAGGCCAAATAAGAACAGGAGAGGGTCAAATACAGAACCCTGAGGTACCCCCCCACACTAAGTTGAACCAGGGAAGACGTTAGCAAAAGTAACAGTGAAGGAGTGAGGAGTGAGGTAGGAAGAGAGCCAGGAAGCATCTTAATCTCAGATACTATCTGATTATTAAATTCTGATGCTAATTGCACTGGTTTCTGTGCTGCCATGCAGTAATTATCTGTATTAATGACTAATCAGCCTTATATTGTGACATTTCTATTCTATGTGTACTGTATATTGTGAGTGGGTCCCTAAGCTCAGTAAGTGACAGCAGCAGAAAAGAAGATGGGGAGCTACTGGGTCATCTTTGGAGTCACCGATCTTCCCTGCTAAAGTGCTGTGGGTATCTTGAGTTGGCATATAAGCCTAAAACATAATGTACAACATAGCCTACTTCTTTAGTTAAACTTTAGTTCTGTTTATACCACTAAGATTAATACATACTTGCATTTACTGCTAAACATTTGACCAGTTGCTATGGGTATTGCTGGAGGGGGTTTGAAGAAATAAAGACAAAATTGTTT
The DNA here is from genome assembly GCA_024363595.1 of Xenopus borealis. Taxonomy (NCBI): domain Eukaryota; kingdom Metazoa; phylum Chordata; class Amphibia; order Anura; family Pipidae; genus Xenopus; species Xenopus borealis. The sequence goes on along the minus strand of CM044434.1, from coordinate 68,854,084 downwards.
CCATTCTAGCAACTCAGAGCTATTTTAGGACAGTGAAGCATTTTCATGTGAAACTAGTGCTCTCCTAGCAATAAATGGCATGCACACACTGATTTTGTACCCCATAATCCCTGTACACTGTACCCCTGTAGTCTGTACCTGTAAACCTTTTATTGACTCTACAGGGTCCATTTACTAACAATTGAATTGTGATTTTTTTTTCATGAATCACGAAAAACTTGTGGTTTTCCTGTATTTCAAAAAAACTCTAAAAACGAGAGATTTATTAAGTGTAAAAAATACACTTGCCAAACTACGCCAAGTAGAAATTGTTGAGGTGCTATAGAAGTAAATGGGAGGTGCACTGATTCAATTGGAGAATTTTTAAACCAATAGGAATTTTAGAGGTTTTTCAGATTTTTTTTAGCCATACATTGTTTTGGAAATCCAATGACAATTGTGGTTTTAGAGTTTGTGAGTTTCAAGAACCTCTAAAACCACAAAAGTTTGACCTTTAATAAATAAGCCTCCACAAAGAAGTTATAACTGTCATAAGATAAATTGGAAGAATGACTGTTGGTTTGCCACCATCTTTCCTGTATAAATAAATGATGTTGATCCAGCAGCTATGATTGCTCTCTTTGCTGTCAGTTAGAAGTGCTTGACTTTTGCCTTAGTCACTCCTTGAAAAAGCAGAAACTTGCTGTCTTGCGATATTTAATTCTCCCCTTGGAAGGGGCATATATATATATATATACAGTATATATAAATGTGTGATGTTTATTAAAATGCATATCCAGATTTATTTATTCTGGAATGTACACCACAATGTTTACAATTTAACGGACTTGGCAAATACCACTAAAACAGAAACAAAGCAAGTGGAGTAAAATAGCACATAAACTAGTGTAGTATAATTGCTTTATAAATATGTCCATTTTTCATGGTGATCAGAAGTATAAATGCCACTGGAAGTTGGATTCCTATGCATGTTTTTACTGTCCTTTATCAGTATTGACTAAGGAGATAAATGGCAGTGGTTCACCTTTGTGAAATAGGCACTGGTCAGAGGGATGGAATCAGATGCATCTAAGATGTGCAATAAATGATATGCTAGTATTGAAAGAGGAAACACTTACAAATTGTGTAGGACTCTGCTCGCTGTCTGTTCTACTGCCACATTCATATAAACACCTTTTCTTTCCTTTTCTCCAAACAGCTGTTTTTTATTACTCCCATTTCCCGCTACAAGACATAACAGGCCTCTTTTTTCATTTCTCTTATTCATTCCCAAGAACCAGCGAGGCAGCCTGAACTCTTAATAACAAATTCTTTTCAAGAATAGAAGACTCTGTTCCTTTCTACTCTTCCCCACAATGTTTAATAATAGACAAATCTTGTTTTTCTCGGTTACGCTCTAAACAAAGAAAAACAAAACCAAGCCTTGTAACCTTCTTCTAGCCTCCTTGCTGTTGTGCCCTTCAGCAACGCCCAGCCCACTGGTATATGCGGGATGTCTAATTTATTAAGAAATATACATCAATGGAGGGCACTCCTATATACGTTCAATAGTTAAATGTAATACTATCAATTTGAAAGAAGTGCCACAACCCAGGGGTGTACCTACTTACAATCCCCCAACCATACAATCCATACAAATCGGATAGACATTAAACACGGGAGCAATCCCTTAAGCATTATACGTGTGCTGGATTTCCTTTGATTCCTAAATAACCATGAACCCAACATTCACACCCTCACCTATATACAGTATGTCAAGTCCATGAGTGATAAAATCGTGTACACTGTAACCAGCCATCCTATCACTGGCTGGTTACAGTGTACACGATTTTATCACTTATGGACTTGACATATTGTATATAGGTGAGGGTGTGAATGTTGGGTTCATGGTTATTTACCCCATTGTTTGAAACTTTGCCCTTATCTGATTTAGAAAGGTTTTGTATGAATTACACATTCCCTGGGGACAGTTTTAATGGGAACATTATGGAGAGGTAAGG
>CM044434.1:68817905-68829705 GCA_024363595.1 Xenopus borealis | reverse complement strand
ACACAAGCATGAAAAAGTCCATGGGGATGTCAAATAAGAGCTCTGATTGGCTTTTTAATAGCCCCTATATGGACTGGCAGCCTACAGAAGAGAATGTTGGACAGGACATCTGTTTTTATGCAACCAAAACTTGCCTCTAAGCCAGTAATTCAAAAATAAGCACCTGCTTTGAGGTCACTGGGAGCAGCATCCAAGGGGTTGGTGAGCAACATGTTATGCAAGCTACCGGTTGGGGATCACTGGTTAAGTTCTTGATACTCAGTAACACTCTGAGCAACCCTTGCAGTCTAGTTTTCACCAACCTGAATATGCCTAACTGAATTTCTAGCACCCATCTGATCAAATTTAGTTATTGATCTCCATATGTTCATGATATTTAATTGTGTCCATGCATTTCATTTGAGGATGACATGATCAGAGTATGGCAGCTATTTAAGTGTATAGAAAGGTCTAACTTATTCTGACATCTGAGTAAAATGAAATTAAAAAGATTTCAAACATTTTTTACAAGAGTCCTAAGAAACTGACAGATGAATTATAGACCCAAGTATTCAGAGAGCTAGACCTGTGAGGTTTGGCCAGTCTCTGCAAGCAGGAAGAAGGCATGTGTGGGGTTTAAGAACCTGTGTGAATGTGAATAGGAGAGCTGGAGACATGAAATTCTGTTTACACTGAATCCTGTCAATTTTGGAAAGGACTGTCAGTGATAGAATTGTGGGAGGTCGAGAAAACACTGTAAATTCTCTAAACCTAAGTAGGAGCCTAATAAGTCTGTAAATCTTTATGCTGCTAAAGTGTTACCTGATACCTTGGAAGCAGCTTTGCTGAGTCCTTGAAATTATAGCTGAGCAAAAGTTTGACAAATACCTTGAACTCTATAGAGATATTTGCTTATAGTCACGATGAGCAGTAAAATCTAGCAAATCTATTCAGTCTATTTATCCACACCAACCACTTTAAAGTTTAAAAAATGATGTTATTGCCCAGTGATCTGGAGGCCACACGTGGCTCTGAAACAGCTATTTAAATGATCCCCAGACTGCTTGCTTTCTGCACGGTTATGTCTATGACATATTTAGCTTGGGAGACTTGGACAAGTATAACATCCAAGGCTATTGTGAACTTAAGATCTGAAGTTAATTTAGTATGAGTGTGTGCATGTATGTATATGTATATACAGTCATATGAAAAAGTTTGAGAACTCCTCTCAGCCTGCATAATAATTTACTCCGCTTTCAACAAAAAAAGATAACAGTGGTATGTCATTAATTTCTGAGGAACATCTGAGTACTGGGGTGTTTTCTGAACAAAGATTTTTAGTGAAGTTAAAATTAAATCAAATGTGAAAAAATGGCTGTGCAAAAATTTTGCTAATTTGAATGCATGTAACTGCTCAATACTGATTACTGGCAACAACAAATTGGTTGGATTAGCTTGTTAAGCCTTGAACTTCATAGGCAGGTGTGTCCAATCATGAGAAAAGGTATTTAAGGTGGCCAATTGCAAGTTGTGCTTCTGTTTGACTCTCCTCTGAAGAGTGACAGCATGGGATCCTCAACGCAATTTTCAAAAGATCTGAATGCAAGGATTGTTCAATATAATGGATTAGGGGAAGGCTACAAAAAGCTATCTCAGAGGTTTATAGAGGTTGTCAATTTCAACTGTAAGGAATGTAATCAGGAACAGTTGCTGTAAAACCCAGGTCTGGCAGGCCAAGAAAAATACAAGAGCGGCATATGCGGGGATTGTGAGAATGGTTACAGACAACTCAAAGATCAAATACCTGCAAGAACATTATGCTGCAGATGGGGTATCTGTACATCGTTCTACAATCCAGTGCAATTTGCACAAAGAACATCTGTATGGCAGGGTGATGATAAAGAAGCCCTTTCTGCACTTACACCACTAACAGAGTAGCTTGCTGTATGCAAAAGCTCATTTAGACAAGCCAGAATCATTTTGGAACAACGTGCTTTGGACTGATGAGACAAAAACTAAGTTATTTGGTCATAACAAAAAGCGCTTTGCATGGCGGTAGAAGAACACCGCATTCCAAAAAAACACCTGCTACCTACTGTCAAATTTGGGGCAGGTTCCATCATGCTGTGGGGCTGTGTGGCTAGTTCAGGGACTGGGCCCTTGTTAAAGTCTAGGGTCTGATGAATTCAACCTAATATCAACAAATTCTTCAGGATAATGTTCAAGCATCAGTCACAAAGTTGAAGTTACGCAGGGGTTGGATATTCCAACAAGTCAATGACCCTAAACACCCTTGGAAATCTACAAAGGCATTTATGCAGAGGGAGAAGTACAATATTCTGGAATGGCTGTCACAGTCCCCCGACTTGAATATCATGGAAAATCTATGGGATGATTTAAAGCAGGCTGTCCTTGCTCAGCAGCCATCAAATTGTACTGAAATGGAGAGATTTTGTATGGACAAATGGTCAAAAATACTTCCATCCAGAATCCAGACACTCATCAAAGGCTATAGGAGATGTCTAGAGGCTGTTACATTTGCAAAAAGAGGCTTAACTATGTATTGATGTAATATCTCCGTTGAGGTGCCAAAATTTATACACTAATTTTGTTATGATCAATATTGCATATTTTCTGTGAATCCAATACACTTTATGCCACTGCTGAAATACTGTTTCCATAAGGCCTTTTATATATTAACAGAGAGAGAGAGAGAGAGAGATAGAGAGAGAGAGAGAGAGAGAGAGAGAAGTGGGTGCTATCAATAGGTCTGTACAGGTCTGAATAGGTATGTGTATATATATATACTGTATATTGATGGGGGTCATTGGAGGGGGGAGTATACCACACTATTGCAGAGAGAAAGAATACACTGATGCCAATTCATCTGAATATAGGCAATAAATGCATATGGCCTGCAAGGAATTAATACTGTATGTTTTAAATAATCTTAATGTGACTACAATAACTGCACTGGCAGTGCCTGACTATGGGAGTGCTTGACTTAGAATTTAAAATATCAAGTTTTAAAGGACTTGATTTCTTTCCTACAAAGAAGCTGTGCCTGCATCCCAGAACATGAATGGTCTGATACAAATACAAGTATGTTAAAATGGTTTCTAAGATTACCAGTAAATAGAGCATTTTTCTCACCATGACTAATAGATTCCAGAACTTGTTAAATGTTCGTGTTTATTCCAATGCATCAGTCTCAATATAAAGCTCTCTGTAGGCACTTCCTGCATTACTATTTCCACCAGCATCTCCCCTAACTTGTAAAGACATACATCACTGTGGTGTGGTTTCCAGGAAATGAAATTCCGGTGCATTAAGAGCCTAGAGACAAAGGTGTGTAAATATTGGTGGAGGTTGAGATTCAGGCTCACAGTTTCCAAGGCTGGCTCTGCCCTTGTGGCTAGAGGGGCGGAGGTGCTGGCAAACACTACTCTATTCACCTCTCTGATAACACAGGTGCTTATTAGCAATGAGGTCATTAGAAGGAGAGGGTGTGCAGAATTAGAGCTGAGGAGGGGTGATCCATGGAGATGTGAGCCTACTTCAGTCTGAGGTTACAATGGTATCATTTGTTGGTAGTAACCTACCTTACATGCACAATAAACTCTATGTATATATGTAAAGCCATATGTATTTAATAAAATAAAATAGTTAAAATACATTTTTGTGTGTAATAATGCATGTATAGGTTTAACACACTAATAAGCAGATATCTACATATGTAAGGATTAGCGACACCCTAAAAACAATCTTTTGTGCAACATTGGCTCTTTATAAATCAGAAACTTCGCTTACATACACACTGTGCCAGACCATTTATTATTTTGCAAACAAGGCTTTGGAAGCAGATGTTTTCCAGAAGCGTCTAGCTATTTAAACAATGCTGTCGGGGTGGGAAATCTACATCAATGCTAGCGAATCCATACTTTGCATTTCAAATCACAGGCACAACAGTTGTGCCAAGTGTGGGAGATGTTGCGACATCTAAAATAAACAAAAAAGTATGGAAGTAAGTAAATGAAATATCTGTACAGCAACCTCTTTACTTGTGATGTTAAAGGGGAAATACACATGAGTAGCAGCCCATGGGTGGCATATTATAAGCTGGCCACATCTTCAAGTTAAACTGCAGCATTTCCAGTATGTGTCCTGACCAGTTCCGGCACTGAATCCCACCTCTTGTGCTCAGCAGTTCCTGCTCAGGTCCAGCTTCTGTCAGCATTGTTTGGTATATGTGTGTGTGGAGCTACATTCTATACTGGTCTCCATGCAGGTCCTGTACTGTTTTTTGCAGGGCTGGCTCAGCAGCTTTCATTATGTCCGTATAATAATTGTTCTGGGTGCTGCCTCTTTAAGTTATAAATGGCACAGTCTGATATCACACTGCCTATAAATATAGCATTTATAGTTTGGTGCATTTAAAAAAAGATATACTGAGGGCAATGCTGTTCAACTTCTGTGGTACCGAAGAGCTGGAATTTTTCTGGCCTACATGGAGGAGGGACGATAATGGAAACCAGAGTTGACCACTATCTTTTAACCACACCCATTTTACCACAATAAAGTTTGAGACAATGTCCACATTAATGTCGCACACCCAAAAACCAAATGGTTGGGTCTCACTGTAGGAATATCATCACTGAAAAAAACATAACCTTAAATCCATATGCCTCCTTCTCCCCTGTTATTAACACTGCATACCCCTTCCCCCAACGCATGATTAAACACGTTAGGGGCCACTAAAAACAAATTCCAAATGCTAACAAACCCCTAGAACAAACCCTACCAGCAGGGCACACACACATGGGAGCATGGGGCTGACAGAGTATGGCACACACAGGGAGCATAGGGCATAGGGCACTTCAGGCTGCTTTAACAAAAAAATTGCACCTGGGTGTGAACAATACAGGGGAATTACAGATGTGAACAATGCAGGAGTCGAAATTTGAGGTTCACAGATACCTTTTGAAGCTTACACAAGGTAAGGAATCCCAGCAGTCAGAATTACATATGGGGGGCCACACAAGGAGGGAGGACCTGGGCCGGATGTGGCCCATGGACCACCATTTGGACAGCACTGGTGTAATTAGTCATTGTTGGGCCCCTGAAAAATAAACTTCAGAGGGGCACAGTGTGCAGAGTTAACTGCTTCCCCTATAGTTTGGCAACTAACTGAGCATTTCACCTCCACACTGTGCAAGGAACATAGCAGTGCTTGTAGCACCACCACAATTTTGACAGACAATATCAGTTACAACATGGTGTGGGCAGAGAAGATTCAACCTAATGCTTTAAAACCACTTATGCTTTGTGCTGCTTAGATCAAGCTTCCTGCTTTATGGGGCAAATTCACTAAAGCGTGAAGTGTCTAACACTAGCGTTTATTCGCTAGGGTGACGTCATTTCGCAACTTCGCCAATTTACTAACAGTGTCCCTGGTGAAAATTTGCTAGGGAAGTAGATAGACTAGCGCAACTTCACACCCTTACGCCAGGCTAATACACTGAGATGCCCATTTTACTGAACGTTACCTCTTGCACTAGACTTTACTTCGCCAGGTCAGACAATAGATCCGAATTTTAAAAAAACTTGAAATTTTTGAAAGTCCCAAATAAACGCTGGCGTCTTTTACTTTTTTAGGGTGATAGTCTGAAAAATAGCGTAATTTTTTGGGGGGTTACCCTCCTTCCCCCCTACATTTCCTAACATATGGCAACTCAACTATACAGGGGACACGTATGGCAATAGGACAACTTTATTTTATTTATTAAAGGTTTCCTGGGCTTGTGTACTGTACTGTATTGGCTGTAAAATACACCTCTATTATACGTTTAACTTCCCTCCTTATGCAAATTAGACATTGCTAGCGTAAATGCGCTTTGCCTGACGAAGTAATGGTAGCACAACTTCGTTAACGTTCGCCGCCCTAAGCGCAAATTCGAATTTTAGTGAAGTAGCGGCGGGCAGGCGAAAATGTACCTGGCTAAGTGCGCCGAATTGTGGCGAAGCCATCGCTAGTGCATTTTTGCTGCTTAGTGAATTTGCCCCTATGTGTCTGCCCAATAGTGTTGTCATCATATTTGTAAGAATCCTAAAATCTACATATTTATCCCAACATGAAGGTATATGCCATGTTGGGATAAATATGTAGATTTTAGGATACCTCTTCCATTCCTGGTTGCATTTACTTGGAAAGAATGTTTCCTGAAAAAAACATTGCTTCTTCAGGCTAATAATACCCCATACGTTTTTATTAGGGAAATATCTATAAGACAATCAGATTTTATAAAAGGAATAAATGGCTGTTATAATGAAGGGTATGGCCAAGGGTCAAAGAAACTCTCAGTTCATATAGGACCAAGCCTTCACAAAGTTACCCAAAATATTTAAAGGGATACTATCATAGGAAAACGTTTTTTTTTTTTAAATGCATCAGTTAATAGTGCTGCTCCAGTAGACTTCTGCACTGTAATCCATTTCTCAAAAGAGCAAACCAATTTTTTTGTATTCAGTTTTGAAATCTGACATGGGGCTAGCCATTTTGTCAATTTCCCAGCTGCCCCGGTCATGTGACTTGTGCCAGCACTGCATTCTGGCAGGCTGTTGTTTTTCCTTCTCAATGTAACTGAATAGTATGCAGCGGGACATGGGTTTTACTACTGAGTGCTGTTCTTAGATCTACCAGGCATCTGTTATCTTGTGTTAGGGGGCTGTTATCTGGTTACCTTCTCATTGTTCTTTTGTTAGACTGCTGGGTGGGGGAAGGGGAGGGGTGATATCACTCCAACTTGCAGTACAGCAGCAAAGAGTGAGTGAAGTTTATCAGAGCACAAGTCACATGACTTGGGGCAGCTGGGAAATTGACAATATGTCTAGACCCATGTCAGATTCCATAATGAAATATAAAAAAATCTGTTTGCTCTTTTGAGAAATGGATTTCAATGCAGAATTTTTCTGGAACAGCACTATTAACTGATGCATTTTGAAAAAAAATAATTTTTCCTATGACAGGATCCCTTTAAGAAAAGGTTTTGCTTAGTGTGGTGACTAGTCAGTGACAACTGTTTGTCTGCTCAAAATGGACATCTGGTGAAACAGAGGAAATTATCATAAATTAAAAAAACAAACTCTCAGACTACCTGCCAAAGCTAAATCAGACAAACCCCACAGGACCTGTAGTGTCTCTTGGTTATAAACTTTTCTGACTACTGCATAAAAATTCTTATCCCTTGCCTGGCTGTTCCATTTGCTTTCCATTACACAATGGTCTTAATATGACATAAACATTCAGTGAGTTATATGCTAAAACAACCAAATCCCCTGAATATGCATTGAATGGCGAGAATTTTAAACATTTCCCCATCCCCAACAATCTGTTTCAGACGTCAATTTCCAGTTTATTTGAGTAAAGTTGACATAGTTCAATCACTAGCAAGTAACTGCTAGCCTGGATAGTAGCGTGATATCTCTATTTTTATCATTTTCTTCAGCTTTACAGTGTATTCAGAAACCTCACGCTACACACACAGCACTGCCTCAAAACCAAAAATGATAGGCTTTACCCCTCACTTAAGGAATTATGGACAGAGTGATGCAAATCACTCCTTAATGTCCCCGTGGCCAACTATGGATCCAGAATCGTTGGTTTAATAGCACAGATACATCCATATACCCTAAATGGTTTAAAAGCAAATGTATTATTCAGTCAGAGATTTGCATTGCAAAATATGTTTGGGAAATAAGTAAACTAATCCGAGCTGAAAGGGCACCAGACATATTCTTTCCCCCACTGGAAGTGCGGTTAATAGAGGCTACGATCTGGTTGGGGAAACAATATTTGTTTTTATTACAAAATAAAATGGCCCTCGCGAGCAGTAGGCTACCCACACCAGGACGAAACTCCCAGAGCATTGTGGCCATTTGTTGTGCTGATAATTAGTTCCACAACATTCACTTGTAATACACATGCATAATGAGTGCAATCTCATTAAATGCTTGTGTGCTACACAACACCCTCCATGTGTGGGTGGCCTAGCCCTTGCGGTTGCCATTAATTAAACAAACAAACAATTGTTTCCCCCAACCAGGTGAGAACTATTTTAGCACCTCCGATGGGGGAAGAATTTATAGGTGATTTGTGCCCTTTAAATAACTTTGTCGGGGTGGACGTGATAACTTCTAGATAAGCTTCTGAACAAATGATAGATTCTGCTAAATCCTTAGGCAATTTATTGCTCATTAATTGTTTACTCTATTAATATTTCTCTGCATGGGTTATTCACAGGCGAAAATCTCTTTTAAGGCTTCAGCATCGCAGAAAGCATCTGGCAGAAACATCGGTATATGTGGCGTTCGTTCATAATGTTTTGTGTTGTGTAAGCACAATCAGGAAACAGGTAGTGTGTGTGTTTGCATGTACAGGGAATGGGATGAGAAACATGTGTAGTGTAGAGTGTCCATATGGATTTCTTGGCACACAAACTGGCAAATTGTCTGCTAGAGCCTGCATATCCTAAACAAGCATTGTACTGACTATTGATTCATGTATATATTGTTAATGTATATATTTATTTAACACATTGCATTCAGTTTAGATAGTGTATAAACCAAAGGACTTAACCAGAAAGGCCTTAATGCTCTCCCTTGTACATAAAGTACAGAACAAGCCTTCTTACAGGGATGAGATTTGAAATTCTGAGAACAGGCTGTTGCAAGTTTGAGTACATTGCTTTGAGCTTGTGGGTGTAACTGGTATTTAACTGGTGGTTCTGAAGCACTGTTGGACTCTAGAAAATAATGAAGTGATTTGCAGACCTCCACCCACGTTTCCTCGGTCTTTCACGTTCGTATTTAAAGGAAATGTTAGGCGTACAGCTTGAGACATGCATGTAACTGCTTTAAGAAGGCTTTATTGTATTGTGGAAGGTTTTTGACTCCCTTTAGCTCACTTAGCCTAACCTTTGGGAAAAAAAAACAAAATATTTTTATACTTGTGCTAATGAAAGGCTTTCACACTGTCAATATTAATGCACCCTTTGGCTGCATCACCCTAGACTGAAATTCTGAGTCATGGGTTTTTCATTTTCCAAAATGTTTTAGTGCCAGTACTCCATGACTAGATTATTAATGATGCCTAGAATGTTGGGGTCTCTGAATTTTTCAGTAAAATAGAAAATATCAATGAATAAGGTGTTTTACGTATTTTCTGTGGCCACAGAGTATCAAAGTGTTTGACGAAGATACAGTAGGTTTATCAACAAAAAACTGCTTGTGACCACAATAGATGAATGGGACAACTTTATTAAGCATGATTCTGCAGCTCCTATATCACTCTATGGTTGACTTGATTCCCCTGCTAGGTATCTAGGGGGCACCATCATTTATCCATCATGTTCAGTGTTCACTTATATGAATACTAATTGTTGAATAGAATAGAAAAGAATTCCCCTCTTATACCTGTGATAACACTAATTAATTTAAATTAGTGAATTTATATTCCACTGTACCCGGTCAATTGATAAGTGTTTGTGCTAATTAATTTCTATCTCCTAAAATTACACCAAGGTTTAATTCATTATTGATAAAATTCCTTCATAAGTGCTAAGTGCTAATAAATTACTTAAATAAATATATATTAGTTGATTGTGATAAAATTATTTATACAATACATCAATTATCCAACAATTAATTGGTGAATTAAAATTAATTGCAAAAATAAATAGTTAATTTGTGAATGCCGTGATTCAATGAAATTACTTAAAAATTGTAATCTTAGATTACACCTGGATTGCAATATATGAAATCCAGGTGTAATCTAAGATTACAATTTTTAAGTAATTTCATTGAATCACGGCATTCACAAATTAACTATTTATTTTTGCAATTAATTTTAATTCACCAATTAATTGTTGGATAATTGATGTATTGTATAAATAATTTTATCACAATCAACTAATATATATTTATTTAAGTAATATATTAGCACTTAGCACTTATGAAGGAATTTTATCAATAATGAATTAAACCTTGGTGTAATTTTAGGAGATAGAAATTAATTAGCACAAACACTTATCAATTGACCAGGTACAGTGGAATATAAATTCACGAATTTAAATTAATTATTGTTATCACAGGTATAAGAGGGGAATTCTTTTCTATTCTATTCAACAATCAATTAACTTTACTGACACAAGTCAGATTCTCTCTTTTACCTTATAAGACTGGGAATCAGATAACCTTCTCTCTATTAATTATATGAATACTAGTCATGTGCGGGTTGACAAAAAGTGGACTCACACCCAACCCTAACCTGCTGTTCCCAACCCGCACCTGACCTGTACCCAAGTGGCACTTCTATTTATAGACCTGTGTTCAACCCACTTATCTATGATGTCATAAAAGGGACAGGCCTATAAATAGAGGCTGCTGAAATCAGAAGTCGGCATAGTAAGGTTGGGGAGGAAATAAGATCTGAACCAAAACCCTCGATTAACTCTTAATCAATGTATGGAAGTCGGCCTGAACCCACCCGACCCACGGACAAACCCACACACGTCACTAGTGAATAGTACTCCTTATGTCATCATTACTTACATAACACAAATAACATAAAAACTTAAAACACCCTTAACACATAATCACTCCTTATCTCATCATTACAGACATGATCATTACATAAACTACTTACATAAATAATGTCAAAGGTATGGGAATAATTTCTGTACAGGATTTTTTTATGAGTGACACCAATAGAGTAAGTATTTAGTAAATGTAAAAGAAGATGCAAACACTGTTTGCTCAAGGAAACCTTTGTTAAATTTAGCTGGAGCATGATCCCACATGTACAATCAAACAAAAATCAAACATCAGAGTTGTATGGTTCAAAAAAAACACTGCACAGTAAAACTTTTACTCAGCTTTCCAGGGCCAGCAACCCAATAAAGGTAACTGAATTTTACAAGTATCCCACCTGATCTGCGTAAATCAAACTGTAAATACCTTTTTAATGCTGTAGGAACTGTAAGCAACAACTACATATTTTCTATAAATTCCATTCTAGTAAATAATACACTGCATGTCCAAGTACTGGAGCTTCTCTGGCAACTGAAAAATGTGAGTGAAGTGTGCCATGGACCATAGATGGTCAGTGTGACACATTTAAGCATATAAACAGGGTTACACCTGCATCCTCAGTAAAACCTATATGACACATTGTGTTTGGAAAAGTATGATAAATAGCATATGGAAAGTTGTGCAGAACTGGAGAGAAGCAGCTCCTTTTTTTGTGACTGTTAGTACCAGTCCAATAGGGTGAGAAGGACTGAAAGGAGCCAAAAAGCCCTTCACAAGCAATTACATACAAAGTGAAGCCTTCTGAAATCAGAATCTATTTACTTGTCTCATGCCATACACATAGCATTGCCTAGATACCAAAAATGAGTTTTAATTCTCCCATAATGCATCATGGGCAGAGACATGTAAATCACTCCTTTATGTCCCTTTAGTTGCACTGATGAGATCTAACAAGATCCACACAGGCTGTCTGAAAGTTGGTATATATGACTCTGAACCATTAGGCTGTATCTGTGCTATAAACCAGTAGTGCTGGATGCATAGTTGGCCACAGGGACATAAAGGAGTGATTTACATGTCTCTGCCCATGATGCATTATGGGAGAACTAAAACTCTAATTTTTTATATGTAAGCAGTGTTATGTGTATTGCATGAGACAAATAAATATTTGCACTCAGGGTGGTGAACGGTAGCTAAGTTACTTCACCAGGCAATGCGCATTTACGCTAGCGAT
>CM044434.1:68779742-68813859 GCA_024363595.1 Xenopus borealis | reverse complement strand
ATCCACTGCCATAGCAGCATCTCCATTTGTTGTTGATGTACATTCAAAAGGAGCAGCAACTCCTGTTATGGAAGCCATGAACCTAGTGCCACATCTACAACATCACCGATACTGTATGTAGCACAGCAGCATCATAGTTTGATTGTTGCCGCAGCATGGTTCAATCAAACCTTTCCCCGACTCTCCAGAACCAGTGGCTCAGTAAATTCACAAGGATCCTTCAATGCAAACTCTGCCTGTGTGTGTGTGTAAACCCTCCATTCTCTCATTAACAAACTACTATTAAATTGAACCCATCCCGTTTTGGCAACTGTCTCCCATCCTCTTGAACCCGATCCCTAAAATGCTTGTTAAAGTAGGAAGTGGAAAAACAAACCTATGCATTAGCCTAGAAAGAGGATCATTTGTATTTTGCTGGATGCAGTGTGTGAGTTTAATTACAGTAATATGTCTTAATAATGACGTTAAGAACTCATTATCATCTTGTGGCATGATTACAATACAGTGAGGCCACTTTGTAATTGGAACCTAAAGAGTTTTATGAAACAAATGATCTAAATGCTAGGAAGTAGGAACCTATTTATCACTAACATAATTCTGTAAACTGTCGAAGCTTAAACTCCCATTACTAGCCTACAGAAGAAAAAACTTACTGTTACCTTTAAAGTGTTACTTTTTGGCATAACATAATGCCACATCCACCTGTTAGCATACGGTATATTAGTATAACTATTGTTCAAAGGGTAACCAGGACAGCAAATAAGAACTCACCTCCAAATCTCATCTTAACTGACCTTAGCTATGCCCCTTCCCACCCACTGCTCAGTAAATTTCCTTTAGATTCCAGAGATTTAGAGTCAATATTACCAATGTACCACATACAGCCCTTTTATTTTTGCCATCTGGTTTTTCTACAAGGCTTGCAGTTCAGGGACCTCTAAATGCACATTAAATAGAGAAATTCCAAAGAAGTGGTTACATGTCTGTGCACTCTGATCTCTTTGTGTCCAGCCTCCTCACTAACCCTTGCTAAATGGAAGCTGAGACATGTTTTTGTAACGTCCCCATGAAGCTGCTGAGTGATATGAGAGTGGAAAATGGAACTAAGAATCCCATGATTTCTATTAGACTCCCATAAATTCGCATTCTCTTTGTGTTCCCAACTCTACCCCAAGTGTGAGAATGTCCCTGCTCACTTGCTTCCTCCGTGTGGGTGACATATGTGAGTTATAGCCATGTTATTCAACACTCGGCAGGGAAATAAGAA
This sequence comes from Xenopus borealis, assembly GCA_024363595.1. Taxonomy (NCBI): domain Eukaryota; kingdom Metazoa; phylum Chordata; class Amphibia; order Anura; family Pipidae; genus Xenopus; species Xenopus borealis. The sequence continues at coordinate 68,812,592 of CM044434.1, read as the reverse complement.
AAATAGCATATTAATTACACTTACCCTCATTCTTGCACTGACATAATATCCTTTTCTGAAAGATCTGAATGGAGAATTTTAACTCTCGCCCTATGGATCATGTTATAGAACATTTGTATATACAGTAATTGGCTTATTTAAAGAACCCCTGGCTTTATGTTTGTTTCGCAGAACATTCTACCCTAGGATTATGGCTCTTTGTAACTTCATTGTTCTTAAGAAAATGAAGAAAATGTGCTATGGACAGCACCTGATGAAAAATTGTGTATTTTCCACAATGGTAAAGGAGCAAAACACTGCATATGCATGAGCATGCAAACAGACATCCATCATGAGAATTGATTCTGAATGGGCAACATTGATTGATTGTATTTCAAAATAGGCCTTGGCATCTCGAGTAAATAGAGGCACAAATAGCCTCTCCCCAGCCAAATAAAAGTGATTGTCTAGGGAAGTGCTGTCCAACTTCTGTGGTATTGAGGACTGAACTTTTTCTGGCCTACGTGGTGGAGGGCCAATAATGGAAGACAGTGTTGACCATGCCCCTTTTAAACCACACCCACTATAAACCACATCCATGTTACCACAAGAACTTTTAAGATCATATCCACATTAACTGTAGTAGCACACCAGAAAACCAAATGGTTGGCGCTCACTGCATCGTTCATATGTGAAAAATTTAAGTCAGCCATATGCCTAATCCTCCCCTGTGGATAATACAGAAACCCCCAATACATAATTAAACACCTTAGTGCCTCTTAATAACTATTTCCAAATGCTAACACACACCCATAACAAAACCCTATCAGGCTTACATCCCACAGATAGCACAGGGCAAGCACAGAATGGCACACACAAGCATCACTGGGCAAGCAGAGTGTGACACACAACACCAGCACTGGGCAAGCAGAGTATGACACACACAAGCAGCACTGGGCAAGCAGAGTATGACACACAAGCAGCACTGGGCAAGCAGAGTATGACACACAAGCATCACTGGGCAAGCAGAGTATGACACACAAGCATCACTGGGCAAGCAGAGTATGACACGCAACACCTGCACTGGTCAAGCAGAGTATGACACACACAAGCAGCAATGGGCAAGCAGAGTATGACACACACAAGCAGCACTAGACAAGCAGAGTATGACACACACAAGCAGCACTGGGTAGTGATGGGCGAATTTATTCGCCAGGGGCGAATTCGCCAAAAAAAACGAGTTGCGCGTCATTTTTGACGCAACGTGTCGAAAACGACGCGATGCACGCCGAAAACGACGCGCCGCGATTGACGTGACGCACGACTCGTTTTGCTAATTTTTTCGCCAATTCGCGAATTTCTCTGGAAATTCTCGAATTTTTCGCGAAGCGAAACGCGGGAGATTCGCCCATCACTAGCACTGGGCAAGCAAAGTATGATACACACAAGCGGCACTGGACAAGCAGAGTATGGCACACACAAGCAGCACTGGGCAGGCAGAGTATGGCACACACAAGCAGCACTGGGCAAGCAGAGGATGGCACACACAGGGAGCATAGGGAAGGCAGAATAGAGCAGGAGACAGGGAAACATTTCAGGACCACTCTAAGATGTACTACATACAGTGACATAGTGCTGGTGCCCCATTAGCATTTTGAACAAGGTGTGAACAGGTGAACAATGTGGGCAGTTTCAGTCTGGGTTTCAGGTGTGAACAGTACAGGGCTTTAGGGTTGTAACCCATAGAGTTGTTACAAGTGTGAACAATGCAGGGGGATTACAGGTGTGAACAATATGGGGATTAGTCTGAATTTGAGTTTTAAACAATGCAGGGGCCAGTTACTCTCTGTAGTGATACCTTTTAAAGGAACAGTAACACTAAAAAATGAATGCCTTTTAAATTAAAGAAAATGTCATATAGTGTTGCCCTGCGCTGTTAAAACTGATCTGTTTTCTTCAGAAACCCTACTATAGTTCATATAAACAAGCTGCTGAGTAGCAATGGCAGAAATTGAAAAATGGCTATATGGCACAGGATAAGTAATGGATAACAGATAACATTATGTTCTACAGAGCTTATCTGCTGTGTAACTTGAGCCTTTCTTCTTTAAATGGCTGCACCATCTTGCAGCAGCCCCTCTGGCATTTTACTGTCAGGCAGGTTAGGCTGCAGTTACAGTATGTCACATTCAAGTCAGAGTATTTGAATGACAGCAGTATTGTTATTCTATTGGTATTAACCTCATAATTAGGACTAATGATTTGGACAAACAGGTGCTTCAAAAAACATAGCACATCACTAAGATTTTTACATAACAGTTACATTTGGATAGCTCTTTGCTGCCATATTCAGTACAAGTGAAGCTCCCTGTTATACTCCATGCTTTTTCACTTACTTAAAGACCTGGATTCTGACAATGCATTCAATATCTTATTGGCTTGTTAGAACCTTGAGGAATAAACACCGGGGCATTATGCTACTTATAAAGAAACTTTGGTAGAAAGATCATCTTTTTTTTTTTAACTCTTTATTTTGTTGGTTTTATTGTAAGTATTAATCATAACAGAAAAATACAATATAGATAAAGATTCAAATTCAAATACAAAAGAAAAGGGAGAAAAGAAAAAAAAAATGATGCAGATACATAGTAAATTATGCAGATGTTTATGCAATGGCTGTGAGATGGTGCAGATTTATAAAATGTGCAGTAATTTAAAGCTTTGTCTCGAGGAGTGGGCACAGGGAGGCATCGCCATGTGGGGTCCGCCAATCTATCCCATCTTAATGGGTAGTTATAAATGCTATAATCTTAATCTGGCAGTCTCGTTGCTGATCTTTTGTTCTTTTTCCTTTCGGAGCTACTTATTATGGACATAGTTCCAATTCCTTGGATTTTTATATCAACCTGTTCTTGTAGGAGTGTTGGGAAAATGGTATACCCAGTTCGCCCATATTTTGTTATATGTAGGTATTTTGTTGTTATGTATTGCTGATGTATTCCATTCTCCGGACCTCCTCTACTTTATCTTGGACTTCGTTCATCATCAGACTCCTTCTTTGTTTCCATTTTGAGCATATGTCTCCTTGTTGCTGCGAGTATATGGTTCATTAGTCTTTGTTCTGCGTTGGTATTACTAGCGTGAGGTTTGCCTAGAACGAATGTCCATGGGTCTAATGGTATGTTGTGGAAGAGCACTTTGTTCAGAAGTGTTGATATGCTTTCCCAATATCGGGTGATTTTTGGACAGTACCACATTATGTGTGCCAAAGTGCCCCGCTGCTTACATGCCCTCCAGCATATATCTGTTGTACTTGGGAATATTGCATGTAGTTTATCTGGAGTATAATACCAGTTAAGTAGGATCTTGTACATGTTCTCTTTATATCTCACACATGTGGAGGATTTTTTTAGCATTTTCCCATATTTCTTCCCATTCTTCATATGGTAGGGTTGCTGTAAAATTTTCTTCCCAATATAGCATGCATGGATGTTTCGGGAAAGGATCTGTGGGAAGGGTGCTCAGTATCCATCTTAAAGCTATACTGACACCAGAAATTAAACTTTTTTTACATCTATCATAATAATGCCTTTGAAAGCTACTTATAACTTTGCCATAAAGTATTTGCACAATGCTTTTACATTACCTGTCTGATGTCCCATGTTCCTGTAGGAGGGTTTGCCCTCATTAGCAATGGAAAGTTTAACTGACAGACTGAGATGGGACAGTCAGGTTGGCAAAACAGTCAGGTTCAGAAATGTCAGCTAACAATAACAAACCTCTCAGCAAAAACAATAAGCATGACCTATAGGTAACTTTGAATGTACCTTCATATTTTAAAAAGTAGTTTTTTTAGTGTCAGTATCACTTTAACCAAGTTTGCTCTCCCTACCAACGAGAGGGGGAAAACTGCCCATGATGCAGTTTTCCTAAGGTATTCTTGAAGCACCAGGTCTAAGTTATCCATTACGTACTGTTTGAAATCTTTTTGTATGGTTATTCCTAAGTACCTGAAGGAGTTTGTCCATTGCAGCTGAGAGTGGGCCCGGGTCCTGTCAGGGATCTCATTTATTGGGACAATAGTGGATTTCTCCCAGTTACAAAACAGATTTTTTTGAAGGAGCAAAGTTTGAATAAATCATCCTAGAAAAGTTTGGTGAAATAGCTCGAAAGAAAATCTGTTCTTCATAGCAAGAGCTCTACAACATATCTGTTTATAGAAATGTCTGCAGAATAATGTGCCATGTGATGTGAAAAGAACAGTTGCCTTAACCCTATGAGCACCCTGACTCCATGCATTTTTTATCTGGGAAACATGCCTTACACTGCATTGCTTTGGAAGAAAACCACAATAAATTAACATAATGATTAACCTGTAAATCTGATAAAAGCCTAAAAATTGTTAAACATGGCTTTAATGGACTTAGGAGTGATGCAAAGAGAAAAGTTTTCAAAGCTGCCAATATAAAATGTAACATTAGTAATGGCTGGTCAAACTATACTGTACAATGAGTCTGATCCATAACACCTATGTAGATGTGAGCATTGCAAGTGCGTAAGTCTAGAACAACCAATTAAATATTGTATAACTGTAGAAATAAGTCAAATCAACTGGACTTTCTGTGTTTTTTTCCACTTGAAGACCAGTCATCCAACTGGCTTTCTCAATTAAGAATGAAAAAAACAAAAAAACAACACAGCAAGTCCACTTGATCTGACTCATTTATACAGATATACCATGACCTGGATAAATGAGAATCTTCACAAAAATAAATATTGTATATTTAATGAGGAAAAATATTATGAATATGGTTTTTCTAAATTCTAATTATAGGAAAAAGTCAACTTACAATACATTTTACAATGTTTCTGCTGACAGTAATTATAAATAAAGTATGTTTCTTACTGGAGTTTACTTTGCATATTGAGCACATATCCTATAATTTTTTACTTTATATTTTATATATCATCCGCAGGTTAAATTGAAATAACTATTGGTTAACTTGATTTTCTTTTCCTAATTAGATAGTGGCCTACATGTCCAATATTCCTGACCCTTTACACGCTTCAACTAAGCTCAGGTTCTGGAGACTTGTGGTGCAGATTCAATCAGAAATGGGCACCAATAAACTGAAAAAAGTCACAGTCATCTTCTACAGTCCAGCAGCAACAATAGATTTACCCGGCACCAGTTCTTTGCGCTTCAGCTTGGAAATGAACCCTAATACATCTTAATAGAAACACAGACCCAAACATACAAAAAGGCAGCACAAACAAATTCACAATAACTTCTGTATATCAGATGAACTTACATATGGTGCAGAACTAGAACTCCCACCTGGTGGGTGGCAAATGTTTTAGATGGGTCTATTTAGGATTTCCCTTTAATGTAGAACATAACTGATTCAAAACCATTCCTTAGGTGACTCGAAGTCTTTAAACTGGGTCCCTTGAGAAAAAGGTTGAGTAGCCCTGTCTTGAGGAAAAAGGCACATGAATCATCTCAGTTTGCTCATTTCTAAGTGCACAAGTTTCCAGGGAATGATGAGTGCACTTACTGTACTCTCTACAATTTGGGTAGGCTCCACCATTCAGTGGCCCCCCACCCTTTTAAGAAAACGAGTGCATTCATTTTGCCCACATCATAATCGAACATGATGTCTACTTCATTTTCAAGACCACAAATTACACTGATAAATAGTCCCTCGTTATTTAGTGATCTGCGTGAATGAACAGCTCCTTAATAATTCCATAAACAAACTTCATTCTCACATTCTGTAACTCACTGTTTCGCTACAGAGGCGGGCAGGGACATATTCACTGGCTTTCATGGCCAGACACAGTGTTTGTTTGCTTTATTTTATTTTTTCTTAAATCACATTATAGAGAAACAGAAATCCCTTTGCTAACATAAATAGGAAAGAAAATGTAGAGGCACATTTGGGTCTTGTTTCTGCTGCAGTCTGGCCTTTCATGCAGGATCCCGCCTGGTTTTATGTTCCATTATGAACCCTGAAAACTATTTTCATTCATGAGTGGATAGACTTCTCCCCAGTTTGCTTGGCAAATGTTGAAATGGGAAGGGTGAGGGTAAAATTAGAAAAGAAAAGGGCCGTGTTTTTCTTGTTGTGGTCTCTGATAGAAGTCCTTGTTTTATATGGAGAAGGGGCTTGTGTTTAGTGTCAGAATGGTAGAGCTGTCAAACTTCTGGAAACTAAACTGGAGGCCTCTGTGTGCTGAACTATGGATAACAGTATTTTTAATGGCAAAAATGCTTTGTATAAGTGAGATCACCTGAGACCACAAATTAAAAATCAAATCCTGAACAAGATTTGGATTTTGCTGACTATGTACTAGTTCACCATACCATGTACCCTTAAATCATGTAGCGTTTAAAGCTCTTAAAAATTGATCATTTGATTTTTTTTTTTGATAGACAGTTTGTAATTCAGATTTGGACTTGGTCCTTGAGAGCTTCACATATGATATGTTGAACCTCGGTGCTTTTGTAAGAATATACTTGATAAAGGATAAAATCAGTCAAACATTACTAAACTCCACAAAGGATGGGTTATGAAGATATACATTATGCATTATGCATTGTTGTAGAGACCTGCAGGTTCAAGAGCTCCTTGATAATGAAGATCTGTGTTATAACTTGTGCGCTAAAGTCCTGACACCACTGAAACAACATGATTCATTTGCGACATAATTCATCTATGAATACACAAACATATGTCTGACACATATATATATATATATATATACACACACATACCCATCAGTCAGTCTACATGAGCTAGGCCTGGATTTCTGGATTTTGGTGTGTTCTATCAAAAGAATAGTGTACAGAACATGTCTTGAAAAATAAATGGATAGCCAATACCTTATCTGTGAATCCCAAACTTTATTCCATGGTGCTCACAACACTTCAGTAATCAAACAGAACATGTCTTGGCAGACCAGGGTGAGGGCATCATGGATGTGGTGATACCTAAATATGAAAAGAAGTCTTCTCACATAATAGCGTATGCGTCACACTCTGGAGCTGCCGGTTGGATCACATACCGAATAAGTTGCATGTCTGCCTGCTATAGGCCACCATTCCCTTGCATTTTCATTTTATTGCTGAGGGAAAAAATCTGTGTGGAATGGATGGAACACTTATCTCTACATTCCTATATGAGCCCAACTGTCTTACCAAAACATGCAGTTTGTGTTAACTTGCTAATACTCTTCATTCCTCTGACCATTTCTAGAACAGTCATTCACTGGTTTGCTATTAAATTCTAAATGTAAGAACAAGAGTAAACCAAAAACTAACTCCTTAAATAATATTAATGCTCAGCTTCAGATGACCTGCATGGGTATCCCCCCATAGGGATAATAGCATACAACTCAAGAATGTGCAGCCAGTGTGAGAGCTCCAGTTTGGCTTTTGTTAGAGGCTGTTCTTGACATATTGTGTCTGGAAATTCTTGGCCTGGTGACTCTTAGCAACTAAACATACATCCTTGGTGAGTGGCTTCTGTGATAAAACAAAGTCTGCCATTCTCCTCAACACGCTGGAATACTGTTTAACTGCAAAGCCAAAGTAGCATGCATGTCTAATAATGGGCTTGAATTTATTATTGGAATTAAATACTTGTTTAACATAATCTCTCACTAAAATAATAAAACATTTCCATACTACATTGAATTATCCTTTCTCTTGAAAATCTATATTTTCTTCAGTAAATAGAGCCTCTAGGACTGAACATAATATTCAATGTGAGGTCTGCCAAATGGAAAACAACAGCAGGGCAGACATAGTGCTTCCTAGAATAGGGACCCAGTGTACACACAGGCCCAGATTTTTGGACAGGCCACAAAGGCCTGGCCATAGGGAGGCAAAAATCTGGGGACAGCTTGGCACCCGCTGTCTGCATGTGAACTGGGTGCCAAATGCTGGCGATAGGTGTCAGAATTAGTCCCCACAGCAACAGTCCCCAGGAAATAGTGTTGGTGATTGGCTCCAGCACCCCATAAAACAGGTGAGGCAGTAGGGTTGAGGGGGAAGTGTGTGCATTGTGGGGGAGGGTGGGTGCAAGCAGTGTAGGGTTGGGGGGTGCAAGCGATGGGAGGAGGGAGGCAAGTGGCCTAGGGGCATTTTGTGGTGAAATCTGACCCTGTGTACATAGAATAGACATAATTCTCATTGAAGGATCTTTATGCAATAAGTGGGAAGATGAACCTGCAGGGGCATTGTGCCAATGAGGTGAGTTGGGAAACTTGTCTCAGGCAGCAGCACCCCACAAGTTGCCAGAGGTAGCAGAAAGCAGCTCCTGAGGCTGTCCTTTTCTAAGAAGGCCAATAAACTGGCAACTCATATCAGAGTGGCTGAGCTGCCAGACAATATCTAGCATTTTAAAAGGGATCTATCATGAAAATGAAAATTTTATATCAGCTTCATTATACTGAGATACTAAGAACCTTTCTCAATACAATCAATTACAAATTATTTACTGTGTCTGATAATATTTAATCATAATAATAACAATCAAGTTTATCTTCACTATTCCTCTCTCAAGGGTCGCGCCTGCCATGAGACAAGGTAACCTTGATTCAGGCGGCAGCAAGTGGCCAGTTACAAGGGTTCGGCAAAGAGACACCTCTTGTAACTTTAAGAGCCAAATTTCGAGAGCGATATGTTGCTCAGTGTACTAGCGATGCTGCCCCCTTTGACCCGCTCTGCTGATTTTTAAGTGTGGAGCAGGAGAGGGGAAGGCATCTTCTGGGCTGCTGCCTCAGGTGGCAGCAGCCCCAGAATCTCCACTGCCTCTCTCTCAGCATCTGTTTCTCCTTATTTTGTAGGAGGAGTTGGGTGTCAGATGAACAATCCAGTGTATCTTATAGGGGGGGCTTCTTTTGCCTAGAAGATATATTAGAGCTCACTCTATTAAAATCACCAGACATCATGGGGCATATTCACTAAGATCTAAAAATTCGCCAGCGTTGGCTTCGCTAGCGTTCGCTGCACTTTGCCAGGCGAATTTTCGCCAGCGCTACGCAAATTCATTAAAGTGCGAATTTACGCTCGGGTCGGCAAATGGTAACGTAGTTGCGCTAGTTATACTTCGCTAGGCAGAGCGCAGTTACGCTAGCGAAGTAGTAGAAGTATATGTTACAGCCACTACATTCCACTACACAAGCCCAGGAATCCTTTAATAAATAAAATAAAGTTGTCCTATTGCCCTACATGTGCCCCCTGTATAGTTGAGTTGCCATATGTTAGGAAAATGTAGGGGGGAAGGAGGGTAACCCCCCCCCCAAAAAAATCGATCTTTTTCAGACTATCACCCTCCAATGGTAAAACATGGCAGTGTTTTTTTGGGACTTAGAAAAATCTTTAATTTTTTTTTCAACCTCCTATCTATTGTATTGAACTTTGCCTGGTCTAACCAGGCGAAGTAAAGTCTAACGTAAGTGGTAACGTTCAGGAAAATGGCGATCTTACTGAATTTGCGTAATTACGATCCTTCGTCAGGGCGCAACTTCGCGTGGCATAAGGGTGAGAAGTTGGGCAAGTCTATCTACTTCACTAGCCGGTGTTAGTGAATTTCCTAAATTACGAAATGATGTCATGCTGGCGAATTAGTGCTAGTGTTAGATGCTTCGCGCTTTAGTGAATTTGGGCCCATGTCTCTCTACATGCAGAATTTGTGCAAAAGGCAGTCCTTTTGTTAGATTTTGTTTGTACTGCAATCATTTATTTGAGTGAGCTCTAATACATCTGCTAGAAAGAAGATATATTGGATCATTCATCTGACACCTAACTGCTACATGAAGACAGAATAAAGGAAACAGATGCTGAGAGGGATAATGAATATAAACTTGATTATTTCAGAAACAATGCAGATTTATTGTAATTAGAAAGTTCTTACTTCAGTATGAGGGAGCTTATGTTAAATTTAAATTTTCATAATAGTCCCCCTTTAAAGGAGAAGCAAAGCTTCAATTAGTGGTGGTGGTGTGGGGGGGGGGGGGGGGGGGGGGGGGGGGGGTGCCAACAGTTAGGTACCCCACAGTTAGTGTAATAGTTTACTTGATACTTTGGGCCTGTGCTGCTTTTATCAGAAAACTGGCCTGGCTATTTGGCATATCTGTGGGGGCCCGGACGGTGGGTGTGCTTCCTCTACGGTTGACAAAATTCCCCTTTCTCAACTGCTCTCCTACCTTTTCTGAAACAATAGCAGGTGACACAACTGGATGTGCTGGTGGAGGAAGGGGGTGCCAGGCCAGAGCTGCAGTGCACCGGACTCCTCTGAAGTCTTTTTTTGCAGTGGAGCCGGGCGTGACTTTGTTACATCACTGGCAAGCACTATAGAACTATCCTACTCCTGCTTCTTCCTTCTTCATGTGGGTGCAAATTTGTACATTTGATGGCGTAGCACCCAGTTTCTGCATGTTTTAATGCTCTAGAACTGAAATTACCTTATACAGAGACAGCCATGGGCAGAGCTGGGGACATTATTGGGGCTCTGCTAAGGGTGCCACAGGGCATGACTAAAACATGAAAAAACTGTAAAGTTGCTTTGAATGGGAAGGGTGTGAAGGGCCTGGTCTCTATTTCTACCACTGCATATGAGGAATTCCATTGCTAGCAACAGTGTCTGCCATGATGTCAGCTGCATGGCTTTGGTGCACTAAGAATTATCCTTTCAGCATGATGTAAAACAGCATTGAGGTACATGTTCAAACCTAAACAATGACAACAGTGAGCAGAAGCTTTTCCATCAAAAAAAAATAATTACAGCTGTACATAACAATTAAATAGACTTATGCTACTGAGAAAGGTTCAGACATGCTTTGGTCTGTTGTATGTACACTGATCTCATAGGGAAAGACTGACGTTTAGCGTTCCTTTAAAAATCAACCAATGCCAGTGGTTGAAAAGCAATGGCAGTGGCTACACTAACCTACACTCAGGAATATCACTGGTTACAGAACAATGCCAATGGATGAGGTTGGTTTATATAACAAATTATAGTAGGGTTGCCACCTTTGCTTGCAGTTAAAACCTGGTAAATAGGTAGTCTGATGAGTTTCCATTACCTTGCCTACTGCTGTAATTTACCCTTTCTCAACAAATACCATAATAACAAATTGTACATTACCCGCTATTTCTAAAGGTCTGTAGTTGCCATACTCTTACCCGCTGTTCTATCAGTCAATATAAATGTAAAATTATTTCTAAAATATTAAATTGACACATACCTCCTCTTTACCTCCTGTATTGAGCAGTAATTGTATTATTGATGCATACACACTTCTATGATACAGCAGTGTGAAATATTTGGTAAATCTTTATATAATAATAATAATGATGGTTTATATTGTTGTTGTTATTATTATTTCATAATAGCGCCATCTAATGTTTGTAGTTCATTCTACAAACCTACATTTTATGCCAAAGTGCCATCTAGTGGAGAAAAAAGTGCTATATACGTGAGAAATTATACATGCTTAATACTTATTATTTGATGTAAATGATGGCATGGAATGTCTAGCCCATTCTCCATAATAGCACCGGACCCTTATGGTTTCATTTGAATAAAAAGTACAAGTAAACACATTACACAAATGGAGACTAAGCTATTTTTACATGTTTATTTTATGTCCTCTAATATTGTGTGCTATTTTAAAAAAGCTAAAGCTACAACATGGTTATACATTTGGTTATACAATGCTTTAGAACAATATTAAAAGTATTTGAATTGTGTAAATGAGCAATGTACCAACACAATGTTACAATGCAAATTTTGGACCAAAATAGCCAACATGATGCACTAATACAGATGCAAATTAGTATTTATTTTCACACACTGCACGCAAATTGCGACAATTCCCTAGATTGTACGATTACATAGATTTTACCACTTGCATATTAATAATGGCATTAGCATCAGATTCACTTCCAGGATCAGACTAACAGTAAGTACCTGAAGAGTATCAATGTGTACACAGTTTTGTGGCTATTTGTGGGCGTGGCAAATTGTACTTGTAATCATAAATAGGTTTATTAATTCTAATTCTAATTATTCCGAGATCCCACACCACAGGCATTGTTCTTGACCCTGGAGGGCACAAGTGGAAGAGCACTAAGGTGCACAAGTGTGCATAAGAGCTGTGCTCTGCACTTACTCTGGATTAAAAATCTGGTTGAACTCAGCCTTTTTTGCACAGTGCATGTAAATGAGCTCTCACATGTTACTTGCCTGTTCTGTATATGACTTCTTTCACGCAGCGAATTGTGTGTGTTGCAGCATACTAATGAGAGGAAGTTTTATTCTACAACTAGCATGCCGGTTTGACTATCTTTATCAACGGAATGTCCAAGGATTCATAGTTTGATTTAGTGATTTTTTAAACATGTTTTTACAGGTTGGGGCCCATGGGCTTTTGTTGGCTGCCTTCTTAATTGTAAAAGAAATATTATTTCTAGACTCACCAGCTTCCCCTTTCTGCTTTACAAACTTGATAGATTCAGCCATATGACTTTTGAATCATTGGGGAACAATGCAATAGGCTCATCTAGTGCAGCGAGTGCAATAGCACTGATGCTAAAAGTGAGAGGCATGGTGCCTTAGGCGGCAGCGGCCCCTGGAATGCCCCTGACTGGAGTTTTTTCGTACTCGTAATCCGCACAGTGTATTTTATATCCTGTTTAAAGATAGCACATTCTTATGGTGAGCTAAGAAGCTTTATTACAAGCAGTGCACACTGGAGCAAAGTATAAAACTCATACACATTGTATACACTGAACATATTTGTACCTGGGCAGTAACCCCTAGCAGCCAATCAGTCCAGGTAGAAAAATGAAAGTGAATTTTTGATTGGTTGCCATAGGTTACTGCCCAGTTGCACCCAATGTTTTACATGTACCTTGCAAGCTATCTTCCACTGGTGGATGGGGCTTGCTAAATAATTTCCAGGTTTGCCAATGCTTAATTAAATGTATTTATTCATTTTTGCACAAAGAAATAATTGATTACATTGCCCATTCCCCTAATCCCCTAATCAAGCACAATCAGTTCACAGAAAATAGGGTGCAGACAGACCTGTCTGATCATATTAAGAAAATGCTAATAATATATTAGTTGCTTCCTCAGCCTAATATTTCCGTCCTACTATAAACATCCCAACCACAATGTTTGTCAGTAGTGCTTTGCAAATTGCTGGCTCGTGCTGGAATAAGCAAGTTAGACAAGGTGAAATCTGTCAGAAATTCACTGACTGTGTTTGTAGCTGGAATTAGGCTGAGAAACTCAAATAAATCATTAACTTTACAGTATAAACATCAAAAATAATTAAGAAAGTAAAACAGTTATTTTTTATACCCAATATAGTACAGGTATGGGACCTATTATCCAGAATACTCGGGACCTGGGGTTTTCTGGATAATGGATCTTTCCTTAATTTGGATCTTCATACCTTAAGTCACTAGAAAATTATGTAAACAATAAATAAACTCAATAGGCTGGTTTTGCTTCCAATAAGGATTAAATATATCTTAGTTGGGATCAAGTACAAGGTACTGTTTTATTATTACATCATTTAAAAAAAATGGATTATTTAATTATAATGGAGTCTATCGGAGACGGCCATTCTCTAATTTGGATCTTTCTGGATAACGGGTTTCCGGATTAGTGATCCCAGACCTGTACAGACATCTGATTATAAAGGCCATAGGCTTATCTATTTGTTCCAAGTGTAAACATGAAGAATTGCAACTACAAATGTCTAAATAAATGTGTAAATGTTGGCAAAAGTAGTATAAAATATAGGTATATATGTAAAGCTCTGTTGTAGTCCTTTGATATACTGGTGAACTACAATATATTTTTAGCTCTGTAATGAATGCTAAGATGTGAAGAGATAATGCAAAGGGCCCATTTACCATTGCTATTGCACAAGTGCTGGATTTGAAGGGGTGCAACTTTGCATCACTTAGAGCCCATACAGGTAGCATTTGTGCCTGCATTGTTGGGATGTGTAAGCTTGTGCTTTAAACCATGCTCTGTATTAAAAACATTATCCAGCGGATATTTCTCTGGCTTTAAACATTTAAAAACTGTTAAACTACCCACGCCCAAGTGTTCATGCCTACAACATCAGCGGTTGGTAGAAATAGCTGGGGGCAGTGGCCAGAGGAGAAGGAGCAAAACCCTTCTTCATGCTTATGGAGGCTGCTGTATGATAGAAGACAAAGCTAAAGAATCGCCATAACCCAAGTTAAAATTTCAGTGGAAGAAAAAAAAAGTGAAACAGAGACTGAAGCTTCACAGAGGAACATATACCTGAATGAGCATACGCTGAGAACGATAGAATTACAAGCATAAAAATGCAACATGTGAGAAAACTGTGAAGAAAGTGACTTAAAAAAACTAGGCCATGAGTGGAAAGACTTAGGCAATGTGAGATAATTGGTAGACAAACAGGGATAATTTACAAAGGCTTTTGGCAGGAGTCTAAAGGCAAGACTTCAGTGTTAGCTGTTGCAAAGCACTTATGTTTGAGGTTGGCTGTATGCTGCACCTGATGATGCCAGATAAAAAAATCAGGTGCAAGCTTCATAGTGTAGTATTGGAGGGTGCAGCCAGAGCTTTCCTGCCCATACAGAATGAGTCTCATTATACCATCATCCCCTAGCCAGCAGGAAGAAGTATCAGTTGGGGGCAATACCCATCAGTACAAAGAGAAAGGATGAACATACAAACAGGCTATGGCAAAGGGGGCTGAGGTACTTATGTGCATGGAATGGGGGGGCTTTAGCAATGAGCTGATGAATGAAGTAAAGCTGATCCCAATTAGCAGATCTAATGGACACAAAGGAACACAGACAGCATATTCCAAAGACTCAGTGCATGTAGCCTTAGGGCTCTTACACACAAGCACACCTCGCGTTCCGTTTTGCTGCGTTCAGCCACAGGGGAGCACAGGTATAGACACACTCAATGCTTTTCAATGAGGCTGTACTCACACGAACACATGTAGGCGCCGAGTGCAGGTTCAGATGCAACATGCTGCATTTTTCCTGCATTCTGCACCTACATGCACTTGTGTGAGTAGAGCCTCATTGAAAAGCATTGAGTGCATCTATACCTGCCCTCTCCTGCGGCTGAACGCAGCAAAACGGAACACAGGGGAGTGCAGGTAAAAACGCTTGTGTGTAAGAGCCCTTAGGGTACTTGCCACCTCTCTGGTTTTGAACCAAACAGTTAATTTTTTCTTGGGGTTATTTGGTTCACTATTGTCTGTTTGGGTTTCAGCTTAGTAAAATCTAAACAAAAATCTGGCCATTACCCTACTTCTGATGTCACATCCATGCCTCCATATGATGCAAAAACAATGCCTTAATGAGCTGCCTCCTCCCATGCATGTCTGCTCCTCTCCCTGATGTCATCAGTCACCCCCTTGTTTAGTTTTTGCCAAAGTGGCAACCTAAGCCGCCTGATTCAGTAGTGCACAGAACATATGTCATAGAAACCCACAGCACACAGTCTATGAGCTAATGACTGACTGTAGACCGCACACTACATATTCTAAATCGAATGTTTTCAGACCATTGCAGTTCAAGGACTCTTTTGCAGTCTATCACTTGCATGATTTTTTTTTTTTTAGGAAAAACCTATGTTTTCACCCCCAAATATTACCTCTTATTTAGGCTTCAGGCTTGGGTTCTTGTGCACTTCTTTTTGGGCCTTCGTCTAAGGGCCAAGAAAAAGTTTGCAAACCCCCTACTTCAAATGATTACAAATATTACCATTACACTCACACTATGACACATCTTTAAGAACAAGCAAGAAAATTAGTGTGCAGAACCAGTAGTAAACCCCCAGCTAACCGAACCATCTTTAATAGGGTTGGCACCTGCTAAGTATGTAAAGGCCTGTCCAGTAAAAATTACGTTTAATGCCAAGGTATCGATAATGAAAAACTAAGGATGCACCAAATTCACTATTTTAGGATTCAATTTGGTATTCAGCTGAATCTTTTACAAAGGATATGGAATTCTGGTGAATTTGAACCCTAATTTGCATATGTACATTAGAGAAACAAGGGGGAAAGAGAAGAGCCTGAGGAGGGCATTATTTGACTTCCTTGTTATTGTTACAAAAAGTCACATGATTTTTTGGATTCGGATTCAGTTTGGTCAGACACTTGGATTCGAATTGAACCGAATACTGGATTTGGTGCATTCCTAATAAAAACATGAGATGGTTAATTTGTACTTTCCTGAAAAGATGGTAACCCTAATCTCTAGAGTTGTATTAAGAAATCTGTGCAGAGTTTGTGAATGGGTGACTTACATTACATACCATTTTTATTCAAATAAAAATCCCACCATCTCTATTGCCCCATATTTGTCAATCATTTATAATGGATTTTTGGTTCTCTCAGTCAGCAAATTTTGCAGTAACTAATGCCAATATAACCACTATCCATCTTGAGATTCAAGCCCTGTATTCACATTCATATATACAAATTTCTTTTTAAGTATATTTCTGTTGTTTCTTGTCCAGAGACAAGGAAACACCACTGATTTTGGACCTAGTGGTATTGAGCAATACATAAAAAACACTCATTGGTTGTAGGAAGATGGGAAAATCTTAAAAGTTTTGCAAGTGTTCTAATGTTCTAGCCTTGATTCTAATGTACTATCCGTGTAATCCAATTAATAATCCAATTATACATTACCACTCCTAAGGGAACGGCACCCTTGTGAATTCTGAGCTGCCATTGTGAGAATTGTAAGCTAAGAAGGTACTGAAGGGTGCTAGCCAGGGCACAGCAGGATCAAGTCTGAATCAGAGGAAGTTGGGATTAAAAACCCAGAATGAAAAAGGATTGTTAAGAATTTGTTTAGGATGTGGGCCCAACCCTTCCTTTCTGAAATTCTGGCTTCATAATCACCTGTTGCAAATAGTATCAGATATTCCAATGTTGGCGTTTTCCAAACTAACACAGTTCCAGCACTCATAGATATCACATCATATAACATTGGGAATGCCACCTTCCTTCCAGAATTTAACTTGTCGTCATTCAATGAATACTAAAACACTCCTGGAATAGATAGATAAGAACTGCTAGGTTTGTAAATGTAATGTTTTCAATAAAAGTGTTAACACGAGACTTACATGACAGATGGTTCTTAGTTGTCAGTGGTTCACCATGATTAATGAGTCTAATAATTTTTATGTTATGTCAGGGAGGTCTGAATGAAAATGTGTACAGTATACAACAAAGCCAAGAATTCCGAATGAACTAAAACATGTGTCTGTTTTCTGCTGAGCACAGCCTATCTATCTTCCTCACTTTGCGGCATTTTTTTCAATGAGTGATTGAAGTGGGATAAAGTTCCCTGTGGAAATAACATTAAAGTTAGATTGGTTAAGCGTAAGAGGAAAAAAAAAAAAGAGGCCAGAAATAAATGGTGTTTGAGAAATGTCATGTTTTCCAGGCATGCTAAATTCGGGTCATTACCGAAATGAAAGAAGCAATGTATAAATTCCTAATTCTTTACGTGGAGAAGCCGCCCTAAGGCAGGAAGGAGGATTTCCCTCCTGTTTATATTGCATTACAAAAAGAACTTACTTATACGCTTTCAAGATCATCAATGAGTGCACAGAATAGGAAAAACAGAAGAGAATTGTTGATAGCTGTGTTAAATGTATTTTTCCTGCCTGTGTAAACCTTTAGTTTGGTAATTTTGCAACAAGCCCCTAGGGAGCCCTTAGTAGGCCAAGCTTTGTGAACATTCCTGCTGAAACACAGGTGGGTAAATCAAAGGTCAATCAAATAATAAACCTACTGACATCTATGCATGTAAAGTCTACAATCTAAACTGTATCCAGTCCCCCCTAACAGTGAAATAATAGCTCTATAATGTCTAGTTTACCCAAGCAACCTGAGTCAACATGAGGCTAGGAACTCAGGGCTAGCAGTCAGTGGACTATTATGTTGAAAAGGAATGAGAATGATGTGGTGGATTTCAAATTTTTATTGCCATTGAGGGAATTGGCAACTTGGTAAATTTACTGTGGGCCAATTGGGGGTTCATAAAAAAGTAATGAGAATGTATGTGAAAAAAATATCACCGGTTTTACAAGATCTTTGGCGTAGAAAGTATTACTGATAAGACTGATGCAGAAAAAATGAGCCTGGTCATAGATTTGACTTAATGTCAAAATGGAAATTTTGAAATGATTAGTCCTATCTAGAGAGTGCACATATTTTATAAAACATTTGATGTGTCAGTGAACCAAATAAATGGGCCTGATTCAGATTTATCCTACAGCTGGAGAGTTAATTCAACTTTAGCCTTTAGATTCTACTGAATTAATCCAATGTTTTTCTACTCGTGATATCTTCAGTCTTGTGCTTTTGTATTAATCTTGGTTCTGGAGTATACAGACAGGATTAATAAATCACAGAGGCTCATTTACAAACAATGGGGAAATTAGCATCAGGGCAGTAAACCATAGCAACCAATCCATGATTAGCTTTTTTCAGCCAGCTGACGGTTAAACAGTAAAATCAATTCTGATTGGTTGATATGGGTTATTGCCCAGGTGCAAATTTGCCCAATGTTTATTTGTGATACCCACTGTTTTATGAACATAAAGCTTTGAGCAAATTAGACTTGAGTGCCAGGCTGGTGTGGAGCCCCTCTTGACAGGAAACAGATGAAAACAGACAGTTTGTCCATCTTGGTATCTTGTGTAGTCCAGGATGTTGCTTTAACAGATTCATTAGATAGTGTCAAGAATGGGGTTGGATGGCTTTTTGGCAAAGAAGGAAACACAGGGTTATTGAATAAAGTTTATCCTATTTTCATTTTGGAGCCACAATGAATTTTTCTCTTGCGTCTTCATTTGGATCAACTAGTAACTAGTTTTATATAGCTATAAAGGTTGATCTTGATGGGCATGTGCCTTTTTTTAACATAACTTAATATAGTGCTCTGTTTAGATATACAGGCTGGTTTTTAAGATAGGTTATTATGTAGAGATAGTGTAGGATTGAATCACTAGCCCATTTTGGGGAAGAGTTACAGGATTATTTCTGTTGTTTCTACAGCTTCATAATACATACAGATACATACAGATCAATGGGTGACAAAAAAGCAATTGGTTTGGTAATTTCAATGCATTGGTTTAGGGTGTTTGAGATTATTTATTGACCGAACTCTAGGCGATCTGTGCTTAAAGGGAGGAGTCTGCATATGAGCGAAATCAAATTATTTATTGTTATGACAATAGCCTATACTTATTGCAGTGGCTGGTTTTCTGATATACTACAGTATATCAACCTCATCAACATTATCATCATTTTAGTGAAATAAGATACTCTAAAACCTATGTAGCCCAATGTCCAGTGTGGTGGTCATAAAATGCACTGGAAAACTATATCCAGCAAGCAGATGGCAGTACCCTTAAACCTGGAATGACATAAACATGA
The DNA here is from genome assembly GCA_024363595.1 of Xenopus borealis. NCBI lineage: Eukaryota > Metazoa > Chordata > Amphibia > Anura > Pipidae > Xenopus > Xenopus borealis. The sequence continues at coordinate 68,793,110 of CM044434.1, read as the reverse complement.
AGGTGAATACTATGGGGGAAATTCACTAAAGCGCGAAGCGTCTAACGCTAGCGCTAATTCGCCAGCGTGACGTCAATTCGTAACTTCGCAAATTTACTAACGCCAACTCTGGCGAATTTTTGCTAGCGAAGTAGATAGACTAGCGCAACTTCGCACTCTTACGCCAGGCGAAGTTGCGCACTGACGAAGGATCGTAATTACGCAAATTCACTAAGATGACCATTTTACTGAACGTTACCATTTACGCTAGATGTTACTTCACCAGGTCAGACCTGGCGAAGTTCAATACAATAGAAAGGAGCTTGAAAAAAAAAATTGGAAATTTTTTCTAAGTCCCAAAAAAAACACTGCCGTTTTTTACCTTTCTATGGTGATAGTCTGAAAAAGAGCAAAATTTATTTGGGGGGTTACCCTCCTTCCCCCCACATTTCCTAACATATGGCAACTCATAGGGGCACATGTAGGGCAATAGGACAACTTTATTTAATTTATTAAAGGTTTCCTGGGCTTGTGTAGTGGAATGTAGTGGCTGTAACATATACTTCTATTATACTTTGAAATTTGCGCTGTATGCAAATTAGTCATAGCTTGCGTAAATGTGTTTTGCCTGGCGAATTAACACTAGCGCAACTACGCTACCGTTCGCCGACCTGAGCGTAACTTCGCACTTTAGTGAATTTGCGTAGTGCTGCCGAAAAGTCTCCTGGCAAATTCGGCAAGCATTAGTGAAGGCAACGCTAGTGAATTTTCGTCGCTTAGTGAATTCCCCCCTTTATGTTCAATGGATGATAACTACTCTCACCAATGGAATTTGCTCTATTTCTGAAATACCTTTATCTAAACTATTTTGTGATCAAGAAAGCAGGTTACTCGTACTACAATGTAAACCAAATCACTAATTGTATCTCTGCAAGTTACATTGGCAGAATAAAGGGATCCTATACCAATCAAAATTGAGAAGGATAGTTATATGAGGTCACAGTTAAATATACTGTGAGATGGATGGGTTTAAGGCAGCCCTGGAGCAGTTGAGCTGAATATCACTGTATAAACTTTAGTATAGGATAAGGAGGTTAAGGGATCAAAGTGTGGGATCAAACAGGTGTTCTTGGTATGGCCAATACTTATAGTTTCATTTTGTCTGTCTGTCATTTAGCATTTGATAGCTAGCAATAGATGGCCTTATATTACCAAAAGTTAGGCAATATGAATTGTCCAAATGAAACCAGTTCTAGACTGTTCTATGGTTAAATTAAATGACATGGTCACTGTAACAATTACGGTAACCTGTAGACATTAATTTTCTCTAAAACAAACCTGCCATTCTTCATGCAAAAATGGTGCCCACAAAGCTGTGCTTTTGTTATTCTCTTTTCTCTGAAGAAAGCAACATTCAATTGCAGTGGCGTAACTACCAGGGGAGCAAGGGGTGCAATTGCACCAGGGCCCACTCCCTCTAGGGGCCCGCCGGAAAGGTTAGGAGAACTCCAATGTGCAATTCATAGGGGGAGAGCCCAATAAGGGGGCCTGGGTGCCAATCCTGCACCAGGGCCCACCAGCGAGTAGTTACGCCACTGTTCAATTAGCAATTATGTTTTACATATATGTATATGTATTATGTTGTTTAGCTGACTGCTCCCAAGACAAGGAATTAGCTCACTGTTACATGTCAAATAACCACTAGAGGCAAAAGACTGGATACTGAATTTACACCTTTGCTTTACACTTCACCTGTAAATGACACACATCCTCTGTAGTCATCAAACACCTAAGTTTTCAGGTTTAAGTATGGCAACAGTCTTACCCCAAGAAACTCCTGGTTGGCAAAGGATTAAAATCTTTACTTTGTTTGATGCACTACACATGCACCTGACATGACTTAGTGAATGATACAGTATATTAAAGGGGTTATCCACCTTGGAATTTTAATATGATGTAGAGAGTAATATTCTGAGAAAACTGGTCTTCATTTTGTATTATTTGTGTTTTTTTATCATATCACTTTTTGTTCAGCAGATCTCCAGTTTGGAGTTTCAGTAGGTATTAGGTTGCAAGGGTCCACATTGCCTTAGCAACCAAGGAACAGTTTGACTGAGAGACTGGTATATGAATAATAAAGCCACTGAATAGAACAGTAAATTATATAAAGTAAAGTATTAATAGCAATAAAATTGTAGCCTCATATAGAGCAATAGTTTTTGGCTTCTAAGGTCAGTGACCGTCATATGAATGCTTAAAAGAGTCAGAAAAAGAAGGCAAATAATTAAAAAAAAAAAAAATAAATAAATAAATAAAAAAAATACCATAAAAATTAATAATGAAGTACAGTTGAAAAGTCGCATAGACTTGATCATACTATAATACACTAAAAGTGAACTTAAAAGTGAACCACCTCTTTATTGCTGTTTCTGTTTTCTCCCACAGCTACACACAAGAAACAATGCCATTGACATCTACTGACTAATTAGTAGATAGTTAGTAGATACTTTAGTTCTGTCCATTGTGTCTGATATACCAACATAGATGCTAGTTTATAAATGAGCCATATGATTTATAAGACAAACTAAAAGCAGAGAGGATCCTCATCAACTCCATATAATATACAGTAGATCTCAGTGGCATATACTTTTTAATAATTCAAAAATTACAGTGCATGGGATAAAGAGGACACAATATATGTTTCCCACTTGTGGCACCAGATATTTGTTGTGTTATGTTTTGGTAGCCAAGGAAGAGCAAAGTACAACAGTGCTTTATTTGCAGGTTCTTGCAGCCATTACACTTCAACAGGAACTTCAACTCTAATGCTTTTAAACAGTCTAGAAAGTACAGTGTATGCACAGTATAACTCTTGTGCACAGTGACACCTACAGGCACCTTGCTCAAACACCACATATTCCCCCTATAGTAGGTAAGCATTTTGGCAAATATAATAAACAACAACAAACACCACATGTTGCTCTTCTTGAAATAAGTTGTTAAAAGAAATAGGTTGACTGGTACTAAATATATATATGGTAAATAATTCTGATTATACAAATGTAGGGGACTGGTAAATTAGGCAGTCCCGTAGTGTTATAGACACCTAACTGGGAGGGGTTCCTATTCCTGCTTGAAGCTCTGCCCCTTGGTGTTTACACAGTGACCAGTAGATGGTACTGTGCTAAGGTATAAAGTCCTGGGCAGCCATGTGCTCAGGGTCCATTTTGTGTTAGCCCTGGCCTGAGCAGGCAGGCATGGTATCCAGTGAAACCTAGACAGGTCAGGTCTAGTAAGGTTAGGATACTCACCTTAAGAGGTCACTAGGAGTGACAGATAGACAGGCTATGTAGCTGAGCAGCTTGAGGCTCCTCCAAGGAGTGTGAGTGGAATTATTAGATGATCCCAGGTACCAATTGCCCAAGAATTAGGGACTAAGTGTACAGTCATAGGTATGTAGAGATTCCCCTCCGGTTCCACTTAGGAAAAGGGTTGAAGCTGTGTGTACCTTGAGAAAGTGTTGCTGTACATGTTCTTTTTCCTGTGTGGACTGATAATAACCAAAGGTACTGTGAGTGTATGATTATCCCCTGGCGCCCAATTGTTGCACCCTGCACCAAGTTACAGTCACACTACACCCTGCCTCCACATCGTTTGCGAGGGCTTACTCCCTAAGAATTATGGCTCATCTGGAACACAGTATTGGGAGTGGAGATTATAAATGGAGAACAGTGTTCTCAATTTACTGCAGTGCTACACATACAATATTTTAAAAAGCTGGATGATCTGTGGATGATCTGGATGGAGGCTTTACTGTAAAATACTACAAAAACACTACTAGGCTCTTCTTTACTCCTTTATTAATGGCCTGTTTATGAATTCATGTCTCCATGTGGGTTAAACAATTCTTCTGTGCTAGCTCAGGTGAAACAGTCAGACAACTACAGGAACGTTTGGTACATTTATTAGAACATTGCAGGTAAGATTGGCCTGCTCCATGATGATCTCAGAGGAATAACAGGAATAAGAATTATTCGGCAATGGCAAAACAGCATGTCCACAAAAATGTCCACAAAAGCAGGTTACTACACCATGCATAGCACAGCATACAGTATATTGTCAGGGCTGAGATTACGTGAATAAACCTCTTTCATGTACCATTTCTAACATTCATATAGACAACATACATCAAAACAGCTGAATGGGACCAAATGCATTTGAGATGATATTACTGTATGTTTTATTAGTACTGCATATAATAAATATTGTCATGATGTTTCAGGTATCAGCATGCAGAATATGCTTTTACTACTGTGAAATTCCTTTATTATTTTCATACGTATATACACTATTCCTTCCTAACTTCAATCCAACAGTTGGGCTTAAACTGACTGATAAGGTGTAGTTTGTGAAACATTTAAGTAAGGATAAAGAAGAGTATGTAAGTAGAACAGATGTCTCACATAGAGGGATAGAAAGCCTCCTAGAAGTATTTTAAGTATTAAGTTGATAAATAATAACATTAAATAAGTCTTTTATATAGTTGTGCATTCCAGCGTATGTGCTGGAAGCCAATATTTTTCTGTCATGCAGTCTTGACTTAGCAGAGGCAAGGTACAGATCAAGTTTAGCAAAACAATATGAATTTGAGATTGTAGATTGGAAGTAAACGAGAGCTGTATTTTTCCCCAAGGTCTAATTTTATGGAATCCAAAGTTCCTTGGTATAGGTATAGATACTGAGTGCTCCACTAGTATTCTCAGCTTGGGTAAAGAGCCCTAGAATGTGAAGCACTTAGCAAAGAGCAAGAGGCCAAATATCTATGTTTCCTCCAACACACAACCTGGGGCTGAATCCCCTGAGGCATTTCAAGGGAAGTGCTATTCTAGCAGTCTTTCCTTTCCAGTGTGGTTTCTTGTAATGAAGTGCCAGTGATAGGACAAAGAGATATGAAATTTCATTTATGATTGCTCCTAGCAAAGTGTGACTTAAGCCTGTTTTGAATTATACACAAGTGTGCTCATTGGCAAAGAGAACCCTGGAATTACAACAACGTTGGTTGTGGCAGACGTTCTGGGGATCCTCTAGTGACTTGCATCAGAAGCAAATACTAACTTGCCCCAAATTGGACACTAATGCTTTTACAACTGATACTCCCAGAAGTAAAGCTACTCAACACAAATACTGTGGAACTTGGCAAAAAGATTTTTGTTATTGATTTGTTAAAAGGACTCTGGAATGGGAACAGGCCCGGACTGGCAATCTGTAGGTTAGGGTAAATGCCAGATGGGCTGCTATAAGTTGCCATAGAAAGTCACAATTTAGTGGGCTGGTGGAGGCAGTTTGGGCCTCTAAGTGGGATGATTGGGCCTCTGTGTACCTGAAATGCCACGGCCTATTTTGATTCTCAGTCCAGCACTGAATGGGAATACATATTGTTTTAAAATGTGCCCATTAATAGTGCTGCCCCAGCAGATTTCTGTATGGAAATGCGTTTTTCAAAAGCAAGACTTTTTGTTAGTTTCCCAGGTGCCCTCAGTCATGTGACTTGTGTTATGACAAAGTGTAAGTTAAATTGATTTCACCCCCCTTCCTTTCCTTCCTTTGTTCCCCCTACCTATTGACATAAAGGTGGGAGAATAACAAGATAACAACTACCTGGTAAATATGAGAATAGCTCAAAATAGTTAAGGTCAAAGTCCCACTGCAACTCCTCTAGTTACTCTGAGTAGGAGAAAAAGAAGCTTATTGTGAAGTGCTGACTCTGAAAGCACAGAATTAGACAGAAATGACCTGAGATAGCTGCCTACACAACAATATTACAACAAAAAATAGTACTTGTTGGTTCAGAAATATCATTTTATATGATAGAGTGACTTATGTGTAATGTAAACAGTGTAATTTAGAAATAAATGTTACACCATAAAAATCATGACAGAATTCAATGACATATGTGGGAACAAGTACCTTTGTCAATAGAATCAGTGCACACTCATGGTGCATGTTGTACAAGGTTTATGTACCTTACCTAGAATGGCAATTCTTACTACACCTATAGCTCCACTAAGATGAAAGTTGTAGCATCTGGTACTAGCATTAGCAATGCTCATCCCTGCCTGGTGCACATCATTTGCATTGCATTTCCACCCATCCACCCACTCACTCACTCCCATTCATTTGTGACACGCATCAAAACATCGGCTGACAGAAGGGACTAGGGAGAAGACTGGCTAACATGAACCTGACTTAATTAAGATGGCATTTAATGGAAAGGCAAAAACATATTATTTTAAAGGGAGTGGGAGGGAGTTGTAGCTATGTGTGTGATTTTTTCCGTCCCCATTGCAGGTCTATGATCTTTTTAAAATTTTTAATTTCTTGTTTTATAAAACATATGAAATGTGTAAAGGGACTCATTACTGTTAGCAAGTTTTCATTGGCCAAAATACCATACATATGTGATTTACACAAATGTCTTCTTGTATTTAGTGTCAATGCACCCATTACAATGATTATTACTGCTATGGAGGCTCAAGGCACTGCATACCAGGGCAGGAGGAAGCCCTGTACATTCCCCATTCTACAGATCAGGAGGTATAGTATAATCCCCTGCACCATTTGCCTCATGTAAATTTTGCAATGGCATTCAGTAACATAATTAAACCATAATTCTGGGAAAACACTTAATTGGAGTCAAAAAAGAAATATGGTGAATTTCTGCACTCATTACTTTATCCCCATTGATTAACACAGGGTCAAAGTTTATGACTGAATGTTCTTTATCAATGTATTCATTAGGAGAGAGTGAAGATGGATGGATGGAAATTTACACCTGACAACAAGAGGTTACATATGCTCAATGAAGGAATTATTATAGGAAAAATTAACCTTGATTGGTGTATGCCTTTTTTTTTTATTAAGCTGGTATGTAGTTCTCTATGTCCAGCAAATACCCTTTTTTGCACTGGCAGCAGAATGAAAGATATTCCCTAAATATGATAAAGTCCACAGGCAACAGACTAAGGAGGAGATAAGATGGATAAGTTCCTAGTGAAGAGTCAGCCACAGGTCTGTAATGAATACAGGCCAAAGCCATCTAACAGATGTAGTAGACACTAATTGAGTCATTAGCTGTCATTAACTGCTTTGCAGACTGTCCATTGAAAATGAATACAGGGGTTAATACAGAGTACATTAAAGAATGACAAATGTGTGTGTATGAGGATATCTTTAATACCCGCAGTCCTGCAAGAGTTTGAATCATTTAAAAAAAATCACTGGTCTTTGGGGACAAACAATTTCCTATAGTGGAGGCATTGCAAAATGACTAAAATAACAGTGCAGTCATGATAATAACATTTCTCAAAGCTTTGTTAGGAGCCCATATGGCTTCTCACCATTGGATGAAACATCAATGGGTTTAGGAGTTTCTGACCACATGAATATGAGATGGTGAAGGATTAATCTACATGGACAGCTTGATCCCACAGCCCTCCTGCACGTGCAGCTACGTCCTAGACATTTTATTTTATGACTGCCATGAATTCCAACAGTAGAGCTGGACTCGTATTTCTCTTGATTAGTGAGTTTGTACCCAGGAGAGGTTTCAATCAACGAGAACAAGAGCCAACTCCTCGCAAAGGCTGCCAAGACCTGTCTGTAGAGGAAATCGGACTGAATTCCCTTACAAATTAAAGCCAACAATTAAAGAACAATGGGTACTATTTAATAGTTAACTCACTGGTTTTATAACTGCAGAAATGTGAAAAGTGTTTTTATTGTTCATCATAAATTAGAACCCTAATTTTTGTAACTATATTGTGTACCAGTGCTCTTCCTAAATCATTGTGCTGTCCTGTAGTGGTTTATTGATATTTTAAAAAATTTAAATTTATTTACTTATAATGCATACTTTCCAAGCATAACAAACTAGCTCTGTGCCTTATAAGAGATGCAGCACTAATTAAAAACATCTTTGTTTTCCTCCTGTTTTTTTGAATAGCATTTGTGTTTCTTAAAATCTTACAAGAAACGAGTTGCGACCTACAGTGTTGCAACACAGTAGTTCAGTACAGTTTCTATTAAATGATGCAGATTAGACTTCTTTCCAGGCTAAACCTAAACTGGCTGGTGGCTGCTACTCATATATACTACTGTATATTCATTTAAAATGCTTAAAAGCCGCAGCCAATAGCTTTTCAGCAATTATGCTCTTGAGGTGGCTTTTGGATCCCATAAATATTAACTACCTAAATATATTGGTAAATTATGGGTATGTCCCTTCCTGCTATTATACTTTATATTTGCAATAAGAAATCCTCCCCCATATATATATATATATATATATATATATATATATATAGTCCATAGGGGTCACACACCTCGAGCCAAAGTTAATAACCTGGGTGCTTGTCGAAAAAATAGATGAGTAGTAGCACACAGTGATAGCACTCCAAGGATTTTACAACAAAAAAAAAAAAATCAATCGAAGATGAGGTTTATTAATTCCAACGTTTCAGTTCCATACTGGAACTTTCATCAGGGAAAGAACAGACAGTGTGCCCTGGGTAACATTTAAAGTGCCATTTTGGCCCCACTGATAGTTGCTAGGCAACCCCAGCACAAGTGAGGCTGTGTAAATAAAACTCACAAGTGCATGTGTTCATAGTGTAGACCCTTGCCCGCACCACTTATCTTGCCCAAATCCAAACATAGCCGTATAATTGTGGAGTTACAGCACAGGACATGTAAAACCGAAAAGTGGACGTGGCCATGTGAACCCAAAAAGTAGTCCAAAGTCCTGCAGTGGTGGATAGCCAATAGAGCTGGGACGTACAAAAAAGTAGGTGCCGCACACCCCTGAAACAGCCATAAAGACCTCGGTGCACATGCTAAAAAGATTGGATACAATGTAGAGGTGACGGCACTCACAGGATTTAAACAAAAAGTGGCAAAACTTGTCAAAAAATAAAAAGGTTTAATCATATATATATATATATATATATACAGTATATATATATATATACATATATACATGTATATATATATATATATATACATACATATATACATGTATACATATATATATATATATAGAGAGAGAGAGAGAGAGAGAGAGAGAGAGAGAGAGAGAGCAACCAAGTTCATTTGACAATGAAAAGGCATGGCATTGACACATAGAATTGTGTCGAATTAATTTATTCAGAAACTTTTGATAGCAAGGAACAAATATATTACATTTGAAATGATATATTATGTAACTGGGACTAATATAAAGTCCACATAGACAATCTGTGGCCTAAGCCATATTTTTGGTTTCTGTAAGCTTATGACAAAACTTCCTATGCATGTGCTCATTTAGACATACAAATACTGTAGGTAATGCCATGGGTAGTATTTGGGTGGCATACAATATGTTATTTTGACAGAATCCCTTAGCAGTACTGTTTATTAGCCATTAGTATAGCAAATATAATGCAATACTACTATTCCTACCCTTTTTTACATGGAGAATCTACTATTATATCAGTTCTGTAAGATTCATGGATTAAAATTGTTAAAGGAAGACTAAAGTACAACAGATACAGATTGACAAATCCACCAAAGACTATTTACAGTGAATATTTGTGTCTCCAAAGATACCCAAGTAGCTCCTTATCTTCTTTTCTGCTTTTTTACAACACATTTTGTGTTCTGTCAGCAAACTGAGCTATGGGACCGACTCATCATATAATATATTCGGTACATATAAAGTATATAAAATCCCATTAGTAATTAATATAGAAGCAAGTTACATGGCCTTGAAACCAGCGCCTTCTGCATTAGAATTTATTAATAATCAACTCGGTAGCATCTACTTTATGATAATGTATTGATGATTTCCCACAAACCCTAAGCATAGCTTCTCCAACAACAGTTCAGAAAACATTGAGCACATGCAGCGTCATTGATACTCAAAAGGTGAACTCAATAATTGGAAAAATAGACGGCACTTCTGGACTGGTTTACAGCTATCTGCTGAATAAACCAGTCCAGAAGTGCCGTCTATTTTTTCAATTATTGAGTTTGCACCATGGGGACACTGGAGACTGAGCACCTGGCGGTAGGGAGAAGGTGAGGTGAGCTTGAGCGGTCTCTTATTTTTATTTTTTACTTATTCAAAAGGTGGCCTAACAAGTTCCAGAATGGCAAGATGTTTTTTACAATTTGAAGGCATGGATCATTAATGTTATAGAACAGCTAAAACCCTTGGCTCTTACAGTATATACTTAAAATACAGTCCTTTTTAAGACTATAATTGTCCTTGAAAGGACCAGTACCATAAAAAAATTTTTTAAAAAAGTCAGTAAGTTACTTCTTAATAAAGACTTGGAAATTTAGACCTTAATGTGTCTTGGTATTTTTTTTTCTTCAGTACAAATGAATTAAAAAAAAAAATTTTTTATGTTACTGATCTTTTAATCTCGTTGATAGTACGCAAATTAATATGAATTCTTCCTTCACTTCAAGACATAATCAAACAACAAGCTTGCAAGTCACACAGAAGTCAATGTATCCCAAATTGTGACATTTAACAACAAATCACAAGGACATTCCTGCAGGTTATAGTCATACAATTAAGGAATATGTGGAGTTATTCTTTTCCGTTCCAGGCCATTATTATTACTCTTTGAATATGCATGTGATTCAAAGGACCCCGGAAAGTTATTTGTATTGACCTTTTTTATATGTTTGTGTATACTTATCATATTTCAGTTAAACATTTATTTTCCATTGACTATCCAGTTTCAACATTCTTTTTTCATAACCAGAATATTCCTTTCCCATTATTCATTTCGCAGACCGCCACTGAGGTTTTTTTCCACTTGAGTGTTACATTTTGTGAAATTTTTTGCATAATTGTACTTAATGTTCAAGGTGAGGTCTAATAAAATTTTTACAAAGAAACAAAATTATATTTTAAGACCTCTGAGTCTAAACTGGTATTACACATAGTAACAGCTTGCTGGCTTGTGCAGCACATTTTTGTCACTGAGGACTAGTATAATACAATCCATATTAAAATATTATTTTAAATTGCTGTATTCTAAAGTTTTATTTTATAGGGGAAAATATGATTGTTCAGAAGTTTGGTATGTTAAAATAAATGCATTAAACGTGCAAGCCTGAACTATAGGTCTCAATTTGACTTACTAACATATCAAAAATATGTTTAACATAGGGGGTTGAACCCTCAGCTTTCACCAGTAAGCTGACAGAAGGTGATAGATGTGACAAGGGTAATATGTATGATTTTTATTTTGTCTTTGCATGGCCAGAAAAAGCAGACTCTGCCACAATATGAAAACTTGGCACCATGGGTTGATTTTCTGAGAAAACAAGATCATTGCTTTTTCTCGTCAATCCATTCTCATGTACCGTGCACAAAGCTCTCTGTAGTAATGCACTAGCTACAATTTGATATTTTTGATATTTGCCTTATTTTTTATCTGCCATATCTTGAAATATTATAATTGCCTTTTATTATTCTTAATACTCATTTATTCTTGCCTTTTAGTAATATCCACTATCCACTTTCAATAACTTACCACTAAATAAAAAAAGTACTAAAAAAACATTCAGCGTGTTCATGTTCTTTTTTTCCATTACTATTTGGAATGCCACATATTTCATATGAGCAAATGAATATAGAGGTGTCTCCCTCTCCCCCATGTACTCCAGATCTATTCCCCAAGTCATATATGTCAGTTGCATAACTGGGTGTAGAACCAAGGAATTGAAGGGAACCTAAAGAACCAAACCTTAAGTGGGGGGGATAAATGACCAAACCAGTATTTGCCTGAATCTTTCCTAGCCCTTACTAAGATTTCTGGAAAGCTGATATGGACATTGATCCAGTTGCCCTCTTGGAGCAAAATTGCAGAAAATTGGAGAGGCTTCAGGTGTGTTTTTTTTTACCTTCCTCTTGATCATCTAGCAGTAAGGAAGGTTTCATTTGGATTAACAGGTTGAACTTTGTGGACAAGCGTGTCTTTTTTTAAAACTTAGTTTTCATGTATCACTAAGAGGCTAAACTCTGAAGCACTCCAAAGCCCATAAGGGGGTAAGTCATTATTTAAAATCAAAATCCAGGCTAAGTGCATAAAGCCAGCATTTCTCTTCTCACACATATGCCATTAGGACTCTGGATTCAGGCCCATATTGCACCTATGTGTGTTTAATATAGGTTATGGAAATAGAGGTTTAATTACTTTCAAACTCTGGCTTTATGAATACAATATAGACTATTTCAGATATAAGCAATTGCTTCAGAATAAATACTTATGATAATAAGATAGAACAATCTTAACTTTCATGCTTTGATATTTTTTCCTTGGTCCCATCTCCTATTTTCCTACTTTCCTCCTATTCCTCTATTTGAGTAAGAAATGTTCACTGGGATGATTATGATTAATATTGGGTGCTATGCAAGGGTTGAAAATGTTGGCTAGTGCTAGAAGACATTAATTAAGGTAGAATCACAGGAAGGCATTTCATTGGAATGGTGCTGAGACTTGCTGACTTTTGAGAAAGTAGTCCAGGTAACCCCTTATTTTGTCATTGGACAGTTCTTGATTTGAAAAGTATTATATATTGTAAATAAACCATTCTGGTTATTGAAGAAATCCCACCTAGACAGGTAACATTAGGGTTTGTAGCCAGAATTACCTTTAACACTGTAAGTCTTTGCTTCAAAAAACTACTGTAGTTTATAAATAAGCTGTTGTCTAGCCATGAGGGCAGCCATTCAGTCTGAAGTAGTGCTAAATGCCACACGTTACATAGCTGTCTACATAGTAATCTACTCTGTAGATTTATCTGTAATGTACCCCTCTTACATTCTAGCTCATGTGTATGGCTGCAGGTGGCTAAATGAAATTAGCAATTACTTTTTCACAAGATTGTGGTTCAAAGTAAAAGATTTTAAAGGAGAGTAGTTACTTATATGTTTATAACAATTGGATAAGATTTTTTTTAAGAGATTGTTCACCTTCCAAACACTTTTTTCAATTCAGATGTTTTCAGCTTGTTCACCAAAAATACATTTTTCTTTTAGTTACTGGATTGAGGCCTAAAGCTCCTGCTCGAACAGCTAGCTTTAGTTTTGGGTCAATCCCTCAGCTATATAGATCACTGACCAAGAATCCAGAAGATCCCACTGTAGCAAATGAGGGAGCCAAATGTAAAATTCTGAGATGAAGCTTTCAAGAACCAATTTAGGTGTAGACAGACAGGTTCAAAACCAATAAAAGAATGAAATAATCATGAGGCAAATTTGAAATCTGAAACAGACCAGTATCTAGAAATCAACAATGGACAGAAGCAGCACAGGCAGTGAGATGGGATCAT
>CM044434.1:68747033-68777763 GCA_024363595.1 Xenopus borealis | reverse complement strand
CCCCCCCCCCCAGCTCAGCCACAACTAGATTAGCCTGCTGAATTGACATGCCTCTGTAAATGGCAACACAATGCTATATCTACAAAATGATGTTAAGGACTTTAAAGGGCAGCTAATTAAGCAGTTCGTTCATTTTGGTTATATCAGTTACTTTCAAGTGTAGTTCAGCTAAACATTTAACTTTAGTTTCTAATTTGTGTAGTTTTAGATTTATTAATCTTTCTTTTTGTCCTCTTTCCAAACTTCAATTGTAAATGCTATCATGTTGTCAGAGGTCAGTATTCCAGGCAAACTGACTGACTGAGTGTCATATACTTTTGTACTTTTTTTTCTCAGAAAAGATCTAATTTCTATAATTCATCCTCCAGACGCCGGCGAATTTTCGCAGGGGAATTTTTTTCACAAATTTATTCACCGGCTGCAAATCGTGGGAATTCACTGGCTGTGAATCCGGGGAATTTGCCGGGAATTCGCCCCAGGCAAATAAATTCGACTATCACTACTGCTGAATCATTTTTTCTATTGAGAAGCGGAAGCGTTTGGCTGGTGCAATAGGTTCAGTATATAAAATATGGTATTTTTAGCCATATTAATTTTTAGGGTTTAGTTCTCCTTGAATGGATACAACTCAGGAAATCCTAATAAATAACAACTACTCTTTGATGATCACTGCACCCACCAGAGTTTTAAATATGTGTACCATGCAGGCATATTTAAATATATGGCAATGCAAAACATAATAGAACTATATGTAAGCTCTAATGAAATATATATAGCACACAACAAAAGTTTGCTAAAAACACCTTTATTAATCATAATGGCCAAAAAATTATTTAAAAAATGTTAGCTATATATTCCAACTGATGGAAGTTACCATTTAAAAACTTTTCATTGGTACAATATACTGTAAGCTCATTACACAAGGGGGCAAACTTACTAAATGGCGTATTATTGATGTTTAGTGAAAATTCGCCTAAAAGAGGATTTTACATGACTGTGCCTAAGACATTTTCTAAATAGTGAAGAGGACAATTGAACCCACGGTGTGCTGCACATGCAAAGCTCCGGATTGCACCTGAATTCCAAACATTCATGTATATAGCACAGGTTACCACGTACAGTTATATGTTATATACTTTATTCTTCCATTTTTGAGTACAAAAATAGCTTGTAAATACAAAGAACCAAAGGAAAATTCCGACCTAAGTAAATGTGCCCCAAGGCGTACAAAATATAGTAACTGTTTTTAGTTGCTGCTGGGAGATACTATGCTGTATAGAAAGAGCACACTGTGCCATTATATCAAAATATATAATAGTTATTATGTACTAGTTAATTTGTGAATATACTGTAAATACATCAAGACCATAACTCCCAGGAGGCATATTGATATATTATGTTTGATTTTTTATTGATATTTTGGGTTCAGGTCTTTAAACCTTTAAAGAACATAAGTTCTGCTTCGCTGATGAAGTTCCTACTTGGATAATATGTTCCTTGACTTATTGCATATTAATTAATGGACAAATCATTCTTTGATTAGTCATTATTATTGTCTTCACTTATTTAAATTGATTTATTTACTAATAAACAACAATCTTGATTAGTAAATGTGTTCCACCAAATACCTTCTATAAAGGAGCAATGTCGAAACAGATTAACTTTGTGTTGGGTTCATTTGAGTATTTCAGAAGGTTGGTGTAGAAATCTACCTACCTATGGAAGAATTGCGTTGCCCCCAAAACAACAACAATGGGACAAAAGTGCTTTCTTGCTCAGGCAAACTAAGCCTGGTTGTACTGACAATAACATAACAAATTTGCAATCTGATCTCTATGAAAACATTGAAGAACTGGCTATTCAGCCATAATTCCAAGAATATATAAGCATCAAAAAGTATTCCACCTAATTTTGTTCTAATTGACCTCCAAAATGGGAATCCATGAGTAACTATGAGAGCAAATAGCAATTCTTTCCGAATCTCTCTCTAACTGGCCATTAGGCTGGTGTAATCCAGCCATAAATCTGAGCTTCCTAAGGGGTAGAATCACAATGTGTGAACCACTGCATTAGTGTAACTAACAGAACATACCTAATGAACTATTGCTTCATGGCTTTTGACTAAGATCAAGTGTAGTGTCTGTTCAGTTGGGGATGTACATCCTAGCTAGGGATGCCCCTGCCCCATGAGGCAGAGAACCTCTTGACCCTCTGAACAAAGGGCTATGCAACTAATTGAGCCAGAATAAGCACCTCAGGATTTGCATCCCTGGGGTGTTTGATGAATGCGTGGAGCAATAACACCGAAGGACATTGGTACATGCACATATTGCAGAGGCACTATTTTCTACACTATGCTCATTTACCCTAGTCTGTTGGGCTCTCTGCATCAAGATTTGTAAAAAATTTTTTATAACTTTAGGATTTGGTGCAATAGACCTCTGGCTGGAGGTGGAAGGATCATGGACCCCCCCCCCCTAGCATTTTGGTGAAGGTGGTCTAAATGCCCTTGTCTACTTTTGGCCAGGAAGTCAGGGGCAAAGGGACCTGTTCTTATTTTCTGACAAAGGCAGGCCGAATACTTCTGATCATTTTGTGCCTTTTGGCCAGATGATGCTGAGTTTGACAGATGACACATTACGTTGGAGCTTGCATTAGTACCTTGCTGTGCATCAAACGTAACAGGATGAGTATAGATTGGGTGTGTAAAAATATTAACTTTAGCCATGGCTAAATATTGTTGTTCAGTAATGCTGTTTATCATGTGAAGTTCAGCAATTATGCCTGCTGCTATAAGCACCGACCCATAGGGTAGGTGTTAGTTGATTTCATATTGCAGTGTAGGCCTGCAAAAATAAGGACAACATAAATGATCACCACAGATTTCCAGGTTCAGCTTTATAACTGCTTACCAGGCCCAGATTTGTGGAGAGGCCACCTAGGCCGGCAGGATTTTAGGGGGCGGCATGCTGCCCAACCACACCCACATTGGTTCAGAAATGTAAATTTCCTGTGTGCCAATTCCCATTGCTCTGAAAATTTGAGCAAATAAAAGGGAGGGGACAGGGGCGACAAATGACAGCGGGCCTAGGAACGTCTGCTAGGTAAATCCGACCCTGCTGCTCACATGAGTTCAGAACCACGGGGCAGACTGAAATAAATTAAATCTCCCACTGCTGTGCAATGAAATGCATGAAAATCGACCAAAGGGCAAACACAGATAAAACACCTATGTGCAAGGGCCTAACAATCATGGGAGCTGCAAGAATCCTGGAAAGCATATAGAAAATGTTTATTTTAATATTGTTTTTCCCTCCAACATCTTTGTAGAAGAAGACTACTAGATGGGAGGGAATAAAATATTTTTCTTCTGTGGTGGTGCCAGAAACCTAAGATTACACCTTACCCAGGGGGTATATACCCTAACACTGGTGTGGCACTAGTCCTCTTCTGAAACATTTCAGATATATAGCTGTCTCTCTCCATATCTCTCTTTCTATGTATATGATATTCAGTATTTAACCTGAAGATTCCCTTTAGAAGAAATGAAAACAGAGGGCTAATTACCATCCCTGACCCCCTGTGCAGCCATTAAAGTCGTCCCAAACACTGTTCTGTCTTTGCACGCCCCTTCAATTGAAGCACACCCCTCTGTACAAATTGTAAAGAAGAAATGCTGAAAAGAAAATACACTTGAAAAGTAATCTGAGGGCTGGAATTCGCTCTTGGTCTCTCCCCCTTCTCTCCTTCCACTCACCGCCCCTCTGTCTTATAGAGAGTTTATCCATCCCAAATACTCACATGTAAAACTCTCCTCAGTGGGACTCTGCACAGCTGGCTGCTCGCTGCAAGGTGCAAACAGTGAGCTGCCTGCTAAAGTCAGCCAGCTGCTCCTTCACCAAAGAAGAACAGTATCTCCTACAGGAAAGAGGGACACATCACTGAACCAGAGCGAAGAGCTGAAAGCCAAATAGTGAGTCATTTAAGGCAGTTTTTGGAACTGTTATAATTTTTTTTGCTTTACTTTGAAGTGCAGATTTGCTAGAAACACATGCATCCATTTATATATGGAGGGTTTTTATATGGAGGGTTTAGATTTATTTAAAATAATGTATAAACTGGAAGGAAAATTAAAATATGGCTGTCATGGTAAAACAAATAGTTTCTTGGTGTCTAGAGCTAATGGAAGTAAAGTACTGCAAAGGGTTAATGTCAGCTGCCAACATCTTCTTGCCCAAGTATGACATCCTGAGTTCTTTAAAGGGATACAGATACACGGCTGTGCCAAGTGCTTAAATTACATTATCCAGAATACAATGCAACAGGTGCAAATCTATGCAGGGATGCTGAAGAAGTGATTACTATATGTAACATGCCCAGATGTTTGTGTGCCATGTGAGAGGGATATGTCCTGCTGTATCAGTAGCTGCTATACTGTATGTGTCACGTGCATTCTGAAAAAGTCAAATATCAGAGGTGTCTATGGATTTAAAGGATGAGAGATATAAAGTGATGCTAATAACTCTGTTAATGAACTTAGAGCAACAGGAACCCATGATAAGTATATTTCCATCTGCTATGGATAAGTTGTGGATCCAAAAATGTGCGTTGGTATATTTATACATATACAGTAGCATGTGGAAAGATGTAGGTATCATTTATGATCATATATTTTGCAGAGGTAATTCTAGGATAAATTTACATTTGTATGACATGCAGGTCACAGTATATGTCCATGATGTCTGTATTTCCAAAAGTGAATCAGGCAAGTGCCTTTGTGGGACAAGCTAATGAAGTATTACGTATATATCCCACAACAATTATGCTATGAAGTGATGCTGAAAAAAAGAAACGGCTATGTGGAGTGTGCATGTGGGGATGTTACCTGACAACTATCATTATCATACCAGAGCCTTCTCACTTAAGGGGTCTACATATATCTAATAGCACATCTCATCAGTTCTTCTAAAACAACAATACAGTTGGCATTTAAAGCTTTCCATAATCACTCATGTATTATCAGGTACTAAAAGTGCACAAGAACATTTAACTAACAGTGATAGGGTGCTATTCCAGAGCGACTTACCCTATCCCTGCCTGACTCCCAGTCCAATATTGGGTTACCTTCTCCCCAGTGGGTATTCCCCTCTCAGGTGCCTCTCAAGGCTTCTCTGGCCATACTGCATACTGTTTCCAACCTTTCCTGCCCATACCAGAAAATGGTTTACAAGGGTCATACAACTAGGCCTACCTTTGAAGTCCCTGGTGAACCTCACCAGGGAACTTATCCCACTGAGCTCCTGTGTGAGCAGTCATGTGCCTGTCTCTCACCTCAAAAGTGCCACTATTATGACAGCTAGCCTAAAAGTAGCAAGACCAAGCCTTGGTGTCAGTGGTTTTATCTCAGGGTCCTTAAATTGTGCTTTTTGGTGCATTTTGGCTTCTGGCTTGAGCTCCTCCCACAAAGAGACCTGGTACAGTCCTTTCCCACCCACTTGTGGTGGGACCTCCCACTTTTACAACCTTTTCACCTATGGGAACTTTTACTTCCTACCTCCTACTGGCTAGGAATTCTTACTAAGTAGGATTCCCTTTACCACACTCCCCTCTAGTGACAAAAAGTAATCCTTACATATACTGTAGCTAACCCTCCCCCACCCCTTAAAAGTGCATATAGAAACTGAAGTATTTCTGAGGAGAAAATGCATAAAACAATCTGTATTATTTGGGGTTTTATCGATTCATAACAAAAAAAGCAGAATTGGTTGCAGTCCTGTTTTAATATGACAACTTGCAGTCAGGGCAATTTTGGTAACTATCCAATCTCATCAGCTGATTAATGTATCAGTATTTAATGCCAGAGGATTGGGGATATGTGGAAGAACAAGGGATATAAGTAGAAAAACGTAATAAAGATAAGCAGAGATGGTATGGAGAAATAGCAAGGTATTAGCTAGAGGTTAAGGGATATAGGAAGTAACATGGTGGTGAAGCTATATTAATAATTATGGAGAGAGACGTTATTGGGAATGATTATATGGTTCAGTCATGTTAAACCAAAGCAGTCATCATGTGTTCTACCTACTGCAGTAAATAAAAGGGGCCTTTAATAATCAGCAGTCAGATAATATAGCAGATATTTCACCAGAATGCCAGCAGCAGTACACCCATTTAAAAGGATTGCAGTACTAAATTATTGCTTCAGCGGAGTGGTAAAAGGATTGATTGAAGTGTGCTTCAGTGCTACTATCCTAGTATATCTATTGTATTACTATTACATAATGTAATTCCATGGTAATGGCCCATCCCTCACTTTATTATTTTCATTGAATGTTCCGAATTTTTCAGCTGAAAGAAGTAATTCTTGCATCCAAGTTTGTATGTATCTGCCTACAGAAAGCATGATACCTGTACAGAATGCTATGCATTAAGGTGGGTGTGGTTTTAAAATATTGTGATATTCCAAATGAGCTAGTCAGAAAATTTCAGCTCTCTGCTCATACTACATTACCCTTCCCTTTATTTGCCTCCAAATTTAAAATATACTCTGCTGGCTATGGCTTTTATTGAAATATCTACCTTATAGACTAAACACCCCCCCCCCCCCCCCCCGCCCTTAATCAAAGTGGGAAAACTGACAGCCTAAAGTTTACATTTCTCCCAGCTTTAAATCAAAATCAAATTTAATAAAACATTTTTATTTATTTATCTATATTTTGGAGGGGGTAATTTATTTTATTCTACATTCAAAGTGTGTTTTAAATGTCTGCATTTTTCATCAAAATTGTAGCATATAGCTAACCACAACTTGGAGCAGAGAAAGGGCTAGGGACACAACCAAATAATTTCTGCTGTATGTGCCTGTTGACATTCTCCCTCAAATTATTCCATATTACACGTTTCTATCTGCCCTCTGTCCTTGTTTGTGAGTTCTGTAGATCCACAGACACCACTCCTGAGCAAGAAGTGATCAGCACACTGTGTGAATGCCCAATGACCATTGATAGAGAAGAGTCTGCACTGAAAGGAGTTAAAGGGGGCTATTATATTACTCTTTGGCTATTTGATTGAAGGTATGAAAAATTCATATGAAAAATTAGTGAAGGAAGGAGAATTACATTTTTTTTTTTACATTTTCTGTAAAAGCAGAATAAATGAGTGCATTTTAATATAATAAAATGAAATAATAGGATTCAGCATGGAATATCTGGGTTTAGCTGCTAAATGAACAGTCCCACTAGGCAAACTGAAAATTCAGTTACAAAGAGTCTGGCTGATCCACGGAAATCAGCTTATTCCACAATTTAACCTAATCTTCACACAGTAGCTACACTGTTCAATCCAGACTGTGTGTTTTCAAATCCACAATATTGGGGCCATCCAGTTATTTGGGTAGCAGGCCTGTTAGAGCAAGAGGTTAATTACGACACTGAAAGATGTCCTATAAAAAGAAAACAAGAGCAAAAGAATCACAAACGAGGGGAAAAGAATAGAAAACACATGTAAAAGAGAGATGGAAACTAAGAGAGAGCGCAATCGAAAAGGGAACAGATATTTTGGGCAGACACAGTGGAAATGTGATGATATAAAAGTTTGGGTTGTTTGTCCCAGAGTCCTGCTGCTTCTCTGCTTGCCACGTGCTTTGGAAGTGGGTCTGGGGCAGCCTTGGCAAGAACATGGGAGGAGTGTTCATATTCAGTCTGGCAATGACATGGAGACAAAGGAGTTATACTGAGGGCGCTCTGTGTTTAGACAAGGGGAAATCTGGTAACTGCAGACTGAAAATGTAATACTTCAGCATGTAATGTCACCAATGACTTCCAAGTAAGAGGGATCATTTTTACCAGTTTTTTCCTGTGATCTTAGTTATATTTGGAGGTTTATACAGCTTCAATTTTATTGCTTTGGGAAGGATGCATTATGCAACCAGGTGCAATATTCAGCTCTGACAATGAATGAAACATTAGCAATTGTAACAATTATTCTTTCTAGCAGGTCACCTACAGTATTGGGCATTAGAAGGAGGCAGATGCCCTGCTTAACAACATATTACAGGGTTTTGCACTAGATGTGCAACTGGTGACAGGGTTCAAAATTCTCATCCGCAATCTGGCCCACAGATTTATAACGATATAGCGAACTAACTATACAAGCTGTGTCTCAATGAGCATATCCTATAAGTGGGAGGAAATCACATATTAAATAAAATAATGTTACATGGAAGACTTTAATTCCACATTTAATGCCATTAGGATTTATCTCATCAGATCAGTTCTAACATGACACTTGCACCTAGAATTTTGTAGTCTGCCTCTAAGGTGCATTTACCACCCTGGTTATTTCAGTGAGTAAACTTTGTTGATTGTTATACTAGGGTGTGCATACAAAACAATATATTTGTTTTGATTACTATTCCTTTTTACTTTATTTACCCCACTCACAAATTAAGAGGGTTGGTAATTTGATCCTAATGAATTTGGCGAGGGACTAAATAATGTTGTAACAGTAAAAAATACCGGCCTTCCTATATATTTATCTTTTTTTCCTATTAATAACATTGGGATCAACCATCAAAAATACTGGCCAGGCCGGTAAAATACCGGGTGGCAACCCTATTTATCATACATACAATCAAAATTGTGCATCAGTTAAAATTGGTGACAGGCACTGAAGCTATTGGGGAAGACAGCAGAGGCACATCACAAACGGCAAAGTAACTGATGTGGTATTACAATGACTATAATATATATAACAAACTTTATGAATGTTAATAATTATCTTTAGACAGGTAAAAAGTACTTTGCTGCTGCTTGCTTGTGACTACTGACAAGCAATATAAAATATATTTATATTTCCTCTTAGTCTAAAAATAAATATAGCACCAAGGCAAGCTGGCCATAGACGCAAAGATCCTCTTGTTTGGCAACATAGCCAAACAAGCGGATCTTTCCTCGATATGCCACTAACTGCAGGGCTATTTCGGGGGTAATCCGAACATTTGGCCCTATTGGCGATCGATAAGGGCAATGGGCTCAGACGGGTCAGTCAGGAGAAAATAAATCAGTGTGCCAAAAGCTATGCTCAAAACTCTATCACACAATGCAGCCCTATAGATTAGAAGCCTGTGCAGTAGTTTAAGACACATGAAACAATCACTTCCATACTGGCACAACAGTAGCACAGATATAATGTTTTGTATGCACACCCTAGTATAATGATCAACAAAGTTTACTCACTGAATTAACCAGGGTGGAGCTTAGTTCATGCATTGGCACTAGGCCAGTGCCACACTGGTCAGATAGAAAAAGGTTTTATGCTACATTGCACAAAAAAACTGGTAAATGCACCTTAGAGGCAGACTACAAAATTCTAGGTGCAAGTGGAATGTAGGCAAAGTAGCATTAAACATAACTTTTGTGCTTGGTGCTATACCGAGTTGTTCTCAGCATTTTTGTAGGCCAAATCCAGTACAAACACTGCAGTGTAATGAATCCCTGTACACAATACCTACCGTAAGAAGCCTTAAGATCAAGGCCCAGAAACACTTTGAATTGCCTGGTGTTTCTTTGTCCGACAAGCTCCTTTGCGCTACTGGGCTTTGTGCAGTGCAGAAAGATTTTTTAAATATGGCAAACATCTCAAATTTCAAATACTTATGCGCACACTAACTTTGGTGGCAGAGAAAATATTTTCAAAATAGTTTCTCAAATTGCAAATTTAAATTGCTGTCAATGCTATTTTCCTTGTACAATGGCCACACTCATGCAAACCCCCATCTCCAGGGGAAAAAACCCGGTGGGCCACGCTGTCCCTGACCTAAACTCCATTCTGGCCCCCAGTTGCAGGAGCGCAGGGTCAGACTTGGCCCCATGGGCCCTCGCCAGCTCAGACACACCCCCCATTTGGGTCCATATGAAAAACAATTGTGCTGGCGTGCATGGCACATATGCGCCGGCGTGCATGGGCACAGGCACCTTTCTTGTATAATCGTACTCTCCCTTGGGTACATATAGTGGATATGGATACATTTATATTGCATATTTTTAAATTGTATATAATAGGTAAGACCACTTTATTCTACAGAGCTTATCTGCTTATCTGCTATCTGTTGTGTAACCTGAGCCTTTTCTCCTTTGAATGGCTGCCCCCATTGCTACACAGCAGCTTATTTATATAAACAATAGTTGTGTTTTTGAAGCAGTCTTACCAGTGCAGGGCACCACTGCATTATAATTGTATTACTTCAAAAGCTTTTCTTTTTTGATGTTACTGTTCCTTTAAGGGCAATCTTAAAGCATGGTCATTAACATTTTCCTTCAGCTCAGACACACTGCTGTCTGGTATAAGCCACAATGTTCATGAAATAAATTTCAATTTAACTGCTTGTGTCAAAAGCCCTTAGAACTATTTCTTCGTGTACATGTTGCAAACATTTTCCATACACTTAAACCCAAAGGAAAACATCTGCTCTGCTAAGCATTAAGATTGCATGGGCAGCCCAAACATATAAGTTATGTCTGCACTAAAATATCCCCTTCTGTGTGTAAATACCATGACGGGGGGGGGAAGGTCAGTGCAAAAATACATTAGCAGTAGTGGCTATTTAGAAGTGAATAAATCAGCATGAAAAATACGTTCAGATGTGAAAAATTGGAACCTGTGGGGCAATGCATATAATATGTATTTGATGAGCCGTGCGTCGGTAAACCCAGCATGGAGCACTTTAATTTGGTTTTAAAACTACCTTGAAAAGGCAATTTACATGTATAGCTCTCTGGATATATAGTTGTAACCCTGAGGTAGATCAGTCACAACCCACTTGGAAATGTAATGGAAAAATGAAGTGATGTTCTGTATAGGTTCACCTGCATGCTATGCTTGTATGACAGAGTCTGTTTATTTATGTCCCACGAAGAGGAGTGCTGCTCCAGGTCTATATACACCGGATTGGTGTCAGGTGCTTCACAGATTACGGGCCCTCTGCCCATTAAGGCCCAAAAACAGTATAGCGAATACAAAAATCTGTGGCACAGCTGATATAGTTGAATCAGTGGTTGGTGTTTATTAAGCTCCTAAGCAACATGGCAACGTTTCGGGCCGCCACTGGGCCCTTTGTCAAGCCTGTTGAGTCTGTTTATTTAGACTGCTGTTGTTAAGTACAGGGCTTTCTTGTAACGGACATTTCTGCAAAGATTTTTAATCAATGTACAGTTTGTAGCTTGTAGCAGTGGCACAGTGTGTGCTCCTCTGGTAATGCCTATATCACTGGTAAATAAAGAAGGCTTTATCAGCAGGGTTCCATATTGCCCGACAGCACTGTGCTTGTGCCTGTATTATTGATATAATTGAAAAGGCAGAAATTAAAATCAGTATTCTGTTCCATAGTGCTCCCCAGCTTGCAAGTACTGAATAACACACAAGCTGAAAGGCATTCTGGGGAGCTCCCCTCAGCTCCCATTCCTCCGTTAGCTGAGGGAGCTGCAGATTTGAATGTCAGGGCACAACTAATACCTTTCAAAGGGACAAAGTGCAAGAAACATGGGGGCAAATTCACTAAAGTGCGAAAATTCGCTAGCGACGCCTTCACTGCACTTCGCCAAGTGAATCTTCACCAGTCCTCCGCTAGTTCACTAAAATGAGAATTTGCGCTCAGGGAGGTCGAAAAGTAGCGAAGTTGCTCTACCATTACTTCGCCAGGCCAAGTGCATTTACACTAGCGATGCCTAATTTGCATAGGGCAAAGTTAAAAGTATAATAGAAGTATATGTTACAGCCATTACATTCCACTACACAAGCCCAGGAAACCTTTAATAAATAAAATAAAGTTGTCCTATTGCCCTACATGTGCCCCCATTTATAGTTGTGTTGCCATATGTTAGTAAATGTGGGGGGAAGGAGGATAACCCCCCCAAAATTACGCTATTTTTCAGACTATCATCCTTAAAAAAGTAAAAGACGCCAGTGTTTTTTTGGCACTTTTTTTTCAAACTCCTATCTATTGTATTGAACTTCGCCAGGTCTGACCTGGCGAAGTGAAGTCTAGCGTAAGAGGTAACGTTTATTAAAATGGGCATCTTAGTGAATTAGCGTAGTTACGTCCCTTGTCAGTGCATAACTTTGCCTGAAAACCTGCACTGTTGGGCTGTTGAGGACTAGAGCTGGGAACTTGTTTACAGGCAGCTCTGTAACCATGCCAGCTGCTGTGGTATTTGCTCTAACTAATAGAAATGCCTTTGGCAGAATAACACCTCAAGTACATATTTTCACAAGATTCACTACTTTGCAAGAAGATTTTTTTTTAAATAAATCCGGTTCCTATACAGGTTAGTTATCTGCCACTCTGCGCTGCAAGATAAAAAGGGAAAAGATATACAGTAAGTACTTATGTGATTAGTTAAATAAAGCTAATATCACTTGAAATGTATATAAATCATGATCAAATCCTTCAATAAGTTACAAAAAATGAAAAAGCTCTCTATAGTTTAAAGGCTTTGTCTACATGGATAAATTTGTATTTTGTTAGAGTATTTTTACATTTACTTTTTCTGAAGTGCATATTATCACTTTAAAATCATGAGTATGGGAAAACGGGGTTTCGTTTATTAAAAGGTTAGAGCAGGGATCCCCAACCTTTTGATCCTGTGAGCAACAGTCAGAATTAAAAGGAGTTGAAACATGTTCTTGGGATGCCAAATAAGTGCTGTGATTGGCCATTTAGAAGCACCTATGTGGTTTGCCAACCTACATTGAGGCTCTGTTTGGCAGTGCACCTGATTTTTATACAACCAAAACTTGCCTTCAAACCTGGAATTAAAAAATAGCTCCTGCTTTGAGGCCACTGAGAGCATCCAAGGGGTTGGAGAACAACATGTTGCTCACGAGCTACTGGTTGGGAATCACTGGGTTAAAGCATAGAAAGCCACACTTGTTTTATATTCTTTTGTATTACATTTAAATTAGTTTTAAAGGGCAAGGAAAGTGTAAAATAGAATAAGGCTAGAATTGCTGTATTTTGTATACTAAACATAAACATGAACTTACTGCACCACAAGCCTAATCAAACAAATGATTTTTGCTTTCAAAGTTGGCCACAGGGGGCTGTCATCTTGTAACTTTGTTATACATCTTTGCCTGACACTGGCACTGCACATGCTCAGTATGGTCTGCTTGAGTTCTGCATGGCTGGTAAGTAAGGTAGGGGCTCCCCCTGCTGTTCATAAGTGATTGTTTCCCTGCCAGAAGCACTAAATGAAGGGAGAATTTCACTGCATACAGTCAGGTTTCTTATAAAAACGGTACACATTTTAAAATTAAAGTATATTGGAGATAGATTTCTTTTTCATTAAAGAAAGTAAAAATGGGATTTTATTTCTTAGCCTTTCCTTGCCCTTTAAGAACCAGCATTACATAATTTGGTGATGGTTAGACCTTGAGAGCAGTAGGTGTCTTTACACTGGTACATAAGATCAGGGGTCCCCAACCACTGGGCCATGGCCCAGAAGCAGACCACGGACAGTCCTGAACTGGGCCGCTGGCCTGCAGTTAACGAAGCACATTGAATTAGACACCAGAGCGCTGAATTGGATGCCTGTGCTCCAGAATTGAAGCCAACCCCCTCCCTGAACCCAGCTGACCCCCTCCTGACCCCCCGACCCCACCTCGACCCCCCTGACCCCTCCCTCACCCTCGGTCCTTGCTAAAATGTTTGCCTCAACACCGGTCCCCAGGCCAAAAAAAAGGTTGGGGACTCCTGCATTAGATAATAATAAATCAGAGAGACTTTACTTCCATAGCTGCACAATAAGAAGAAAGCCAAGTGAATGAGACATCATTCAATAATGTACCTAATATACAAGGGGCATAACTTTATGCCATTTTTCACATTTTCTCTGATTTTTATATTACACCTACCAATGTCTAGCAAATCAAAAATAGAAACACTCCATAAGTCAAAAATGGTTTTTAAACCATATAACACCTTGTAATATTGCTGGGATCATCTGATTATCGTTTTGGTTTAAATATAATGGTAGGAATGTAATTAAAGTTGCAAAGAGAAAAACAATTTGCACCAATAAGAATAAAAAGCCACATCTCTCAATGTAAATTAAACTGTTATTTCATTGCAAATTTTAATTGTGCATTGAAAATTTTAATTGCGCACTCCTAAGAAGTGCTTGAAGTGTTGTAATCTTTTAGAGCAAACATAATGACTTTTTCAGTACGAAGTTTTATATTTACTGCACATTGGCACAAACTATAAAATTCGCAAACGGTCTTCCACTGTCAGAAGTGGTCGATAAACAGCATTCTGACAAAGGCATAACTTTTCGCACTGCAAATAGTTTTTCTGTTACTGACTTTTTCTGCATTCCCCTGTACTTCCTGAAATGCTAGGAGTTGATGGGCCTTAGGTTATGATTTTGACTGAGTGCAGGGGAGATAGAGGAGGGGCTTGTCTGTTCCAGCCTGTGTGTACTGTTTTTTGTTATTCAGTACCATGGACAGGAGCATATTTGTGGAAGCTCTCTGCAAGTCTCAGCTCCCCCAAGATGAATGCTATAACACTCATTTTCTATATTGTTATTTGTAAATTGTAGGCTACATTGATACTTTTTCTTTAAAATCAGATTTTATCTAACAATTGATTTGCACTAAACCCTGGCAAATCACAAAAGTACCCTGCTCAAGTTTGTGTTCTTAGCAGAAAACCCACCAGCATATACTGGCCCAATTTAACTTTATGTGGAAATTATAATTGGATATTACTTGCCATATTTAAAAATCCATTCACAATATGATAAAAGATGTATAAAGACATGGGACCTATTATCCAGAATGCTTAGCACCTGGGGTTTAACGGATAACAGATCTTTTTTGTAATTTGGATCACCATACTCCAATCTACTAAAAATGATTTAAGCATTAATTAAACCCAACAGAATTATTTTGCATCCTGTAAGGATTTATGATATCTTAGTTGGGCTCAAGTGTAAGGTACTATTTTATTACAAGGAAAAAGAAAATAATTTTGAAACATTTGAATTATTTCATTGTAATGGAGTCTATGCGAGACTCGTATATCGTAACTTTCTGGATAATAGGTTTCCAGATAACGAATGCTATACCTATAATAAGAGAAATGTGTACAAATAGATAAGCATAGAAGGAATAGCAGGCAAAACTTGGTAAAGTTGATTAGAATAAAGTATAATATTTGGGATGATAAAGATTAACAAATTACTGTTGTGGCTGTAACATATACTTCTATTATACTTTCAATTTCACGCCGTATGCAAATTAGGCATCGCTAGCGTTAATGTGTTTTGCCTGGCGAAGTAATGGTAGCGCAACTTCGCTACTTTTCACCTCCCTAAGCGCAAATTTGCATTTAAGTGAATTAGCGGCGGGCTGGCGAAAGATGCCTTATGTGTTTTGGAAAAACCCCTTAATCATAGGCTAGATCTAAGTGGATGACCAAATGGTATTGAAGCACTCGTCTGGGCTACTGATTAGCAGTGGTGGAACTACTAGGGGTGTGCTCATACCAGGGCCCACACCCTCTCAGGGGCCTATCAGAGCCTCAAGTGCTGGTAAATATGCAAAGAGATTGTGTCTGGAGGAAGGGGGGCATGGATGCATATGCTGCACACAGTCCCTGCCAGTGCTGGTTACATTACTTCTGACTAGTTGTGTTGATGCCTTATACATTATACTTCTATTGAGATCAAAGCCAACAATTTCTTACAGGAAATTGGTCTTTATAGTGACAATTCGGAATTCACTACTAAGAGGTGGCATTGGTAGACTTAGTCAATGCTGTCAAGTAATACTGGGATTTTTTTTCTAGCACATAAGAGTATACAATATTACATCCATTAGTCTAATTACAGGAAAATGTTGATTGCCAGTTGTTTGAAGTCTGGAAGTATTTTCCCACTGATTAATTGCAAAAGTCTTTGAGGATTTTTTTTTTTTTTTGTCTTCTAGCGGAAAGATAGAGGGCTTGTTATACATTTGTTGGTTTTGATCTTTGCTGTGTTACTAAGCAAATGAATAGAGCTATTATAATTATAAAGCTAGGAAACTTGTCAGATACCAAGGAATAGGAGTGTGCATCAATGTAAAAAATGCAAGGCACTTAGGTCAATTCTATGTAAAGTATAATCCTTCAGCCCTAAATCCAATGAATTTGTTAGAGGGAGACCAGGGTCATGGAAGCTGGTTGAATCACTACAGCAAGCTACAGTATGTTTTTAAATACATTTTCATTAAGATATTTCTTATGAGATGTTCTGTATCTTTGTAATGTTACTAATACAGTGGGGCTCATTCATAGACACTGGGCAAATTTGCCCCTGGACAGTATCTTATAGCAAGCTTGAACACTGAAAGCAATCATCTGATTGGTTCCCATGGGTTACTGCCCAGGTGCAAATTTGTCAAGCGTTTATAAATAACCCCCAATGAGTCTGACATGTTTATGTTCATTATAAACATGAATCTATTACCTCTAAATGTTAAATGTGTGTTTAAGGTAAATTTGGCACAGTTTCTAAAAGTATGTGATTGCCTGTTGTCTGGAAAAACCACATAACCCATTTGCTGCAGTAGAAGCTGGGTATGCATGCAAATATGTGCAAATAATAGAATTCTACACATATGTTTAAATTTTCATGGGGCTTGGAAAATATGGACCGGGTTATACATACATACAAAAACATATTTTGTTAGCCACATGTATGCTAACCTTTATTGTACAGATAGAACAAAGTATACTACAATTCTGATTTGTGCTACATGGCTGGGCTTAAATAAATGGGGCAGGTCATTGAGGGTACTGGCAGACTGATAGATAGGGAGTTAGGCCAAAAGCAATGAAGGAAGTGCAGGAAGGGGAAGGCTGAGCACCCCTCCAGTATTCACTGATTTTCTCTGGGAAGCCAGATAATATAATAATATTACCAGTTTAGATGATGGTAATCTTTTCAGGTATTTCAATAAAACTTTAGCCTTTTAAAGCCCCACCTGGCAGCTGTAGTGGCTAGTGGGAAAAGGTTTGGGCGAGCTTCGCTAGACATTGAAATATTTGTGCTTTAATCATACCATAGCTCTGCAGCTTGTTTTTGGGAAAAAAATGATCCCATAATTGACACATTTTATGATTGCTATAAATATAGTAGCAGTTCTCATAATAAAGAGCCCATTATATTTTCATGAACCTTGCCAAGTAGCATGATTCCTTATTTTAATGTATTCTATTTTGGTCATTAAGGTTCTTCTCTTGGTTTTATATTGGCTGTAGCCTACAGTGGCTTTTTTATATACCTGTTTCTAGTATAAGAAAATAACTCACTATTTCCAATAACTATTTATAGACATCATTTTTTTTCCTCTTCACATATTGCACAGTGTTTTACAAGTACCCAACTCCCATTCACTATAAAGAAAGTGAATAAATATTTTAGTTAAGTAAATTGTTATTCCGTCTACTCTTGTCCCATGATTGAATTATAGCTCTAGGTGACAGAGCAAAAGCCCCTTTTTTTATTGAATGTGTAATGTGGTGCCCAATAACTTTTAAGTACCTGTCTATATTAACCCTTTAGAGTATGAACCACTTTCACAGAGAGGACTTGTAGTTGAACACTTAGACGAGAATAAATTGGGGTTCCATACAGTCTTGCAGATGAACACAGGAACAATTCTTTACAGTGACCAGTACAGGTATGGGATCCATTATCTGGAAACCCATTATCCAGGAAGCTCTAAATTACAGACAGGCCATCACCCAGTGCATTTTAATCAAATAATTTAAATGGTTAAAAAAGTATTTCCTTTTAACTGTAATAATTAAACAGTACTGTACCTTGTGCATGATCTTAACTAAGCTATAATTAATCCATATGGAAGAAAAAAGAATCCTATAGGGTTTAATTCAAGTTAAAATAATGTTTCGGATACTTTATCTGGAAAACCCCAAGTCCCAAACATTCTAGATAACATGTCCCATACCTGTGCAGCTTTTCCAATACTACTAATATGTAAAATCCCAAGCAAATATAAAATAGAATTAAGGTTCCCAAGCTGCAGGGCCAGCCAGCCATGCTTACTCTCATGTTCCTCCTCTTCAGGTCAAGGGCTCCAGACTCCAGACAAAGGAGACAGACTTGCATCAGGGTCCTAAGGCCTATCTAATTCTAGATTTCCTTTTCACTGGGTCTGTTTGCTGAGGTACAGTCGGTGTACTGGCCCCTTTTAATTCCACATAAAAGCCTTAACTAGCTGGCCTACCACTATTTCTCACCACCTACAGTGAGCTCTACAAGTCAAACCTACCACTACCTAGCTTCCTTTTCTACTCTATCAGATACCTCATTGAGGTGGCAAGCAGGCCCGGACTGGCAATCTGTGGGTTAGGGCAAATGCCAGATGGGCTGCTATAAGGTGCCATAGAAAGTCAGTATTTAGTGGGCTGGTGGGGACTGTTTGGGCCTCTATGTGGGCTGATTGGGATTCTCAGTCCAGTCCTGGTGGCAAGAGTCTCTTCTTGTTACATCACCCAAAAAGAGAAGTGGCATGCTGCCCTATCCCTTATATTGCATCTTTAGGAAAATCCCATTCAAGTGCTATCTGATCTAGAACTTCCTCAAGGGGATCTTCTACCTAACAAGGTCTTTAGTGACTGGAAAAGGTTTTCTGGTGGGACCCTGGCATCCCAGTCCAACACTGTCCTTGCAGATAAGTTTAAGAGTGCAATTCATCTCTTTTACTGTAGGAACACAGAATGTAAAATTCATTGGAGCAGGAACTGATCATCAAAAGTCTATGCACTATGTCTCCATGAATCTTCTGTGCATGCATTTTGTTTTACATTAGAACATCTGCTCTTGTTTTTACTCTCTTAGACTCTCAAATATGTTTCCCTCCTATAAAAGTGCAAGGGCTAATTTCCACTTTCTAATAACAGGATATAACGTGGAGCCATGTGATATTCTGTTACAGGTTTCCTGAGACTAAGAAAATTTACTTTATGCTCCACTGGAACAAGAAAAACTAAAAAAAAAAATAGCAGAGACTGTTAGTTGTTTGTGACTCTTTTATTTAAAGCCTTTAAACGTTTAGGTTAAAAACAAAAATGTAATTATTTTACCCGCAGTCACCCTGGCTTTCCAATTCAGTGGCTAACAGTCCACCTCAAAGCCACTCCTACTCCTTCCTGTTACATTCCTTTGTGAAATGTCCCTGAAGGGAAAAATGACTTTGTGCTGATTTGTCTAGGCTGGGTGCTCACCTCCAAATTAGTCTTTTATGAAGCAGTCTGACTCAGAAGACTTAATTTCATTAAAAACATTCTTTTCATATTTTTATAAAGCCCGGAAAATCCATGGTGCTTATGCGGGGAATGCAGTCGGAATGTAAATGGGCTTATTGTGCATTAGGTACTGCATGATATAAAGGAACAAAAAAAAATTGGGAAGCCCAAGAACATGGGGGAGGCAGAAATTAACTGTATGGGGACCTGAGGCAAATTCATAGATCAATGTTGCACTAAGAAAAAACGGCAACACTTCATATCATTTTGTGTTTTACATGTTTTACCATTAACTTTCCTGCTACAACTGTTGCTTGGAAGTACTCCCATAGGTGTGGGGCCTTAGGCAGTCTTCCCTATTTATAGCCCTGAATTCCAACACTATGCCACTGTATTAATACAACAAAATTCATTCTTTCCCTGGCTGCGTCTAATAATAGCGCTGCTTAAAATACAGTAGCTATACCTAAAATTAGTTAAAGGTAGTCTCCCAAAAAGGGGAAGCCAACTGCAAATGAAGTTTAAGTATGCCATTGACAAACCTATTCTATGCAACTTTTTAATTGGTGTTCATTACTTATTTTGTAGCTTTTTATTGTATTATTAGTATTGTTATTCTGCTTATTTCCATCCTGGAACTAGAAAACGCTATCTGCTTGTAACTGTCACTGACCCTGTCAATGAAAATACACATTGACTGTGTTCAGTTTTATCAGTTATCCTTATCTGATATAGTACATCATATCATTCTTTATAGGCCCTCTTCTGGTGATCAACCAATCTGACTTGCAGGGTGCTATCTTATTGATAGGGAAATTACTCTATAGCAAGTTCAAGTTCCATACCTCCCAACATTTTGCAGAAAAAAAGAGTTGCCAAAATGTTTGTCCACGCCCATTTTGTGGCCGCACCCCTAATTACCATGTTCATTTTGCAAAATTTGGCAGTCTATGAAAGACTGAACACATTTATGTGGTTTTTATGTGTTATTACAGTTTTGAATAGGTCCATCTTAAACATCTAGTACTAAAGATTTATTTAAAGAACAATTTCCCCTTTAATACATTAAATTAAAACAGGCCATCTGGCTGTAACTACAAAATGTGTCCCCAGCACCGTATAAAATTATTGACAAATGTATTAAAAAGGTTCATGCATGTTTCCATAGAGCTGTGATGTAGATCCCTCTGAACATAACATGTTTTCATTAACTAACTGGCAATAATGGAGCAAGAGAATGGCAGATACCTTTTAGAAAAATACATAATAATTACAAGCAACTGTATTATTGTGTTTCATTCATTTCACAGAAAGAACATTTTGCTTTGCACTGTTATAAATATGTGCTATCAGTTATACCTCAGGGCGTACACATTCAGGCTGCAATTTGTTGATTTAGAATATTTTAGCCCTGTCCTTAGTAGCAGATGCCAGAAGTAACATTTCTGTAGGCTGTGTGTTGTTCTGTGAACATGATTTGCCTATGTTGGTTTTGGACCACTTTATATTTTCTGAAGCAAGTGCAATACTATGGGCAGGGTAGCGCATCTGTGATTCCTGCTTTGTTTTGCTTGTTTAATATTCCTCCTCTGCCATCAAGCAGGCCTAAATCTTTTATCCACTTGGACAGGGATATTGATAGTTTATAATATGCTCAAGAAAAAAAATATCTACTCAGTTAATGCATCAAATTGAGCTTAAAGGTATATGGGCATAATATTTACTATATGGAAAGTGCACAAATAATTATTTAATTTGGTACTCAAGATAAAAAAATAATATATTAATTACTATTTATCTATAACTTGTTAAAAATAACTCTACTATTGTGGGGAATGTAATATGTTTTGTTAGGGCAAAAAACCTTCGCAAAGATCATTGTGAATGTTAGTGACCATGTTTGCGTCCTTTTTGATTGATTACTGACCTCAACTAATTCCTCAAAGTTTGAGACCAAATTATTTTGTGAACATTTTCAAAAATTTGCCATCATAAAACATAATTTGCAACAAAACTCCAGAGTAGGTGTTAACATTTACCTTTGCTTAGCAATTTTTTATCAATTCCCCTTATGTTTATTTAGGACTCAAAATTCCTTCTACATCTGACTTCTCCGTAGGGTATCCGCCTGTCCGGTCTGCACCAGAACAGCCCGGTTTTCAGGAGGGCTGTCTTAGTAAAAAAATACCTGTCTGAATTTCCAAATTAGGAAATCCGGACAGGGCTATAAAGTGAATAGCACAGCAATCACCCAACTGGTGAGCACCATGTCACTAGACCCGCCCCAACATCTTCAGACCCACCCCTGCCATCACTGGTCCCATCCCTGCTGACTGGGGCAAGAAACAAAAACCTATCGTTACTCCCAACAGGAGTGCAGCTCTATTAGACACCCACACCTATGGTTGAGAATTATTTATTTTGACAACAGGTGCCCTTTAAGAAACTACAGCATTTTCTTTATAGTTTGCTCCGGTTCTCTGTGTTGCAATTAAACAAGAAGGGACTGTAAGGCTTTATTACACCCCTGGACACAAGTACAAGAGCAATAGGGGGTGCTGAATTGTACCCCTTGAGGCCCAAAGCACTGGACTTCAGCCACTGCCCCCTCTTCTTGGGTAACAATGTAATATAAATATGCCTAGATCTAGTAGGTGGAACAATCACCTAGACCAGTATATAGTAAAAGGACAACCATATCTACACTAAATTTACTCCTGGTAATTTACCCCTACTGGCTGAGCAGGCAAAGTATATCAAATATATCCCAATGTTTTAAAACTGAAAATAATTGATTCCACCACTTCCCTGACGTTTTTAAGATCTGTGAATCTTGAGTGATCTTGTCAATGGTAATATCCACATGCATACTGAATAAGCCAAGTTAATAACTAGAAGGAGCAGCCATTGGCAAAAACAAACTGAATTTTTATTGTATAACAATATTTTTATCCAAAATATTAGAATTGTTTTGCCCTTCAGTCCCCTATACTCTACAATCAAATTTAAACTATTTAAATTAAGTTTAAAATTTCAAAAAATAAACAAAGTAAATAATAAAGTAAAAAAAAAAAAAAAAGTAAATTTTAAGGTAGAAACAAGGGCATAGTTTGTCTCCATTTAGTAACCCATAGCAGACAATCAGATATTTACTTTCTTATTCTGACTGTAGTGCAATAGTGAAATCTCTTAGCGGAAGGGTCATTTACAAACATGGTGCATTGTGCAATTTTTGGATGCAAATAGCCATGTTTTTTTAACCCAGATTTCCAAAGTAATTGTGAAAATGTGGCTGCTACAAGTATGCACCATACAAGAAAATCAGCAACGGTTCACAGGCTGCTGTCACCTGGATAGATTTTCACGACACTGAGGAGAAAAGTCGCTGGCAGAAAATTTTCTGCAACAAAAAAATTGTGCGTCAAAATTGGTGCACACACAGAAATTGTTGCACGTTAAAATTATTTGGACGCCCATTGACTTTAATGCAAGGTTCTCACCTAGCCTCATGACAGGAGCGGCCCTGGTCAAACAAATCCAATTTTCTATGCACATTAGTAAATCGGGTGCAAGTTGTGGCTGACATTTTCAGAGTGGGGATTGCATCACTTCAACCACGTGATTTTACAATTCCATTTGCTTGTGATTATTTTGGTGCATGTACCTACAGACAAAAGCCACTGTGGCAACCCTGGAATTACTACTATGTACAGGGTGCTGGTAGATCCAAGGCTTTATGCCTCCACTAGCTACACTTGCAAATGATTCAGCAGAAGAGGCGGGATGGATGCAACTTAGCACTTAGTGCAACTCTAAGGAGCAAGGAGCATGTTTTTATGCAAGTACCCTTAATGATTAATATCAACATGAGCAACACTTTTTCATAAACGACCCTTAGAGTATGTCAACACAACTTCTTCTCCTGTGTTGTTGCATTGTAATAAACAATGATGTGTTGCATGCAAGACAACCCTCCATCAATTACTCACATACATGTGTCATTTGTCTGATTAGCCAAAGCTCACTTAATTTTCCTTATTCTCTGTTCTTCTGCTGGATGGAGAGCTCATCACACTCCCCTTAGACTAACAAAGTAAAATGAGTCTATTATTCGGCTCTGAAACTGTTTGTACAGAAAATACAGTTGACTCCAGGCCTCAATTAAACGGTGAACATAGTTTTTTTTTTTTTAAACATGCCCATTTTTCTTCTCCGACACTGCGCCCTGTGTTTGGCTTCCATTAAAAAAAAACTATATATATATTTTTTTTTTATATACAAAAGGAGAACTTAACAGAAAATGCTGGGTATTTTCTTTGCTTCTTTTTTTTTATAGAAGTAACCAGTTGCTTATTTTGGCTTTTTACCAGCGTGTCCTTTCAGAGTTACAATAAAGCCTCATTTTGCTGCTGTTTTCTTTTAATTTAAACCAGAAAACGCCAGTCTCAGACCTAGCCAAAAGGGAAAAGAAATGTAACAATAACTGATCGACTTGCTGTTCACTAGTAAGTTTAACCCTGAGATTGCCTGAGATTTTACCTTTAGTGATGTCAGACACCCAAAAAAAGTATAAAGTGGAACATCTGGAGTGAGGTATTTCCTGAATATTCCAGAGAAATTCATGTGCCAGTCACAACTCAGATTGCTAGATGGCACGGGGGCATAAAATGAGTTTCTGGGCTATGCTGCTGCATTCTATTATAGAAAAGCAAAATGAGTTGTCTAAGGACCAGCTCCAGATATAGGCATCTAGTCACTGATAGCTTAGCTGACAGTGTTATGCTGGAAGGTCTCATGGTCTCATTTGAGCAAATAAAAGGAAGAGGACAGGGGCGACAAACGACAGCGGGCGCCCACTATATAAATCCGGCCCTAATGTTGGGGGTGGACTATCTGATGTGATCCTCAACCTGATGGGATTTTTAAACCTCTAAGCAGTTTTTCAACTCAACTTCATTATTTATTTATAGGGGTATAATTATTAGCCATGCTATTCTGCCCATTTCCAGCCAGCAAAAGAAAATTCTATCAGGCTGTCAGAATTACTGACCCCAGGTACCAATAATACAGGTTGACTGTGGGTGTTCAGTTTTATTATTATGATTTTTAATTGCTGTCTTACTGGAGTTTCATTTGCTGGGTGATTATCTATGGACCTATATTTAAAAAGACATTTTACAAAGACAAGTAGTCCTTTAAACTCAACCCATTATCGATATATAAAGGAAATTGAGACATTTTGCACATTAAGCTACTAAAAATGCCCTCCCAAACAATAGGGAGTGTTTGTTCATATATTGCAATATATTTAAATTGGAGAACAATGTCAAAGTCATCCCTGGTGAGTTCTACACTCTATTCCTTCAGTTTCATTAAGATTCTATTGCCACATTATAGATTTTGCATAGAGACATCAAGATTTTCAAGGTTAAAACTCACAAATGGTTGGCCTTTTTGGCACCACTGTAGCTGGAAAGGGTAGATGCTACATTTGGCCACTAGTCCTGCATAAACTATAGTAAAAAAGGGAAAGTGGTGCTCACCACTAATTTTCAAACCAATTGGCAGGGAGCAATGAGGCATATATGTAAAATGTTTGAAATACAGTAATTATAGCATACATATATTGCTAGACTATTTACATCAATGAAAAAATTGCATTGACAGACAATGTGCATCACTGGAACACCCACACTACATGGCATTTAAAAATAATAAGGGGTTCGCTAGACTTGACAGTCGGCAACTGCCAACTACTGATCTTTTTGAGACTGTGGAGAGCTATGGCCCAGATCATTGTCTTCCACTTGAGTACTTAAATGGTCTTGCTCTGCCACTAAATAGAGAGTTTCACACACACTTCCACTTCAATTTCCTTTGAAAGTGGCAATGTTTCCTGGATGCAGAAATTCATCTTGTTCTTTTATTGGTGACTGGGTGGCACTGTGTTGTTTAAAGAGTGCAATGGAGGGCATTGTTGTTAAAAGAGGACTTACTTGCAGGTAGCAAAACAATTAGCCTAATATTTAATAAAGAATTCTGGCTTTGGCCCAAAATCCTGTAGGTAAACTGCAAATAAGTCATCTTTTAATATACATAAATGTCCAATGAAATCCTGATCCTCAGAAGGAAGTGCCTAGTGTACAGGTGCGAAATGCGTTAGTTTTGCACATGTTTGCACACCCATTGCTGGAATATCAGTACATTTGAATAAAGCCTTTGATATTACAATGTCTCCTCTGCTTGGATCAGCACTTGAAAGCGAGAGTAACACTGTGCTGCTTGTACTGGTGAGGAGGAACCAGAATATAGTGGGGCCTGCAATCACACAGGGACACGACACTGGGTGACCTCCACCAT
The DNA here is from genome assembly GCA_024363595.1 of Xenopus borealis. NCBI lineage: Eukaryota > Metazoa > Chordata > Amphibia > Anura > Pipidae > Xenopus > Xenopus borealis. The sequence continues at coordinate 68,752,088 of CM044434.1, read as the reverse complement.
TGCCACTCTAGGATTATCAGGGCACAACACCTAATAATCATTTTATTTAACTTTACCAAATGGTTTGTAAACTGAGGTCTGGTTTTTAGCTTTGCAATACCACATGCAGTCTTCTACATTGTTAGAGAAGTTCCTTTCCACTCTACTCTAAACGCTACAACTGGTTTTCATAGGTATCCCATGTTGCCAATTTCTTCCAAACACAATAATTATAGCATTATAGCATTAATGATGCATTTGGGATTCAGCCAAATGATAGCACATTTTGAATTTGCTTAGTTTGGAAAATGTATATTCTGTGTAGGTGGAATGTGTTCTCGCTGGAAGAACCCGGGCCGGTGCAATTTTCTGCTGATATGAGCACAGGCCCGGGGTTTCAGGTAAATAAATACATTCACTTGGGGGTGCCTAATATTTGGCACCCCAAAGTGGGATACGACTTTCCTTACCCTTTAAAGTTTGAACACATTCAGTAACCCATGTCAACCAATCAGATATTTGTTACCAGTAGCCATTGTGAATAGACAAGAAGAAAAAGCAAGACAGTTTTTTTATAATACCTGTATTCATCTCTGCAGAGACATTCCCACCTTCTTTTGAGGTGCTCTCTGCACGCCTGTCTCTCTCTCTCTCTCTCTCTCTCATTCTGTGGTTGTTTCTTTTTCTCTGCATATTTCTGTGAACTTGGCTATACACAGAACACTTTTAGTATATAGCCACCAAGATGATTAGCTGAGTTTCTGTACAGTTTGGCAGAACAGTGAATATGATCAGTTGGTCCCATGTATACATATATACAGCTGTTTGTCAAGTGTTCTTGTGCCATGCCAAATATACTCTTGCTGTTACCCATTGAGCTATGCCTGAATATAGAGTCTTATCCTCCAGCAGAAAACTAACAGTGCTTGAATGAACTTGGTATTGACCACTCTCTAGAACAGTGATCTCCAGCCTTTAGAACCCATGAGCAACATTCAGAAGTAAAAGGAGTTGGGGAGCAACACTAGCATGGGGTGCCAAATAAGGTCTATGATTGGCCATTTAGTAGCCTCTATGTAGTCTGGTAGCCCACATTGAGGCTCTGTTTGTCAGTACACCTGTTTTTTTCTGAAACCAAAACTTGCCTCCAAGCCTGAAATTCAAAAATAAGCATCTGCTTTGAGGCCACTGGGAGCAACATCCAAGAGGTTGGAGAGCAGCATGTTGCTGGTTGGGAATCCCTGCTCTAGAATGATCAATACCTTTCTACAAAACAGTGACAGTGACAGCTTGTTTCCTGTTTTCATCCTCAACTGAACCACAACTTCATCAGCTCTTTAGCAGAAGTATGGGGCTCCAAAAAGACTGATTTGAAAACCAGCATGGTGTGGTTTCCTACTGTAGTTCTTTCCCAAAAGTTCAGTAAACTTCTAGCTGCAGAGGCATCCAGCGGCCTTTCCGCATCCAGAAGCAAGATCATTACAATTATAAGACCTATCACAGCAAACAATCTCTAGGACAGCTGCACCAGGAATCGCCTGTAATATTTCAGTGGGCATTCTCCCAATTCTTTCCTAACATTACTAGCATAAAATGATCTGCCTGTTGTTATGGCCCCTTAAAAATATTAACAATCGCTTAATAAGCTTATTAAATGTTTGGCTTTAAAAGCAAGCAGATGGCTAAGAATTCTGGGAATTGCAGTTCACAAAAAGCTGAACGAGTATGTGTTTAATGTTGCTAACTTAGCATCACTGTGGTGTTGGTTCCCAATAAAACCTTGTCAGGTGTCCAGGGTCTAAGAAATTAGCCAAGTGCAATGTGGAAGTCAAGGTTTTGGCACCGAACAGGTCAGTGACCCCAACCACAAGAGGTATTGAGTAATCTCTGTCCTGCCAAAAGGAATCTCAGCTTCAAATGCAAGTTTGGTCTTGTTGACTACAGTTACCATGGAGTTAGTTAAATGAAAGGAACAAGTTTATTGTGCATGTGTTAACCCTATTTTGCCAGACAGCAATGCATTTGTGACTCTGAAGCACAAAACTGCTTTGTACGATTAGTGAAAACAGTATTATTCTTTTAATAATCGTCTTAGAGTGCCATTTATGTCAATTTGATTAAAAGACAATGGCATGTATTATTGATACATAATGTATTATTATTAAAAATCTCATCTTTATCTGATCATAAGTACAAATTTTGGATCATACAGGACTAAAAACAGCTTCTATAGTATTGATGTGCAAATACAGTTAAATTAATAGAATTTGAAGCCCAAGGCAGTTGCACTTCCATTTTTTATTGCATATGTCAGAGAAGGCTTACAAGAATCAGGGGAGGAAATTATATATTTTAGGGGATGATAATGTTAAAGAGTAGAGCTGCAGGCGCCAGACTGTTACAGAGAATGAGGCTAGGGAGCAGGAATCATTGCAAATATACATGTGCCATCTAGTGGAGAGGAGAAGCAAATACCGTAGGTGAGGTATAAAAAGCAGAAAATGTTGGCTTAGGAAGTAAAAAAATGTCTGAGAATTTAACTGAAAATGGAATGTTGACCTACTAAAAAAGGTACAACATAATAGTTTGCACTACAATGCATACTATTGTAACCAACCCCTCCTCCCAACCGGCATTCTTTATTTTGGGCAGCGCTAAAATGAGTAGTGAAAGCACTTCTGACTGTGAAGGCGAGTTCCCCTTTAAAATGGGTACCACTTGCTCCCAGCGTAAATACGCCTGGAGTTTTTGCGCAGGCCAAAATGTGTGCATGCGCACCTAGCGTCCTTATAAAGCAGCGCCTCCCCCTTCAGTCTTTCTCTTGGTGCCCATAGCAGCTATATCTCCCACCCGCAATTGATGAGATGTGTTTTGAAATGGCAAGGATTAGTTAATATAATATAAATAAAGCTGTGGTCGACCTTCACCCACATTTCGGTTTCAGTGTGTTTATTATAACAAGGTTTTAAAGGGTCCCCCTTTCCCAGCTGGGCGAAAATGTTAGGTTACATAGTTTATAAGCATCTTCGCAGTCTATCCTGGCCTCAATTGTGCTTGATTTCTGATAGAAAGAATATGAGCATAGGGTTCCCTTTCAAGCATGGACTGGTCATATCGACTATTGTGTTATGCACCACAATGTGGCAGGGCAGTGGCTATTCAGAATGCTAACAGTTGTAGTTGACAGGTACCTGGAGGGCTGCAAGTTGTCCATGTCTAATATTTGTGGGTAAAACTATTACATTACCTTGAGAGGTGTTTACCCCATTGCAGTACTCAATAGTTAGTAGTTAGCATTTGCAAGTATAGTTGGAATTAAAAAAAAAACAAGACCAAGTCCAAGTGTTAATGCCTTGGATTCAATGGTAGAAGATGGGATTTTCTGCAATAGCTGAAAAGAAAAAGTTACTGTTTCCATGCCTCAACTAAAAACTGTGTTGTTGATTATATGATAAATATACAACAGCTTTGCATTTATGCTAGCAGCATGTGGACTACTCTATTCCATAGGAAAAACAATGATAAATATAGTTCAAATGCTTAATTTTGTTTAACAAAGAACATTTGTTTGGGGCTTCTGTATAATATATAAATATGTTTTCTGCTTGTGAGGCTAACTCATTGGAATGTCTCCCTGCTCACTTGTTTTTTTAACTCTTTTAAGGCCAAGTGAACAATGCTGGATTCTAAAAATGCCAGTTGGCATAGATACATAGTCTCTGAATAAGGAACATGCTGTTAATGGTCTAATGCACTGAAATGTTTTCTACACTAGACAGTTTATTAACTTAAAATAAGTATATGAGTATAACTAATTATAATCTTGGGGACACAAATTGGACTCCCCAACATTTTTGTTTTGGTTCCCTGCTAAAAAGCCCCATGGGGACCCCTTTTTTATTTCTTTATTTTTAAATATAGCTTGATTTGTATGTTAAAATCTCAAATCTTCAGTAAAAAAAATGGTTCTTTAGTAGTATTCATTTTAAAAAGGTCTTCTACACCATACTGACCAATTGCTTGCACTGCATATAAAGTTGGTCTTGATAGTGACCAAGAGCAATGTAATTTTAAAAGGGAACACATTATTTCCTTCTTAAACTGGCATTATACAGTACATGAAACCAAATCCCAATCCTTGTGTATGTATTTAAACATGTGTTTATGTTGTACACAATAGCTTAGAAATTGTATTTATTACCTCTCCATAAAAATGACAAATTAAAGGTATATGGGAATGTATGCTGTGAGATTCATAACAGTTCCCATACTTCCTTGGAATTCAGGATACAGCCTAATCAGGAAGCAAGTCAGGCAGACAAAACAGCAACAAACACACATTGAATTAAATTAAACTTTGCATTCCTTTTGTTCGGGAACTTGTGCCTTAAGTATACGAGCAATTTTGGCAGAATACCAATCACACCAACTTAAAGAAGAGTGCATGACCAAGCAATGTCCAATAGCCAGCTGCCATTTTGGCTATTGCATTTTAATTTGAGCCCCAAATAATGAATCATACAACAATCAACAACAACTAATAAAGGCTAAAGTACATTTTATTAATAACAGGCACAGACAATAAATGAAATAGCATAACAACAGATACAAATAAACTAAAAATAACAACACTTTAAAATACATAAATAAGAACAGGTGGTAAAAATTGGATTAACTCTACGATTCCCAGTTCCTCAGACTTGCAGGACCAAGCTAAACGCTGGTGTTTGCCCACCCTGTTTCCTCCTCTGGCAGTCTGTTGTTATAGACATGTGCCCTTTAGTAAGAGATTGGCAGGTCAGACGCGGTTTTATGAATAATAACAGCTTGATGCATTGGGTTGGGTGTGGGTTAGGAGTAGCCGGGTCAGGGTTGTTGTTGTGGGTTGTCCTGCACATCTGTGAGGGTGTGAACACAAAATTCATAGAGGCAAAAACAAGAAATCCACTACACTTACCCATATGAATATATTTGGGACAATCGTACACTTAACTGTATCATATAAACAGGGCACATAGAAGCAAATAGCCTCTTAGCATTGGTACCACCTCACAAAAAGAGTACCTTTTTTTTTTT
>CM044434.1:68683098-68731815 GCA_024363595.1 Xenopus borealis | reverse complement strand
AAGAAAACACTGAGGAAATCTCTTGGCTGAATAAACCCTCTCTATGTAATCTGTGAATCATTAGTCTTTATTCAGAGATATAAAGACAATTCTGCAAACCCTTTCGCAGTTCCTGGCGTAATTCATCTGAGTACAGAGGAATCTGTTCCACTGGAAACAATGTAAAATACTCTGCGACTTTGCAAGACAGTGTAGATACACATGTGGAGTACAGGAAGGGGTATCATTCTGAGTCAAAGAGCAGGTGAAAAGGATTTTAGAATATAGTTGTTTGGCTATTTTTGAAACAAGAATGAGACATTACCATTTTTTATTAACCTGGAAAAATTGGCAAAAAATTGCTTTCATAAAAAATCCCTGCAAATTGTAACATGGTGTAGTATATGTTAAAAGGGCCATTTCATAGAAAAAAAAAGTCTTTGTATTTGAAAACAATGTGTGATGTTGAGTAATGCAGAGCAGTGCAAGGAAAAAAATAAATACGAATATTTGCTTGCCTGAACTTTTTCAGGTGGTCTTTTCATAAAATATACTTCATTTGTGTCCTTAAAACTCTTCTTGTTGAAACAAAGCATTTGTTACAGAAAAGTCACACTCTACAGTGCCAGCATTTTCATAGGGAGAGGTTAATTCATTAGAAATAAATGCGCTGGAAAGTAAAATGTCACTATATAATGGTATAACTCAATCAGGAGGAAATAATGGAATGAAGAGTAAGGGTAAATACAAATATCACTTCTAATTACAAAAATAGCACAACATTTAAATTGGTAAATTACATTTTAACATACATTCAATTTTCCCAGATTTAGATAAGATATATTTACTATGAGTAAATCCTCTTAGACAGTTTTGCATTCTGTTATTGGTGCATGTGTAATGTTGTTCTCAGAACTGAAATCTACATTCAGTGTCAGAAAGGAATGTTATGATGTTCTGATTTTGATCATTCCACCAGCAGATGAAGACATTCATTGCACCACATTCAACATGAATGGAACAAAAAAATGGAAAGTTGCTACACTGCCGCCATCCCCATTATGATGGCTATGAAGTTCCTACAGTGCATGCCCAGCCCCAGACTAATATTTTAACAGCCCATACATCTTGGCTAAGTATCTGGAGTTTAGGTTTGCTGGAGCTCCTAAGCCACCTCCCAAAGAAATCCTTGGTGGTTAAGAAGAAATACTATGAGATGAGGCCCATAGCATTTTTGTGGCTGTTCAGACCTCCATGTGGTTTGTCTGCGGCTCTGCTCTTGCAGATGTGTTTTTTCATCCTGTAGTTACATTCTCAGCTTTTTATTAACCCTTCAGTTGTTGGCAATAAGCCCAAAACGATAGATGGGCAAGAATAATGACTACATAGCTGGCCTACTGCCTTGTGAAACTGTAGCACAAAACTCAGGAAGAGGTTACACCCTTTTTCTTGCATATAATGCATTTAAAATGATGGTCCAGTGGTTTAGACATTGTTCTGTATCTTGCAAGATTCTAAGATGAGCAAGAAAAAATGTGCCTGTGGTAAGAAAGCTTTTGGGTGGATATTAAGGGATAAAATATTGGAATAAATTTAAATCAAAGCACTATGTGTATAAGCCAGCATGGTTTTGTGTTCAGTAGATCCTGCCAAACAAATCTAATTGCCTTTTATGAGGTGGTGGGCACAAACCTAGACCTTGGGACATGATCTTCTTCAATTTTCCTCATGTATCAGAGGCTGTACTGCACATTCGTTTAATTAATGAATATTGGCCTGGAACATAATATTTGTACATGGATAAAGAACTGGCTAAAAGTTATTTTACAAAGAGAGGTGATAAATGGAATATGTTCAAGAATTCAAGTATTATTAGTGGAGTACCTCAGGGGACTGTCCCCTGACCTTGAGGTTAGTATTGTAAGTACTCCCTCTGTGCTTGCTGATGATACTAAATTGTGCAGAACAAAAGGTTCCCATAAGGATGTTTCACCGTTGACGAACGATTTGATTAAGTTTTTCTGCAGAGAAAGTATTCTCAATGGGGCAGGACCAGATTTGTGGAAAGGCCACCAAGGCCCGGGCCTAGGGTGGTAGGATTTTAGGGGGTGGCATGCTGCCCAGCCACACCCACATTGGTTCAGAAACACTGGGGATGCAGGAGATAAGATAGTTTTTAAATTTCCCATGTGCCTATCCCCATAGTGCCAGTCCTGATGATGAAAATTTGTGAATAAATAGTATGGGGGCGACAAACGGCAGTGGGCCTAGGGGCACCCGCTTTGTAAATCCAGCCTGCAAAGTGGTGGCTATAGTGGTGCTTTTTTTTTCGTGACCTAATATCGGTCAGTTATGCTTGAAGATAAACTAAACAGCTGAACTTGATGGATGGCTATCTTTTTCTTCTCAAATTAATTATGTGTTAGTGTGCATGTGAATTCTGAAAATGTGTGCCCAAATTAGCATTTTTTTAATGCACATACCCGAGCCAACTGCTCTATAAGTGATAAATAGGATCAACTGCATACATGATAAAATGCACTGCAAATTAGTTTTAGCCTTCACAAACACAGAAATGAAACCTTCCTCCTAGTTTTTGTACCAATACAACAGGTTTTTTCTCTAGAGCAGAACATTATGGCCTGAAAACCCAGTGCAGCACCAAAATACTTAATATATTTAAGGATCTCTAAACTTACATTTCCCATAAATCATGGTTTAACTGAAATATAAAACAATTACAACCAATCACTCACATATATATATATATATATATATATATATATATATATATATATATATATATATATATATATATATATATATATATATATATATATATATATTCATGGCTTTTGTGTATAATAAAAATATAAATGCTGGCAAAGATTCAATTTCCCTTCTTCAAATGGAAGTTCAGTTCCTCAAGTCTAAAATGTCCACTAATGTACTTATAAAGAGTATTTATATCCCGACCCTAGCGCTTTTCCTCCAGAAAAATAACAACCACAAATTTGACAGTATTTCCTAGTTGTTTATTTCTTCCATTTCTTTTAGCAGTCTCTCCAGGTCATTAATGTCCTTCTTAAGGCCAAGACCACACTGCATAAGGCTTTATATTTATATAGAGGCAAAATTATATTTTCATCCTTAAAAGCCCTTTATGCAAAACAGTACTTGTTTCCTTTGTTACCAACTGTCTGACACTGCATTGCTGACCCAGTTACTGTACACAGTTTGTTATCCATAAAAATCCCCAAATCTTTCTCGATTAAGAATGTCCCAACACGCGACCAATTAGAGTATAACTCAAATGTATGTTTTTTCCATTCTAGTGCATACCCTTGCAATAATCTGCATTAAACATTAGCCAATTTATCGACCAATTCTCCAATTTTTTAAACATCTCTTTGCAAACAGCTTGCATGGAATTTGAGATATCTACTGTAGGTCCAAGATAACATAAATGGCCAGTACCTTTAGGCATAATGTAGATTCTTTGATACTGCTTGTATTATTGACTTGGCAAATATTATGTTGCCCCTTCTTATCATCTGGACTACAACTTTGGAAAAATAACCTTAATGTTATGCTTTTCCCATAGTTTCATATGACTAGGAATTTGAACATAAAGTAATGTTGTAAATAAATTCTGCAGACATCATCCTAACATTTGGAGAAGCAGACTGGAAGCTCCCCAAACTCCATAGGTTTAGCCATCACATATACTACAGATATAGGACCTTATATCCAGAATGCTCGGGATCTTCATACATTAAAGAGATACCGAAACCAGGAATTAAACTTTTCTTTACATCTATCATTATATTGTCTTCCCATTCTATCCAGTCCAGGATTCGGCCAGGATTTGGCCTTTTTCAGCAGGATTCGGATTCGTCCGAATCCTTCTGCCTGGCCGAACCGAATCGGAATCCTAATTTTCATATGCAAATTAGGGCCAGTGAGGGAAATCATGTGACTTTTTGGCACAAAATAAGGAAGTAAAAAAGTTTTCCCCTTCCCACCCATAATTTGCATATGCAAATTAGGGTTCGGATTCGGTTTGGTATTCGGACGAATATTTCAGGAAGGATTTGGGGTTCGGCCAAATCCAAAAAAGAGGATTCGGTGCATCCCTGTTAGAAACTCTAACTGATGTGTTGATAAGGGACAGTCAGGGTGGCAAAACAGTCAGGATTAGGAACTTCAAGTAACAATTAACAAAAGCAAAAAATAAGACGTTTTAGTGTTAGTATCACTTTAAGTATACCAGAAAATCATTTAATGAACCCAAAAGGCTGGGTTTGCTTCCAATGAGGATTAATTATATTTTAGTTTGGATCATGTACAAGGTACTGTTTTATTATTACAGAGAAAAAGGAAATAATTTTTAAAAATTGAGATTATTTCAATAAAATGGAATCTATGGGAGAGGGCTATGCTGCATTTTGGCCTTCTGAGATAACAGGTTTCCAGGTAACGGATCTCATACCTGTTTTATAAAATTGAAATAAGCTGAATAAAAAGATGTAATACAATGTTACATTTAAATATACATACTTTTATGTCAATGACATGGTTAGACACCGTCTACTATGTATTCTCTGTTACAGTATATTATGCTTTTTTTGGCAGAATGTAGACAAGACCACTGCTTATGGTCTTATGCAGATTACTTTAGATATCTGGGCTACGCTTTATATCTGTGGCATACCAGATATGCTTTGGCAGCATCACATGCAGGAGACTCCATATTACAGTTGTAGTGGCCTTATACCTTAATAGTAAATTAGCTCATTTATTGTTTGCAACTATGCAGAATCTCATTATATTTCATAATTACTGTAACAGGTGATAGTACATTCACTTTCATGTGTATCCTTCTTAATCTTTTTCTCATTAATGCCACACTCTGCCGCTAGACAATATGATCTCAGCTTCGAGACCTACATGTGTGGTACAGCCCACAACTATAGGCAGCAAAACAGCTGGGGAGGAAAGAATCTTCTGGAATTACTTTTATTTAAGAGGAAACAGATTACTAAGTACCTGAGGCCTGCAGCACAACCATCGACTGGTTAAACCTCACAAGTGGTAGAGCAGAAAACCTCAGAATACAAACAAAATCCTTTGATACTTCAGTAGACACATTAACCTCATGTGGTCATGCTAATTTACCTCTGTATTTTGCAACACATATACTGTAATCTGAAAAGTGACAATGTATCTTCTGATTTCTATGACAGAAATAAACATTTAATTCTTAAATTTAAGGAGGTGTAATTATGTTGCATTCATTCCTGTAAAAATGTAAGATTTTATATAAACGTATTACATACCCAAATTAGACAAGATCCTTTTCAAAATATGTCATACTAGAAACTGTAAAGACTGACAATGGCCCTCCTTTCAGTAGTACAGTCTTTCAGTTGTTTGTCACCTACCAAGAACCAACTCCTCATTCTTCCATTGGCAAACCAACAGCAACTGCATTTTTTAACAGATGAAACGATATGCTGATCAGGGTGGGCATCATAGAAAAAGCATAACAATGAATGTTGGTGACTTGGTTTTTGTCAAGAGAGTAAAACCTGGTAGCAAGTTATCCTCACCATATCATGTTGGGACCTATATGTTTAGCCAAGTAAAGGGGACTGTGATCACTGTTCAGTGCATTGACCAAAAAGTAACAAGACATATATCCCACTTCAAGAGACTTTGAGGCTGTGCTGGTGGAAAAAAACAAATGGATTGTGATGGTGATGATGTTCAACTGGGCACCAGTATATCCTCAGACACTCCCATAGTTCAGGAGTACCTACAACAACTCAAGCAACTATGGTACCAGAGATTTCACTGATGGAATTAGTTCAACACTAACCACAGAAAAAAACATGAAGATTGCCAGGCCACCTTAGAGCCCTTTTCTGTTTCTCTGTAACACATGAGACAGTCTACCTTTATATAATTGTTTGAAGTTCATTTTGCTGTTTTGTAAAGTGGAGAAAGAGATTTAATGTTGGTCCATCCCTTGTTTGTAAGAATGTTAAAAATTTATCACAGAATGTCTTAGCAGCTTAGCATTAGGTGCAGTAATGAGAAAGTTTGTGCACACAGGAAGGAAAAGTGAAGAGGAGGAGTAGAATGTATGGAGAGGACAACCAGAAATAAGGTATAGTTCTACCCTGCAATCTGTAGGGGCTCTTCTAGTTCAGCTACACCCTGCACTGGGTCATCACAAGAGGCAACCTTTTTTATTTCAAAACCAATACCCTTGACTCTTAAAGGACCAATAATCCTTCATTGTTTTACACGGCATTGGTGTTCATCTAATTGAACTATTAAGAGATATAACTGTAATAGTTATTATTTATTGTTGAAAACAGGTAGGGAATTTGAATGTCTCTCAATGAGAAGTGTGAAAATTAAATAACTCTAGCAGCTGTTAGTGAGGAAAACATTTTATTTCTCCAAGTTTCCCTTAAAGGGAATCTAAAACCCAAAAAATTAAAACCATGAAAAATTTTAAAATTAATTGACGCAATTAGCTCAGTAACCCAAGTGTTTATTGAATACAGGGAGAACATAGAAGGTGCATAGATATTTCATGTTGTTCAGTTTCATGATATTGATGGACCTCAGCATTTAATGATTTGGTCAAAATACTCCGATTGCACCACTACTGATTAACTTTAACAAAAAAAATTCAAACAAAGAATATCTACAAGAAGTTGTTAAACACTTAAAGCAAATTTTATCACTACCATTTATTTCTATAGCATCACAAGGTCCGAAACACTCATGCCAAATGCATTAAATTCAATGGGGATTATTTTCTTGTGGCAATTTTTTTCGTCTCTGCAACTTTATGTCCCAATGCATTAAAGTCAATGGGCATTTCTGTTTCTCACTCCAAAAGCAGTAAAGATAATTGGCGTTCTTTCTTATGGTGACATTTTTTGTCAACAATTTTGTCTTGACAACTTTTTTGTTGCAATGAATGCATGCCTGCTGAAAAATATCACTCATCACTACTCTGATTTAATCATTGGGGGGGGCATATTGCTGTTAGTTGTCAGTACATCAGTACAGCTTACCATCAATATCACTGGAAACTTTGAGCAAAAGAGTACAGGTTCTGTTCTGAGCTCCCAAATTCAATCCAAGGAGGGCAACTGACTTTAAGGGGTGGTTCACATTTTAGGTAACATTTATGTTATAGAATGTCCAATTCCAAGCAACTTTGCAATTGGTTTTCATTATTTCTATAGTTTTTGAGTTAATTGCCTCTTCTGACTCTTGACAGCTTTGAAATGGGGGCAACTGACCCCTTATAATAACAAATGCTCTGTAAGGCTACAGATTTATAGTTATTGCTACTTTTTATTACTTGTCATTGACATTGTCATTTTAAGGGAAACAACCCCTTTAAGAAGAAAACGTGATCTAAAGCAAACATAACCTTATTGCCTTAAAAATGAGAATATAAAATCAAATAAAATATACAATTTACTATCTCTCTATACATTTCTCAAATTGTATTCAGCAGAGTAGTATAACAACTTCTGTGAAGTCCTTCTTTAAGTATATGATGGGTTGCGTGTGGTACAGAAAGCATGAAGACTTCCAAGAAACATAATAACTAGAGTAGGTCCTATTAGACTCATTGACTGTTTATGTTCTTTCTCATTGAACTCATGCTTGCCAGATGATAGCTTAACAACCTAGTAATTAATGAACATTTAATTTATGTAATTTACCTTGTTTGTAGATTCCAAGTCTAAAAATGTCTTCCAGGGATCTTGATTGCTCGTTTAGTTTAAAGAAGTTTCAGTTATTTATAAGCAACTATTTCTTTTAGCAAATAAATGAAAGGTAAGGACTAAAGCCTATTAAATTAGTCTGGATATTTTGTTTACATTAAGGTCTCATTCTATTTTTGATATCAAAGGCAAAACACATTGTTCAAGGTGGAAAATTGCAAAAATATTTCATGTTACTGTAAAGCTTTTTTGGGCTAGGGCGGCAAAGCTCAAATATTTAAAGTGTGCAGCTAGTGATATGAGCATGGGTTACACTGCGACACTACACAGCAGGGCAGGGCCATTGCCAGGTGGAAGCTTTCCCTTTAAGAGGTAGTTGAACTACAAATACACAGGCACTGTACATAAAAATAGATTAATTGGACGCCAGGAGGTTCTTATGGTGAAAACAGAACAGAAGTTTATTAGCACAAGGCAATAACCACAAGTTTACTCACATACAAGGAGCATTGGCATATCACAGAAGGGAGTGGATAGATGAGGCAGATACAGCAAAATGAAGACTGTTACTCCCATAAGGCATAGTAGTCAAGTGTACATCAATTCCCACGGCAATACACCTTTAAGAGGTCCAGATCTCGTCCAGTGGAGTGGTTAGGGAGACAAAGATATGCCTAACACCCTATCCGCAGTGGTCCCTTCACTAACGGCGGCATACGGGAAAGCCTTGTGGGAAGCTACTCCCTGCTACTTGATCCTTGATGGAGCATACAGCTGCTCATGCTATATAATCTGACTATCTCGCTCTCCTAGAGAGTCTATTAAAGAGCTGCCCTGTGATAGCTAACCTCATTCATGGGGTTTCCCAAATCCGAACCATAATTTGTGTATGCAAATTATGGGTAGGAAGGGGAAAACATTTTTTACTTACTTGTTTTGTGCCCAAAACTCACATGATTTCCCTCCCTTGCCGTAATTTGCATATGCAAATTAGGATTTGGTTTGGCCAGGCAGAAGGATTTGGCTGAATCTGAATCCCGCTGAAAAAGGCTGAATCCTGGCCGAATCCTGAACCGAATCCTGGATTCGGTGCATCCTTACATCAGGGCAATTGGCTTTACTGGGGCCTTGGTGATACCAGGCTCAATGCAAACACCTAGGACACCAGGAGCCAAAGAGGAAGAGGCCACTCCCTATCCAACACTATAAAGACATGGAGCAGGAAGTGATCCAATAACTAGTGGTGTAACAGTGACATGCTACAGGGACTTAGACCCAAAAGGGATAAAGAAATATAGAGGATTTAACTCAGTCTATAGGGATTTGTAAAAGCTATAGGACCCTACATTACAAAGATTTAAAGGACAAATAAATGTAAAGTCATTGTGGGTTGCCAATTTGTTAAACAGACCCAATTTCGTTAATCTTTTACTTCATATTTTCCATATTTTTCTATTTCTTCATATTTCCCTAATTTTGAAATCAATAAGGCCTAAAGATGAACAACTTATCTTTCTCAGATGCTCATAGTAACTCTGTGATTATTGACTACCCTTTTTATATATACAGCACCACAATTTTTATTTAGGGCTTTACAGACACTGTGCATCATTCAAATCATATCTCATCTTAAAATTTACAGTCCCTATTAAATTCTCACAGCACACTCTATAGACAGATTGATAAGGAGCCAATTACCCTTCCTCTTTGGTTCTATGGGATAACAGATTCTTTTCAAAAAGTGCACAGGTCCCATTTAAATTCTGAACCCCAGTCAATATTAATACCTGAACCTTTCTTCACAATTATCTAATTAAAGGGGTTCAACCCTTAGTAAATCTGCCCCTTAGTGTGACGTATGAGAATGATATTAAGAGACTTTTTTACTCTGCACTTGGTTTTCATCATTTATTGTTTGCGGTTTTTGAGTTATTGAGTTATATATTCAGCAGCTCTATGGTTTCACTTGACCTGTTATTCAGCAACTTGCGAGTTTGAAATTTCAGCAGCTGGTTGCTAGGGTCCAAATTACTTTAGCAAACATGCATTGATTTGAATATGTGACTGGGGAATTTATTTTTCAAATTGGGTCAGTGACATCTATTTGAAAGCTGTAAAGATTCAGAAGAAGAAGGAAAAAAATGAAAATAACTATTTAAAAAAATGAAGACCAATGAAAAAGTTGAGTAGAATTAGCCATTCTGTAATGTAAAGGTAACCCCAATGCTTAAATCACTTTCAACAGCAAGAGGTCCCACCATCTTCCCATGGTCTTAAAGTAGCTGGTATGACCTAGGTTGCCTTTTCCTGATTTAAAATAAAAAATAGTTTGCACTGTATCATGATTATCAGGATCCTGTAACTCATTAGTAGGCACAAGTAAAGGGAAAAGGCTATAGATCAATTGCTAGCTTTTACAATTAACAATTTAACAAAACAACCTGTCTCATCACAAAACAGAAACACACACACACACACATAACACAATTGCTATTATCTGATCTTACAGTGAAAGCTCCAAATTTAAAGCGATGCTGTCATGGCAAAACATGTTTTTTTCAAAACACATCAGTTAATAGTGCTGCTCCAGTAGACTTATACACTAAAATCCATTTCTCAAAAGAGCAAACAGAATTTTTTATGAAATCTGACATGGTGCTAGACATTTTGTCAATTTCCCAGCTGCCCCTGGTCATGTGACTTGCGCCAGCACTTTAGGAGGGAACTGCTTTCTGGCAGGCTGTTGTTTTTCCTTCTCAATGTAAATGAATAGTACGCAGTGGGACATGGGTTTTACTATTGAGTGCTGTTCTTAGATCTACCAGACAGCTGTTATCTTGTGTTAGGCAGCTGTTATCTGATTACCTTCCCATTGTTTTGTTGTTAGGCTGCTGGGTGGAAAAGGGGAGGGGTGATATCACTCCAACTTGCAGTACAGCAGTAAAGAGTGATTATCAGAGCACAAGTCACATGACTTGGGGCAGCTGGGAAAGTTACAATATGTCTAGATCCATGTCAGATTTCAAAATGAAATATAAAAAAATCGGTTTGCTCTTTTGAGAAATGCATTTCAGTTGCACAATTCTGCTGGAGCAGCACTATTAACTGGTGCATTTTCAAGAAAAAAAACATTTTTCCCATGACAGGATCCAGGGCCGGATTTATATTACGGGTGCCCCTAGGCACACTGTCGTTTGTCGCCCCTGTCCTCTCCACTTTTGTTACAAATTTTCCTTATCGGGACCAGAGCAATGGGGATTGGTGCATGGGAAATTTGTTTTTTCTGCACATTACCAGTGTTTTTTTAACCAAATGTGGGTGTGGTTGGGCACCATGCTGCCCCCCTAAAATCTTGCCGCCCTAGGCTTGGGCCTAGATGGCCTTTCCACAAATCCAGGCCTGAAAGGATCCCTTTAAGAATACTATTCACTGTATATTTAAAGTTGTTACATATTTCTGATGAAATAATCCTACAATTTTCATTGTATTGGGACAGGGAAGGTGAAATCTTCCCCAGCCAATTATAGTAGACTCTCTTCCATGACTTCACTGCACACTCCTTAAAAAAGCAGTATCATTTTTTGGAAGCAGAATGGTTCACCAAATTAAGAACTGTATACAATTATTAATTTGCCCTTCATATATATTTGTATATTTATACCCATGATTGTTTGACAGATGTTTAAGTTCAATGTGTCTCTTGCCATCTGCTTGTTAGAAAAGTTACTAACAATTATAGCTTCAGACTGTCTTAGACAGTGAAATAATATTTTTCTTTTTTTGATATTGCCTAATTCATTCTCTTTCCCCTGCTTCCAGTTGTTTCTTCCTTTCAAATTCTTTGGTGATCTCTGGTTTCAGAGAAATATTGATGTGAAATAATTTTACCATTACAGGCCTCCTGCTTGAATTGAAACGAGGCCTGCATTTATGTTGTTGCAATACAACTTTTACAACTAATGCAGCCAAATTAACGGTTTGGCTTTTTAACCCCTAATCTTACAAGTAAAGCAGAGACAGGCATTTCTAAAAATTAGAATCATAGCAACAGCATAAAACCCTGAAGCTAGGACATAAATACAGGTAAGGGATCCATTATGCAGAAGACCATTAACCAGAAAGCTCTGGATTTCACAAAGGCTGTCTGCTATAGAATCCATTAAACCAAATGTTTAAAAATGATTTCCTTTTCTCTGTAAAAATAAAACAGAACCTTGTACTTGATCCAAACTAAGATATAATTAATCCTTACTAGAAGAAAAACTATCCTATTGGGTTTATTTAATGTTTATATGATGTTTTAGTAGAATTAAGGTATGAAGATCCAAATTACAGATAGATCTGTTAAAGCTGAGCCTGAGCATTCTGGATAACAGGTCCCTTACCTTTATTTTGCTTAGGAGAAAAAAGTGCATTGGCCAACACTTCTGACCTGGGGTTTGGAATAGGGCTTGTTCTATTTCATATTTTTAACTCCTGACCTGTGACGGGACATTGGAGGTTTATATACAGAAGTAACATTTTACAGTAAGAGAACAGAAGTGCCCCTGAGACTGACTGATCCTTTTGCTGGGAGTTTAAAGGGGTCCTGTCACCCATCCATAAAAAGCTGTATAATAAAATACATTTCAAATTAAATATGAAACCAAAATTATTATTTGTTTTTTAAAACATACATACCTGTTATAAACTCCTTAAAAGTCTCAGCTGTCAATCATATATTTCCTGCCCCTCCTCTATGCCTTAGGCATAGGGGCAGGGCAGAAAATGACTTTCACTTTCCATTCTGTTCTTCCTAGATGTCACTGCACTTCCAATATTCCCCCTCCCTTCTCACCATCTAATAGTTTAGCCAGAGCATGGTTATCAGTTCCCTCATTCTGGACAAAAACATGATTCAAAGCTTGCTAAAGATTTTGGCATGATTCAAAAGTGCTCACAGCATGGCTGCTGCCTCCTTGCTGTGGTTATGAATTCATAAATCAGCAAAAAGCATTTACTGCTTCTTATTGGTTCCTATTAAGTTGTCCTATTGCTCTACATGTGCCCCCTGTATAGTTGTGTTGCCATATGTAAGGAAATGTAGGGGAGGAGGGTAACCACCCAAAAAAATGTAGCTCTTTTTCAGACTATCACCCTACAAAAGGTAAAACACGCTAGCATTTTTATGGGACTTAGAAAAAATTTCCATTTTTTTTTCAAACTCCTATCTATTGTATTGAACTTCGCCAGGTCCGACCTGGTGAAGTAATGTCTAGCGTAAGAGGTGACGTTCAGTAAAATTGTCATCTTAGTGAATTTGCGTAATTACGATCCTTCGTCAGTGCGCAACTTCGCCTGGCGTAAGTGTGCGAAGTTGCGCTAGTCTATCTACTTCGCTAGCGAAAATTTGCCAGGTGGTGTTAGTGAATTTGTCAGGAAATGACGTTGGCAAATTAGCGCTAGCATTAGACGCTTCGTACTTTAGTGAATTTGCCCCCTTGTATCTCCAGGTTTGCCTGTTCATAAACATTTGGTAGTGGGAATAGCATAGAAGAAGTCCTATGGAAAGTGATGATTAGAACAGATCAAAATCAAGTCTGATGGGGTTGGATGAAACCATTGTCCACTGCAAATTTGAGTCAGCAGTTTGCAAAAAGTTCCTCTCTAGCAAGCGTATTTCTACAATAAAAAGAGTTATTCATTAAAGGAAAACTATACCCCCAAAATGAATACTTGAGCAACAGATAGTTTATATCAAATTAAGTGACATATTAAAGAATCTTCCCAAACTGGAACCACCATTTCCTGATGGTCTGTGTGCTGCTTCAGAGATTACCTGACCAGAATTATTTCAACTCTAAGGGGCGAAAAATTCACGTTTAAAAGATCGAAGTTCGATCGAATTCGATCGAAGTTCGATCGAATAACGATCGTACGAATTCGTACTAATTTTTTGTAAAATCGGATATTCTAATTTGGCTTCTTCGATCATCGAATACCAAATTATCGAATAGATCGAATGATCGGATATTCAATAATTTGATCATTTGATGATCGAAGGAATCAAAATTTTGAAATGATTCGACTGCCAGATTGAACCAACCGAATTGCAATAGAAGCCTATGGGAACCCCCCCCCCCATAGGCTTCTGAGACTAAGTCCTGCTCGAATACCATTCGTACGATTGGAGAGTTCGATCGTTCGAATCGTACACATTTTTCGGATGCTCAAAGGAAATTTTACGATTTTCTTGTGAAATCGAACGATCGGTATCCGATCATAAGAATTCAACGAGAAATTGAATATCGAGCAAAATGATAACCTAAAACAATTCGATAAGCTTTCGATGGTCGAATGCTTATCAAATTTCGAAAAGGATCGAGCAAATTTTTGGGAATAATAGTAAATTTGCCCCTGACTGTAACAGGAAGAAGTGTGGAAGCAAAAGACTGTTTTTGGCTCATGTGACCTAACTGTATAGTTTGTTTGGTACAGTATGTATGTGTGCACCGTTGAATCCTAGGATCCCAGGAGGTTGTCCTTATTTTTTAAAATGGCAATTTTCTATTTATGATCACCCAATGGCACATGCTATTAAAAAAATATATTATGAAAATGGTTTATTTACACGAAGCAGGGTTTTACATACAGTATGGGGCAAATTTACTAAATTTGTTTGAAGGATTCGAATATTTGCTCGAATAGTCAATTCGATTGTGTGACTATTCGAATATGCAAATTAAGGGGCAGATTTACTAAATTTGTGTGAAGGATTCGAATAGTCTCTATTCGATTGTGCGACTATTCGAATATGCAAATTAAGTATTTTCGACTATCAAATATAGAATATTTGGTCGCATCGAATAGATCGAATAGATCAAATAGATCGAATAAATATATATTCGATCGTTCGATTATTGGGCAGTCGAAGAACTTGCCCTTTAAATTTTTATTATTTGAGTGCTAAAATCCCTCAACAATTCGACCCTTAGTAAATCTGCCCTTATGAGTTGTTTTATGCAATATCTTTTTATAGAGACCTACATGGTTTGGGGGATATAGTTTTCCTTTAACTGGTAAGAAAGTAGTATTCTGGATCCCTTTTATTAACACCAACTCAGCTAAGTGTATTGCACATTAATTGATCAATGAAGTTTCTCTATTAATGTCCATAATGCTTGCACCTGTCTCAGGCAAATGTGTGCCAAAAGACCACAAAAATTAAATTTCTGATTAATCTCTTTATTTCTAAAGAGTCCCAAGTTTCATGCATGTGTGGTGCTCCCATACTAAACAACAGCTGTATTGGCTGAGGCCACAATCCACCTGCACCCCAGAATATTTTGTTTTTTTTCTGGGAAAACACTTAAAATTACATTATTTGACAGAGCCTTGTCAACCATCATCTCCAAGATATTTATCCAAATTCCCATATGTAATAAAAGCCAAAATATTTTATGTATTTTTGATGCGTTCTGAGCACTTATATAGGGACAGAATTTAAAGGGCCAAAGAGAATAAATGTTGATTCATTAATCATGCTTAGTACAGAAGAATACATATGTTAGATATAATTTGAGATATGTCTTAGTAAATGTTTTAGGCAAACCTTCTTTTTACTAAATATCGATGGGGATTTGCAAAACTGTTAAATGAATGCATAAATGAGCAATAAAATATTGTTCATAAAATAAACCATTTAAGAACTCTAGTTATAAAAAGAAACTTCTGCTTTATTTTGTGTACCTTCCAAACTCCTTTCAGATTGTGTTATGAAAATTAAATAAAAACGTATGTTAAAAAAAAGCTTCTGCAGTATGTTGGCTATTTTTTATACTGTGGGACCTGCTTATATATCTGTGTTTTGCCTTATATCAGCTCTCCAGCTTCTGGAGTTATGTAGCAATGTGAGTATGCATACTCCTACTGCAGTAACCTATAGCAGACAGAAGGATCAGGATTTAGTCAAATTGAAATGCCTGGCCAAACTGAACCTGAACCTGTGCCTATTTCTCTTTAACCCACTGTGGACCTAATTTGCATATGCAAATACAGGTTTAGATTCAGTTTGGTATTCAGGCAAATCTTTAACAAAGGATTTGAGGTTCGACTGAATCGCAAAATAGTGGTGCATCCCTTTATTTAAATGTCAAATATATCATGTATTATTATTGTTTCTGGCTTCTCTAATAAATAAATGTTCCTTGTCGTCATTTATAGATAAGGTCACATTTCCCACCCAAACTAGGTTCACCTAGCACAATATTATCCATTGATAGTCCGTAGGTACTAACTTTTCTTTAATTCAGAGTCCATATGTATTTTTGGACCCAGAAATTTGAGCTTTCACGCCAACAAATGGACAGTAGCGGGATAAGGTTTTGGTATAATATAGTCCTAAATGATAAGATCCATAACTGTATGTGATGTTGGCTGATATGGTTAAGAGATACAACTAATGAAATAACAGAATAGCAGCTCACTCAGCTCACTGCATATAAGGGGAATAACATACTTCCTATCAGTGGTGAAACTGTAAGGTGTCAGGTCCCCCCACAAAAATGAACAAAAGTGGAGAATTTAGAAGAAGCAAACCCCATAGTCCAGGCCCCACAGCGACCATGGGGTCTATGTCAGTGCCTCCAATTGAGCAATATAGAAATATTAGAAGTGAAAGGAGTGGGGAGGAAGCAAGGCGTTTCATGACCATATAGGCACCAGGCAACGGGCTGAACTCTTTATACAGTCCATGGAATTCTAATGTAATTTCTAATATCATCATAGTTTAAAGAACAGGCTACATTATAGTACACAACTTTCAATAAGTCATTTGATACAAGTGACATCACTAATTATACCTAACATCACTAAACACTGTTTACAGGGTATTCATAGCTATTTTGTATTTTAGTGCTATGGCTTTAATAAAGTGAACAGAGTAGGAAATAAGTGAATGTATCCCATAGTCACACACACATTATAAAGAACTAGATTCAGCTTTGCACCTGGATCATAATGTCTATATAGTTAAAGAGAAAAAAAAGGTCAAACCAGGTCTTTTGATAAAATATATTGTAAAATTCAGATTGAGATAGGCAATCATGTTGTATTCTGGCTCACTTTCATTATTTTGTTCTTAATATATTTTCACAAAGAGATTTGTAGAAGTACATATTGAACTTCCTCCTGCTGCTGGTATTTAAGAAATTGCCAGCCTTGGCTGCGTACAGTTAACACACAATTTTTCCAAATGTAATATTTCACTGACTGCATGCATTTAAAAAAACATCATTAAAAATATAAATAGAAATATATTCTACCTCTCTTTCTGGGTTACATTGCAAAGGCAGCATTGCCACATCTAAAGGTTATTTTCACATTTAAGCAATCAGGATTTAGGGGTTTTAGTTTATAAGCCATAGGAGTTTAAAAAAAATCA
Organism: Xenopus borealis; assembly: GCA_024363595.1. Lineage (NCBI taxonomy): Eukaryota > Metazoa > Chordata > Amphibia > Anura > Pipidae > Xenopus > Xenopus borealis. The sequence continues at coordinate 68,714,652 of CM044434.1, read as the reverse complement.
CGAAATCCATTTTTATTTATTATTGTTACAGGGACCCAAATGTAGAATGGAGGATTAAGGATGAAGAACTTGTGCAGGGCTAACACCTAAGATGGCATGAGTGGAAGTTTGCTTTGTAGACTCATTTCCACACGTTGGATTGCTTGAAGTTTTAATTTGGAGACTAAATATTACAAGCAGCCTTGACTGCATATTTCAAGCTGTGAAATAAAGGAACAATTATTTCCATATACAGAATGAATGTATAGGCCATATAATTTCATTGTTATATGGCATTTTAATAGTGGCAAGATGAATAAGAAAGCATTAGAAACCAGTTGTTTATTTAGTCAGCTGACAACTGACGATCCAAACCTTTGAAAGTTGTCTCTTAAAAACCTTGCCCTCTTGTAGTAGGGTTACCAGATCAGGCAAAAATGAAGGGGTACATCTAGAAAAAACAACTGGAAGGGCTTCACTGATTGAAATATAATTTAAGCATGTCTTTATTAGATGTATCAATTAATTTTCCCGTAATCAAGTAACCCTAGCTTGTCAGGACTACAAATTCTGACAGAAGAAAACAAACAGGCAGTGATGTATTTAGGTCCAGTACCACCATATAGACTCCTGCAGCGGATCGGGTACCCGCGGGTTACCCGCAAAATCCCGCGAATTTCTGGGTGCGGGTAAAGAAGCGAGCCGGTGGTTCTGCAGGTTGGCGGGTTGAGGGTCGGGTCGTGGATCCTCGCTATAGCGATTTTTACTCCTTTTTCTGAGCATTTCTACTACTGATGATGTCACATACGGTTTACAATGACAGCACTTCCTGATTCTTGATGGTCAGCGGGTCGCGGGTCCGGGTTGCAGATCTCGGGTTGCGGGTACGGGTCGGGTCGTGGGACCAAGCGGGTAAGAATGCGGGTTGCGGGTCCGGGTTGCGTGTACGGGTCCCAAAAAATGGACCCACGCAGGACTCTACCACCATAGGTACTGAACCTCAGTGTGCCCCCCAGATGAGGAAGTGACGTCACATGCACAACTGTTTAGCCACCAGATTTACTCACAAGTCACATAATTTGTTATACAGGCACCCGAGGGCCTAGGAACAGACCCTTGGGTGCCTATATATAAATATGGCCCTGCAAACAGACATATTTTTTCCATGTACTGCTCTCATTATCTAGTGCACACATGACAGCACACCCATACTTAAATTGATCAAGAATTATAATGTATATGATGTTAATGAAATATTTTGACAAGCCTTTAGTATATAACTGCATAGTGAAAAATTACAGTACCATAGTTTTATTTAAAAAAAAAAAAAAAAACCTTACAAAAACATCTGGCTGTAAGCAGTGGAAATGTTTTTTATAGGCATATTTGGTGCTGCTGTTGGATGCAGTTGGTGTCAACTTATATTGAATAAATTGAAAAGGCTGAAAGAGTTTTAAATGCTTCCAATTATTTTCTTTTATGCTTTCCGGATTAGCCACTAACACCTTTATTGGAAGGCCAGATAGTACGTTTATTAATATTTATTGAAATGCATTTTATCTTTTCTGCTTCCATTACACTAAACTGAGAACAGAACTCTATGCGTGGAAACAAAAGTTAAAGTATATACATAACTTCCATTAGGGTTAAGGGACATTCCAGCAACAGGCTATAATAATATATTTAATGTCCAATATATGCCTGAGAGACACTTTGCAAAGCCTTTTCAGTACTCAAACAGGTTATAGCTGATCGACAGACTATAATTTAAGGTCTAGTTCCACAGAAAAAAAGGAAAATAAGAAGACACTGCGTTATATGTGTGCAGGACCATCGGGACCTGGATGGTGGACCCTACCAACAACTAAAATGTAGCCTAATAAAAAATAAAAAAAGAACTACCCACACGCACAGCCATGCTCCTGATCCACCCCAGCCATGTACCAGTTATGACAACACTCTACCTCTGACCTAACCAAATATTGCCCTCCTCTGATAAAACCTACTCCTTTTCCAAACTGATGTCAGAATTGTATGAGTGTGTATAATGAACTGAGGCATTGATCCTCAATTGTGGTGTCCTATAACCCAGGGGTTTATATACCATAATCCATAATCCAAATATAATTCCTTTTCATTTTTAATTTGATTTTAGGAACTCAGCATGGGCGTCTGCAGAGGGGGCAAACTATTTTAACTAGCAGCACAGTGCCTAAATTGGTAGCATGTCTGTCTGCAAGTGGTTTTTATATTCTCGCAATGTCTAAATACCTCGAAAATTCTTTCTTGTGTGTAAATATGATAAGAGCCTTACATTGTAAGCTCATTTGGGCAGAGAGTGTATAATCTCTGCAAATGTCTGGCTAATATGTTAGGCCTCTATAAATACTATGGAAAAAATAAGCAATATTAACACAGTTTGTGTAGGGACCCATAAGTATAATGGCCTTATGGCTTCATTCCCTAACAGTGCCTCAATCCTCTGTTGCTGGGTTAAAACCCATGTAACATATTAGTACCTATTTTGCATACCCATTTTATTTGCCCTAGGACCTTAGGGTTTCCACCTGTCTGGTTTTGACCAGGACAGGCTGGTTTTTGAAGGGCTGCATGGGTCAAAACTGCCTCCCCAGTTTTCCAGATTAGGAAAACCAGGCAGGATTCCCTATAATTGACACGATGATCAGCCAATTGCCACGACATAGCCCTGCCCCCGACTTCACCACCTGCCCCCCACCTTGTCATGGCCACGCCACCTCCACATCATGACCCACCCCCTGCCTAGTTTCCACCGGACTAAAAGGTGGCAAACCTTCCCAAGGTTGATGACCATGTCCTGCATTACTGTAACAAAGTGCTTTGCAGGGGGAGGGCCTTATTCTTTGTTCTGCAATTGACCTACAACTCTGTTCTGTCAGCTGCTATCAGTAGGCATCCCCATCTCAAAGCTACAAAGCAGTTGGGCCCACAATCCCTGTCCCTGAATGAACTCTCAGAAAATATCTGCACAAAAGGCCTATTAGCAGTTCATCCTAATGATGTACCAATGCCATCTCAAGTTCAACCTGGCTCCATTACTGATTGTATTAACACTATAACACACTGCCTAGGCGTCATCTTTGACTAATTTCTCTCCTTCTCTAATCATGTTAACACTACTGCCAAAAGCTACCACTTCTTTCTCTGTAATATAGCGAAGATACACCCCTTTCTTTCACACATAACATCCATGTTTTTCTGCCAGAATATCCGCAGAGACTAAGTTTACTAAACAGCGATACACTCAGAAGTCATTGCGATCACTTGCGGTAACTACGTTAGCGAACCAGCTTAAGTTAGCGGTAATTTTAGCGAGTTGCGAATTTTCTGGCGACAAATTACGTTTGCTAATATTTATTCTACAAAATAGTCTTGTTTTATGGTGTTTATAATAGCATTAATTATGGCAATTTTTACTGTGACATTTATGGTCAGAAATGCATCTTCAAAACTCATAAACTTTATTTACTGATGATTATACAATCCAACAACATTACCAGAGTAACACCAATCAAACATGTATGCATCATATAAACCCATACTTCATCCATTATCGCACAATAGAATCATATGAACAAGAAATCATACAAGTTATCTCTTTGTATAATTTAAATGTACAGTTTAAATGAGAATTAAACTCCCATTGAGAATTTTCTGGCCAAAAAATAAGTTAACGCCACTATATAGATGGTGGTAAAATGTTGTGAATATTCTGGCATTAATTTTTACTTTCACACATTTCACTCTTTAGTAAACCAGGCGTTAATGTGTATGTAGCGTTATTTTCAGCAAATGCGATAATGGCGAAAACATATTCTTGCGCAAGAATATTCGCAAATTTATATTTACTGCAGGTTAATAAACTAGCAAAAACATATTCTGCGTTAAATTTGTCTATATTTTGTGCGAAAATTTTTACCGCACTTCAGTAAACAGACCCCCATATCACTAATCCATGCCCTTATCCAATCTAGTTTAGACTTTTTCAATCTACTACTAACTGAATTTCATCCCTCCAATCAATCTTAAAGTCTTCTACTACAATCCTCCTGCTTTCTCCTAAGAGGGAACCTGTTCAACTACAATTAAAATCCTTAGAATGGATGCCTTCTGCTAACAGTGAAAGCCCTCCTCTCAGAGCCAGCTTCTCTTCCCACCATGCATATCCCCCCCTGTCCCCTCTTGTCCTAAACCTGTCTAACTTGCTGCTCCTTACCTCTGGAATTCCATCACTGAATTCCTCCATAAGAAGTGCTCTCTCAGTCTCTCCAGGTGAGACCTTACCAGGAACATATAAAGATTATTTTTTTTTATGCAAGACAGAACTTTATTTGCTTTACTGGCCACAGAAAGATACTGCTTGTAATTAGACAACTTGTTATCTAAAAAAAACCCTAGATCTTTAAAGAAACTCCAAACACACTGCCATTTAGTGTATAACTCACATTTATATTATTCCTGCCAAAGAGCATAACCATGCATTTATCAACAATGAACCTCATTTTCCAGTCTGCCACCCAGTTTTCCAATCTAGTCAAATCACCCTGCAAATAGGCAACATCCTGCATGGAATTTATAGTTATGTACAATTTGGTATCATCAGCAAAAATTTAAATGGTGCTTGCAATTAGGGTTGCCGGTATTTTTGATGGTTGATCCCAATGTTATTAATAGGAGAAAAAGATAAATATATAGGAAGGCCGGTATTTTTTTCAAGAAAAGGTGGCAACCCTACTTGCAATGCCCATCTCCATGTGGACCTCCACTGGTCCAATTAGAAAATGTTCCATTTATCCCAACTTTTTAATCTACCCTTCAGCCAGTTGTCTATCCAAGTACAAATTTGTAATGAAGTCTTGTATCCTATGCCTTAATACCCGATTTGAAAGGCTTTCCAACCACAGATGTCAAACAAAAATTAAGTAAAGAGGTTTGGGATCACAGAGCTAAGCTTGTTTAGTACCTTGTATACATGTTTTAGTCTATTTTGAATTTCCTCTTGATTGAACTAGGCATCCTTAGTTGAATTACTGGAATTGTGACTATTAAGTTTAATAGTTTTAAGTTGAATAGTTAATTTGTTTTTTCCTCATTTGTGTAGACAGACAAAAAATAGTTCAGAGTCTCTGCTTTTTCTCTGTTCTCCTTGCTGCAATATCCTTTTCTATTTAAATTTTAGCTTGTCTTGTTTTACAGCAGTAACCCTTTGATCAGCCATGGATGGCAGTCCTTTGTGACATTGCTGCAACTCAAACTAAAGGGTTCCATTAAGTAAAAAAAAATCACATGTGGATAGGAGCTGGCACTGAGGCGGGGACTAAACCGAGATACTTTTCCTTTGACAGCTCACGCTGATCTGCTGCCAACATTACATAGTTACATAGTTAAATTGGGTTGAAAAAAGACAGAGTCCAACAAGTTCAACCCCTCCAAATTAAAAACCCAGCATACACACACACACACACATCTCCACTCTTTCACACAAACCATATATGCCCATAGCTATACTAACATTGCTATGAATTCTAGAATTTGTATTAAGCCAGCTACTCAGAGCATGCTTTTTGTTCTGTCAGCTACAAATTTATTGTTACTGCTACCTTTTATTACTCATCTTTCTATTCAAATCCTCTCTTATTTATATTCCAGTCTCTAATTCAAATCAGTGCATGGTTGCTAAGGCAATTTAGGCCCTAGCAACTTGACTGCTGAAATTGCAAACTTGAGAGCTGCTGAATAAAAAGCTAAATAAAGCAAAAACCATAAATAATAAAAAACAGAAACCAATTGCAAATTGTCTTAGAGGATCACTCCCTACATCATACTAAAAGTTAATTTAAAGGTAAACAACCCACTTGTAATAATCAGTTTGCAATATACAGTATGTAATAAAGAGGCACAAAGATTATTGCTGCTTATTGCAACGCTGAAATCTTGTGTTAGAGCAATCTTGTTCTAAATAAGGCACTATCTACATTTGGATTTGTATGACCTAGACCTACATGTGGTTGCTGTAGTGGATAATCATGTTTCCTTACAGGCAGGTTAGCTGACTCATTAAAATTACTTGTTTGGGCTTAAAGGGCAAGGAAAGTGTAAAATAGAATAAGGCTAGAAATGCTGTATTTTGTATACTAAACATAAACATGAACTTACTTCACCACAAGCCTAATCAAACAAATTATTTATGCTTTCAAAGTTGGCCACAGGGGGCTGCCATCTTGTAACTTTGTTAAAAATATTTGCCTGCCTCTGGCCCTGCACATGCTCAGTGTGATCTGTGCTGCTTAGGGATCGTCATAAATGATCAAAAAACAAAGCTGTTTGAGTTCTGCATGGCTGGTAAGTAAGGCAGGAGCTCCCTCTGCTGTTCATAAGTATGATTGTTTCCCTGTCAGAAGTTAGGGACTGTCTAACAATTCCTATTTTTTCCTAATTTCACTGCATACAGTCAGGTTTCTTATAAAAACAGTACACATTTTTTAAAGTATAATGGGGATATATTTCTTATTCATTAAAGAAAAGTAAAAATGGGATTTTATTTCTTTGCCTTTCCTTGCCCTTTAAAGTAGGAAAACAATATTAAAGTATAATGGAGATATATTTCTTATTCATTAAAGAAAAGTAAAAATGGGATTTTATTTCTTTGCCTTTCCTTGCCCTTTAAAGTAGGAAAACAATATTACAAGCTTTGATTGCAAATGCCCCATCTATATCTTTCAATTAATTATTTCTAGTTATTTGTGAAACCTGACTGTCAGGAATGTTTTTTCTCAAACTGCTAGGTATCCTTCTGGATTTCCTTGTTTAGTTTTTAATAAATCTGCACAGCTATATCTGCCACTGCCCTGTTGAAAAGCATTTTAACAAAAAAAAAAATACAAACGCATTTATACTAGCTTATCAAATGCAAAGAATATTAAAATCAATGGAAAAGGAAACATATTATTGTAACTGTAAATGCATTTTTGTATTTTAGAGCTTCCTGAATAGGAATTCTCTGAATACTAATACCCATACGTTTACTAATACTGCTTCTACTGAAAGGAATTGTTCAGTAGAAAAATAAAACCTGGGTAAATAGATAGACTGTGCAAAATAAAAAATGTTTCTAATATAGTTAGTTAGCCAAAAATATAATCTATAAAGGTTGGAGTATCTGGATGTCTGACAGAATAGAACATTACCAGCCACAACCCTCCTTCAGGCTCCTACCCCAGCCACAACACGATCCAGGCCCCCCTACCGCAGAAACAACCCACTGTAGGCCCCCCACCCCCACTGCAACCCCCTCCAGGAGTCCCACACAAACCTGTCCTGTAGTCGTGGCCACAATGAGGGCATGAGGGGAAATCAGAGGATAGCATGGGCCCATCAGGGCAGTAGATGGGCATGGACCTGGGTCGGTGGTGCACATGAGGGCCAGGGCCCACTGGGTTTTTACTAGTGTCCCTCTAGCCCTGTCTGATCCTGGATAGATTTAAAATCACAGCAATTCCCAAAATTAGGAGTAGTGTTGATATTTGCTCTTTCCTTCTAACATTTGATGTTCTGTAGCTCAACCCAGACTATCATATTTATATAGAGAATACATTATTCTTGACATTGTGCAAAGTTCTTGGCACTGGAACAATTACCTATTATTCATAGAAAGGGTAGTCATGGTAATTATGCCGGGATGAAGAAAGAACTTGATAAAAGCCAATTCAGTTTTCATATTCTCTGAACATACAATCTCTTGATACTTTGTCCTCTTTGTTACCTAAACAGCTTCATGCTTTCCTTAGTATAGTTCTAAGAACACTCAGTCACACCAGACCCCTTCTGTCTCTGTACTGCCCTGTCTCCCCTTCTAAACTCTGCATTGTTGTCTTCTCCTGTGTTACTTTCTTTACACCCATAATCTGTTACACCCTTTGCAACCTTGCATAAAATAACCTTATGTAACTTTGTTAATGATCTCCAGATTGTCAAGTCCAAATGGTACTTCTCTGTTGACATTTCTTGGATTTATCCTCTGTTTGATACTTTTAGCCATTCCAGCCTAATGCAAAATTTCATTTCCCTTGATATTCACAATCTAGACCTCTCTGTCATTTATTATAAGAAATATTCTACAGTTCATCTTGCGGTTGTGTGTTAAGGTTCTGTACAAATTATACAAAATATTTTTATTAGCTGACTATTATGAAAGAGGTAATCATATTTGCTCTTTACTTTTTGATATGTTGTATAGAACAATCCAGACTTTACATCAATTGGTTATACAACCCCTTGCTGACCTCTCATATCCTTTAATAAATACATCAGATAATATATTATTCTTAAAACAATTGTAGGGAGGTCTCAGACTAGAAGAGTTCTTGGCAATGGAACAATGACCTATCATTCACATACAGGGTAGTGCTATTCATGCAGTAACCAAAGCCTTAACCTTTGTAGATGGAAACCAATTAGGTGCAGATTCTGAAATATAAAAGTAAGACAGCTGGGTTAAAAAAACTTGTTGAGTAAGGCTTATATGATCAGTTCCTCAAAGGAGCTGTCAGTTTTCCCCATTCTCTGAATGCTCAAGTCCTTCAAGCTCAGTGATCACTTACCATTTCTTGATCCTATGCCTTCTTTGTTACCTAAACACTTTATATTACACATGCATTACACATTTAAGTCCCACTTAAACCCCTCTTATGTCTATACTGCCCCATTCATTCTTTTACACTGTGCAATATTTTGTCTTCACCACAAAACTTTGTGCTACAGTTCAGCTTAAAGGGGAACTACCACAAAATGTAAAATTTAATATGAGCTGATATATTAATATAATATACTGAAATACGAAACTTTCTAAATACAATGAAATATTCTGCATTGTTTCTGAGATGCAGTTAGATCAAATACATCTTATACGGGGAGTTCTTTCCTAGCAGATGTATTAGAGCTCACTCAAATAACTGATTCCACTACAAACAAAATCTAACAAAATAACTGCCTTTAGCACAAATCCTGCATGTAGAGAGACATGATGTCTGGTGAGTTTAATAGAATAAGCTCTAATACATCTTCTAGGTAAAAGGAGCCCCCCTATAAGATATATAGGATCTAACTGTCAATGAATATCTGACAACCAGCTCCTGCATGAAGAGAGAATGAAGAGAAAGAGATTCTGAGAGAGGAATAGTGAAGAAGAAATTGATATTTTAAGAAACAATACAGGATTTTTACTTGATTCTATTTATGTTTTTTATTTCAGTATGCTGAAGCTTATATAAAATTTTAATTTTCCCAATAGTTCCCCTTTAATGTGGTGGTGCCCCAAGGCAGTCTCTGATTATGCCCCTAATGTTATCCCTGTAAAACTGGTTCACAATAGCAAGAGTCAACAATTTATACAGTTGAGTGTACAAGTTAATATCTAAAGAAGGGAAGCTTTCTAGATCTACCTCTCAGATACCTGTTACTCGTGTGGGTGAGTTTTAAGATTTTTCTTAAAAATACCAAGTGGGTAGTCAATTTTTTTCTGGTTTATTGTTTAAAACAACTACTTAGGTTTGTTAGGTTTCATGTTCCCGATAATTCCCCTTTAATCTGGTGGTGCCTCAAGGTATTCTATTTGACTTTCTGTTGTTTTCCCTTTACAGTCTCTTTGGGACACCTCATTCATTAATTTGCTTTTAGAGCTAGCTATCCACTCTTGGATAAATCAAACTAAATCTAAAAAGAGACATAAGTGAACCTCTGCCTATCCAATCCTGACCCTGCTCCTAACTGTTGTTAACTGCAGCATTTATTGCTCTCTTTTTATGACTATAAATTACCCATTCTCTTGCATCGTATATGGAAAAATGGCCAACCTATTGTAAAATCTAAGGATATTATAAGTCACTAAGAAGTAAAATGAACCATATAAAAGCATGAGGCCAAGGAGCTCATGGAACTACAAAGGGTCAGGATCCCACTGGGTGCTCTATACTTTTGAGGCACCCAGCAGTCTCAGATTGTCCCTCTAATGTTATCCCTGTATTTTTATTCTTATTCTTGTGGGATCCTCTTGCAAGAGTTTCTCTTTTCTACATTCATGCGTATTTAGCTTATGGGCCATGATGCCATTCTGCTTAAGAGATAGGATAACCGGTAGCTCAATCTACTTTCTGCATTAGCAGACAAAGATAATGATACATGACACTGTATCAGTATCAGATTACTGTGGGATCTGCATGAGCACACACTCATTATTACATATCATAACAGGCCGCATGTACACCACTGTTCTTCATACTGTATGTAATCAATCTAATTACTATATTCTAGTGGAAAATAAGTTATTTTTGTGTTTGTGTAACTCCTTTAGCTATCATGTGCCATGCTTAATTATTAAAGGTTTATGTTGCACTGTAACACATTTTTTTAAAAAACTATTCTCTATATTTATATTAGAAATTAGGATTTTTGAGGATAGAGAGATGTGATTGGTGCACATGAAGATATATTTTATGTGCACAGTAAACTCCCCATTACTTGTATCTCTGGTGTTTTTTTGTTGTGCTAATTTTTTTGTTCATGAAAAAAGAGATGGCAAAAAAATTATCACTGTAAGATATTGCATTTTGTTCCAATGACATTCTTTTTTCGAATTCTTGGACCAACAGAAAACAATCGCTCATCTCACAGATTTTTGCTGTAAACAAGGATATGGTCTGATCAGTTTTTGACATTTGTGTCTATGTTGTAAATGTACAGTTAAATAATCAGCTATCATTTTAGCATGCTGCCTATATCTTTTTAAAAAATTATAGCTAAAGGAGTAACACAAACAAACAAAAACAACGTATTTTCCACTAGAATATAGTAATTAGATTGATTACATACAGTATGAAGAACAGTGGTGTACATGCGGCCTGTTAAGATATGTATTAATGAGTGTGCGCTCATGCAGATCCCACAGTAATCTGATACTGATACAGTGTCATGTAACATTATCTTTATGTGCTAATGCAGAAAGTACTGTAGCTTGTGCTACCGGTTATCCTATCTCTTAAGCAGAATGGCAACATGGCCCATAAGCTAAATAAGCATGAATGTAGAAACAAGGATATAGTCTGATCGGTTTTTGACATATGCGTCTATGTTGTAAATGTAGAGTTAAATATTCGTCTATCATTTTAGCATGCTGCCTATATCTTTTTAAAAATGCCTGATAAAATGATAGGGGCCATTTACAATCCCTGGGAGTGCTCCAAATATATTGTTTTGGATTAAGGCAGTTATCCTAACGTCCACTGAAGATTCGCCAAATAATGAACTGAATCCAGATCATAAATTCCACATTCTGTAGAGTCACCTGATTTAGGGTTAAGAATTTGGTCCTGAATTGAATATTCAATTTTACATCCTTAATAGTCTTAAGCATATTACATCCTTAATGTCTATTCGTAGACATACATTACGTATATGTGTATTTTAAAACTTATCATTTGCAAGCTCTGCTATTCCCTGATACATGATAATCATTTTTTCAAACATACATAACACTTTAATATAGCTGTATTATATTCAAACACCATGCAAGTTGAGGGATCGTTAGGTATCAGCAAATTTTACCGAGGTGTATCTTTCTGCTAAACTGACACAGGAATAGTAGGAATTGAAGTGCAGGTATAGATTCTGTTAACCCGTTATCCAGGCCCAGACTGGCAATCTGTTGGTTCTGGCAAATGCCACAGGGGCTGCTATAAGGTGCCATAGAAAGTCAGTATTTAGTGGGCTGGTGGGGGCTGTTTGAGCCTCCTTGTGGGCTGATTGGACCTTTGTATACCTAAAATTCTAGGGCCTATTTTTATAATCAGTCCAGACCTGCCTTTATCCAGAAAGCTCCAAATTATGGAAAGGCTGTCTCCCACAGATTCCATTTTATCCAAATAATCCAATGTTTTAGAGATTGTTTCTTTTTTCTCTGTAATAATAAAACAGTACCTTGTGCTTGATGCCAATTAAAGGAACAGTAACATAAAAATTTTTAACTGTTTTAAAGTTATAATGTTTGCTTCAGAAACACTACTATTGTTTATATAAATAAGCTGCTGTGTTGCAATGGGGGCAGCTATTCAAAGGAGAAAAGGCTCAAGTTACACAGCAGATAGAAGATAAGCTCTGTAGAACATAATGTTATGTGTTATCCACTGTTTATCCTGTCATATAGCCTTTTTTCAATTTCTGCCGTTGCTACTCAGCAACTTGTTTATATGAATTATAGTAGTGTTTCTGAAGCAAACAGATCAGTTTTACAAGTGCAGGGCAACAGTACATGATATTTTCATTACTTTAAAACACTTTTCTGTTTAGGTGTTACTGTTCCTTTGAGCTATAACTAATCCTTGTTAGAAGCATGTTGTACACAATTTTCTAGTAGACAAGATCCAAATTATGAAAAGGTCCCAAGCATTCTGGATAACAGGTTCCATACCTGTAGTACATCATCATTATTGTAAAGTACAGCTGTACTGTACTTTGTTTCATTTTACATGACCATGGCTTTGATTATGAAGTCCTTTAAGATTTTTTTGAGGGGGGAGGTTTTAAAAAGCTGAAACAGTATTAAGTAGAAGCTTCCTTACATCTGTTGTATTATTTTGTGTATTTGCGCTTGTGTTTATCTTTGTACCATACTCACCATTTTCAACCTGTATACATGCCAATTTATGGTGTTGCACATAAACATTATAAAATGTTGCACGATAATAATTACATTACATCTATAATAATAACTATTTAGCATTATAATCAACCCATGACTGGTTCTATATGTATTTGTTATCATCAATAAATTATTGTTTGTTTCTTTAGTTCCAGACTGAAGACAGAATGTCCCTGGGCGGTGGAACAATAGTGTTTTTAATGGCAGCAATGGGTTCTGTATCTGGAGGAGGTCCAGCAGGTGGTGGTTATTACCAAATGAAATACGTAAATCCAATGGTCAAGGGACCTCTTGGCCCTCCATTCAGAGAAGGCAAAGGACAGTATTTAGGTAAGGAAAACCGGTCATTAGCGATTACTTTTTCTGTCATAACAGTTCACATCAGGTTAAAGGAACAATTTAAAAATAAAAACTGGGTAAATAAATAGGCTGGGCAAAATAAAATTTTTTTCTAATATAGTTAGCCAAAACTGTAATGTATAAAGGCTGGAGTGAGTGGATGTCTAATATAATAACCAGAATCCAACGTCCTGCTTTTCAGCTCTTTAACTTTGAGTTAGTCAGTGACTTGAAGGGGAGCCACATGGGACATAACTGTTCAGTGAGTTTGCAATTGATTCTTAACATTAGGCCCCCCTTAAAATCAATGATTGGTTACTGCCTGGTAACCAATCAGTGAAAACCAATAGAGCTGCAAAGCAAGAAGTAGTGGTCTGGCTATGTGATTACTCCAGTCTTTATAAGTTTTTGTCTAACCATATTAAACAAAAGCGGAATAAGCTTTTTTCAGCCCCGGGTGCAAGCTATACCCCCTGCCAGGGATTACTTAAATCAATTCCAAAAAGAACAGCAGCACTCCGGTATAAACTTTACTTAAAGTGAATTTAGCCTAAATGCACTTTAAGTAAAGTTTATCACTTCTTCAAATATACCGGAGTGCTGCTGTTCTTTTTGGAATTGCCTAACCATATTAGAAACATGATTTATTTTGCACAGCCTAACTATTTATCCAGTTTTTTTTTATTTTTATACTTCACGATTCCTTTAAGAATTAATTATGGCTATGTAGATCATAAAAAAACGTTGGTTCAATTTCTTGTCAAATGCTGTTTTTTCTGCAGGATGCATAACCTTGTTATTATTCATCTGTTGAGTGAGAACATCATGCTCTTAATTTGTTTCCTTTTGTAATTCATTATCATTGCAAAACAATTAACCTTTCATGGCCATATCAGTTTCATTAATTAATACTTCACTTTTAGCTTTTGCCTAACAAGAGTTTGTTAGCTAGATTATTCCGGGTTGTTTTTTTTTTCTGGCACTGTGGTGATTACTTCCTCTTTATCAGTAAATACTGTAAAAGACTGCAAAAAACCCAGTCAATAGGTGTAAAAAAAAAAGTGACGCTCGACAATTGTTTCTCAGTCCAAATGCATTAAAGTCAATGGGCTATTTTTTTTGTGGTGACTTTTTTTCCTTGGTGACCTTTTTGCCCACATGCATTAAAGTCAATGGTTTTTTTTTCTTACAGCAATTTTTTTGCCACAGCCACAATTTTGTCTTGGCAACTTTTTTGTTGCAATGAATTTTTTATGGCAAATTTTCACCCCAGTTTCATGAACAAATTTGCAGTGAGGAATTTCGCCCCTCTGACACTCATCCCCTTGTTGCCTTCTGTTCCCATTTCCTCCTCTTTACTAACTTTCTTGTTCTGCCTTTCATTTCCCACCTTGCTCTGTCATCTTTGCACCACTAGTGATGTGTGAGTTGAAAAAAATGTCACCTTCTTCCAACCGGTACTAGGGCAGGCCAAGCTGTCATTCTTTATATACGTGCACCAAACCCCACTCTAAAGTCACTGAAGTTGGTGGGGCAAACACAAGTATATAAATAGAACACAAAAACAGACAGAAGAATAAGTGCATGCTGAGGTCACAGACAGGGAGGGCTGACCTGCACATTATCAGTCACCCATGGGCCATATTGGATCTGGCAAGATACAGGAGGAATGGGGGAGCAAGGGAGAGCAAAGTAGAAAAATTGTGTTCCTTCACATTCCGACTTCAGAAAGCATTGTTTAGAAGGATGCCCTTATAACCAGTGCTTATTGATGTCATGAGTTATAATCAGTGCATAATGATGAAACATTTGTGTATTATAATAAATAATGCACCCCTGTTGTAAAATAGAGGATAGAAGAAGTAACCTTGCCATTCCATGACCTGTATAAACGCATAAGCGTGTGTTTTTTTGCAGCCTTGTTCTTTTATACAGTCATGGATCCCTTAAAGGAAAACTATACCACTGAAATGGAACTTGAGCAACAGAGAGTTTATATCAAATTAAGTGACATATTAAAGGAACAGTTCAGTGTAAAAATAAAAACTAGTATGTGCAAAATAAAAAATATTTCGTTTTTTAGCCAAAAATTTTATGTATAAAGTCTGGAGTAACTGGATGTCTAACACAATAGCCAGAACACTACTTCCTGCTTTTCAGCTTTCTTGGCTTCCACTGATTGGTTACCAGGCAGTAACCAATCAGTGACTTGAGGGGGACCACATGGGTCATAACTGTTTGCTTTTGAATCTGAGCTGCATTATGCATACTAAGGATAATTTGCAAACTCACTGAACAGTTATGCCCCATGTGGTCCCCCTTATAGTCTAACTCAGAGTTAAAGAGCTGAAAAGCAGGAAATTCTGTTCTGTTCTGCTAGACATCCAGTCACTCCAGCCTTTATACATTACATTACATTTTTGGATAACTAACTATATTAGAAACATTTTTTATTTTGCATTTAATTACCCAGTTTTTATTTTTACAATGAACTGTTCCTTTAAATAATCTTATCAAACTGGGATATATGTTTAAGTAAATATTGCCCTTTTACATCTCTTGCCTTGAACCACTGCCTCAGAGATCACCTGACCAAAAATGCTACAACTCTAATTGTAACAGGAAGAAAAGTGGAAGCAAAAGAAAGAACTGTTAATTGGCTCATGTGACCTAATATGTATAGTTTGTTTGGTATGTTTGTGTGCACAGTGAATCATACGATCCCAGGAGGGTGCTTTTATTTTTTAAAATGGCAATTTTCTATTAATGATTACCAAATGGTACACACTACTAAATAAGTATATTATTATGAAAGTGGTTTATTTACATGAAGCAGGGATTTACATATGAGTTGTTTTCTATAGACCTACATTGTTTGAAGGGTATAGTTTTCCTTTAAAGCAGTATTCAAGAACTGCTTTCATTAGTAGTGTAGTAGTATTGTATAATCATTAGATTTCTCTTTCATAATTACTTCCGTACTTATAATAAGATTTTCTCTCTCTTTTTTTACTGTCTATTGCTGCATTTTCATCACATTAAGGGGCAGATTTATCAAGGGTCCAATTTCTAATTCAAATTTACATTTTTGAGTTTCTTTATGGCCAAAACTGTCAAATTCAACCAGGCAGTTAAACAAGTTTGATTAGAGTTTAAAAAAAAAATTGAATTTGAATTTCCAGATTTATCATACTCTGGTCCTCAAATTAGACTATTCGCCACATAAAACCTTGATTCCCTTTTTAAAGGGAGAAGTCGAGGGATCAATTTGGTGATGTTTGCAGCCTTGTTGTCATTCAAGTTTTTTTCAGAGAAAAAACTCAAATCGAGTTTTAAAAACTCGAGTTTCGAGTTTCGAGTTTTCGGGTCAATTCTATTCACCCAACTTTTAAAAATTCAATTTTAATGATAAATTTCAATTGGTTGAATTTTGAGGTCATGGAAGTTTATGGGAGTTAAACAAAACTCATGAATTTGAAATTCGACCCTTTCAAAATGCATCAGTAGTGATGGGCGAAACGGCCGCGTTTCACTTCGCCGAAAAATTCGCGAATTTCCAGAGAAATTCGCGAATTTTTCGCCATTTGGCGAAACGAGTCGCGCGTCGTTTTTGACGCGCGTCGCGTCGTTTTTGACGCGCGTTGCGTCAATTCCGACGCGTCGCGTCAATTCCGTCACGTCGCGTCGTTTCCGACGCGCGTCGCGTCGTTTTCGGCGCGTCGCGTCAAAATCGAAGCGCGACTCGTTTTTGCGTGGCGAAATTTTAGCGGCGAATTTTTATGCTCGCTTCGCGAATTTATTCGCCAGCGGCGAATCGCGGGAATTCGCCGCGAATTCGCCCCTGGCGAATAAATTCGCCCATCACTATGCATCAGTTAATAGTGCTGTTCCAGCAGAATTTTGCACTGGAATCCATTTCTCAAAAGAGCAAACAGATTTTTTTACATTTCATTTTGAAATCTGACATGGGGCTAGACATATTGTCAATTTCCCAGCTGCCCCAAGTCATGTGACTTGTTCTCTGATAAACTTAAATCACTCTTTACTGCTGTACTGCAAGTTGGAGTGATATCACGCCCTCCCTTTTTCTCCCCAGCAGCCTAACAACAGAACAATGGGAAGGTAACAAGATAACAGCTCCCTAACACAAGATAACAGCTGCCTGGTAGATCTAAGAACAGCACTCAGTAGTAATACCCATGTCCCA
This sequence comes from Xenopus borealis, assembly GCA_024363595.1. Classification (NCBI taxonomy): domain Eukaryota; kingdom Metazoa; phylum Chordata; class Amphibia; order Anura; family Pipidae; genus Xenopus; species Xenopus borealis. The sequence goes on along the minus strand of CM044434.1, from coordinate 68,697,397 downwards.
CTGTGTTTTATTCCGTTACATTGAGCAGGAAAAACACCCTGCTGAAAGCCATTCCCTCCTAAAGTGCTGGCAAAAGTCACATGACCAGGGGCAGCTGGGTAATTGACAAAATATCTAGCCCCATGTCAGATTTCAATATTGAATATAAAAAAATCTGTTTGCTCTATTGAGAAATGGATTTCAGTGTAGAAGTCTACTGGAGCAGCACTATTAACTGATGTGTTTTAAAAAAAAAGCATGTTTTCCCATGGCAATATCCCTTTAAGTCTAAAATCACATCTGTAGTTAATTGTTTCATGAAGCTTAAGAAAAAATGTAAAATGCATTAGCAAAGGTGTGGTCCAGAAGGCTTGGAAAATGATGGCTCAGCTACTTCCATCTCTTCCTCCTCCAGATTAAATAAATAACATAAGAATTACAGTTTTTAAAATACATAATTTAAACCTCATTCACACCTGTGTACAGCATGCCATTATGATCCAACTAGTTGGACTTTACTCAATCTGTATAACCATTATGGAGTCCAAGTTTTCATTGCCAACAATATCATGGCCAATGTGTAAAGCATTGAACATTTATCCAAACAATACTAAAAACAATGAGAGTTTATATTCAAACCAATATTGCTGGAGCAGATCTTTGTAGGACAAACTGGACATGATTGTTTTCAAGCATTGACTGTAGCCAAATTTGTGCAACTGCAGTTTTTATAGTAAATTACTCCCACAGAGTGCTATGTTGCTGACAATAGTTGTATATAAATAATCTGAGTTTAGTCAAACTAACACAGTTATAGATACGTCAGTGGTGGCTAAGCTATTACACTGCCATGTGTATGACTACAGAGTAAGCAGACTCTGTGCCTGCTGGGGGTTCAAGAAGTAGAGATGAAGCTATCAGGATTTCACATTTTGTCGTACTGTGTCAAGGCACTATTTTTTAGTGCTAAGTTGTGCCTCTAGGTGCTAGAATGCAGTACATTTCAGCTTCTGACAGACTAAGGCCATTGCACTCTAGCACCATCTAGAGCAGTGATCCCCAGCCAGTAGCTTGCGAGCAACATGCTGCTCTCCAACCCCTTGGATGTTGCTCGCATTGTCCTCATAGCAGGTGCTTATTTTTGCATTCCAGGCTTGGAAGCAAGTTTTAATTGCATAAAAACTAAGTATAGTACCAAGCAGAGGCTCCTGTAGGCTGCCAGTCCCAAAGGGGACTTATTTTGCAACCCCAGGGACTTTTTCATGCTTGTGTTGCTCCCCAACTCTTTTTACATTTGAATGTGGCTCACGGGTAAAAAAGGTTGGGGACCCCTGATCCAGAGGAAGGATTTAGCATAAAAAACTGACGGTGCAAGAAAATGTGAAATCCTGATGGCTTCATCTGTAGGGTACTGTTAGGCACTTATTGAAAAGCATTTATTAAAAGCACTTATTCTCAAAATGTAGGGGTTCCAAAATGACCCCCTTAATGTGGGCCCAGTAACCTTAACATCACTGAGCACTGTATCTCTTTCTGAAATACAAATTCCAGCATGAATGCTGCAATTTTATATTAATGGCAAGAAAACCTAGAATATTACAGGATTTCTTCCACGTCCCTGAAGCCCACAGATAACTGTATCCCAACCTGTGAAGCTTTTATCACACTGTGACACAAAAGCACGTGGAAGATGAAATTAATATTTCAAAGATTACATTTCCTGAGAAATAAAGAAAGCAAAAAAAAAAATTCTAGTTTTTCAGGCATCTGGTAAAAGCTACTAATCTTCAAATAATGGAGGGGAGTGGAATCTGAAAAATGAGAAAAACAACATTCAGAATTGCTGCTCAAATTACAGAGTTTATATTATGTTACATTCCCAATGTGAGCTGTCTGCCCATATGCTTCCCAAGCTGGGAAGTGTGGCTTATGGCTGTGTCAAAGTCAAGCACTCTATGGGAATGCATCCTAAATCATATTATATTTAGCAATTACAGCCAAATCCTTCACATATGTGGATATGTGGAGCGATGCTTGTTTGGGAAAAAATGTGGGTTTCAAACCGAAAACTTGGGGAAAAAGCTGCATTTATTATATTTCCTTAAAAGGATAATGAGGAGTATAAATCTAAGAATAACTGCAATATGGCATGTGCCTATTATATGTCCACCATTCAGTATAAATATAACTGGTGGATTTACCTTTTATGCCACTACAGGTCAATTTTGATGGTACTTCTCAAAGTTACTCACCTATGGCCCTAAATCCCATTTTCTACAACATTCTACTTTTATCAACTGAATGTACCCAAACAATTCTTATAATAATAATTGTAATAATGATTAAATTACAGGAAGAATAGCCTGCCCTCTAGTGAAGGTGTGAATTAGTTCATCGTGAAGATGTGAATTGGTTCATCAGTGTTATGGAAGTGCAAATAGGGGCAGTCTCAGGGAACTTGGAGAAATGTGCAGTCAAATATGGGAGAAAAATTAAGATTATATAATCTATAAATAGTGATTAGCTTCCATCCATTTTCGTTGTTATGAAAAGAAAGAGAGGTAAAGCTCATTGTCTTTCAGTGGCCATAGACATTAAGATTTTTAAAAGATCTTTTCGTTATAATAAGACCAAGCTTATCCTGAAACGATTGTTAAAATTTATGATTTGTCCATCAACTAAAAAGACCATTTTAATCGAAGGTAGTTGAAGGTAGGAAAATTGGGGGTAGCTGCCTGCTTGGACTGACAAACAATTGGACAATGGATAAATTTTTACTGTGAATGATGAAAATGTTGTTGGACATTAAGTGCACAATAATTTGACAGATTTCTTGGATCGCACTAAAATTGGTCGAGAGAAAAAATCTTAACACTTTTTTGTTGCAACATAAGAAGCAAATTATGCCATGTGACCACTTTCTTAGTGAATTAAAGAGGCTGTTCACCTTTATATTAATTTTAAGTACTGTATGTTATAGAATGGCCTATTCCTAGCAGCCTAGCAATTGCTCTTCATTATTTCTTCTTTTATAGTTTTTGAATTATTTGCCTTCATCTGCTATATCTTTACAGCTTTCAAATGGGGGTCCCTGACTCCAGCAACCATTATTGCTCTATGAACTTACATTTTATTATTAAGTACTGTTCATTTTTATTAACTATCTTTCTATTCAGACCCTCGACTATTCATATTTTAGTTTTTCATTCAAACCACTGCCTTGTTTCTAAGGTAGTCTCCTGCAATCAGATAGGTGCTGAAATTCCAAATTGGAGACCTGCTGAACAAAAAACAAACTCATAAATGAAAATAATAAAATAAATTAATTTAAAGGTAAACAATCCTTAAATAAAAGCAAATATTTTTTATCATGCTTTTTGACAAATATTCTCTGTACCAGTGGGTAAACCCAATGGCTAATAGCAAATGAAGTGATGTTTACAAAACCCAGAGCCTAATCTGTGGCATCCCCCAAAAAAACAATTAAAGAAAACAGCAATCCTAGCAAAATGTAGTACACGTCAATTCCTAAAGCATACAACACACTTCCACATTTCCCAAGCAGAATGGTGTGCACATGAGCCACCCAATATTGTTGCTAGCTATGGTCCACATGCATGATATTTCCCCCAACACATATGTACAAGACATGTCCTGCTCACTGTTATTGTTGAAGTAAAATCATGTCCAATTAACTATTCGTCTCTATTATTCGTTAAGCTGTCCACAATATTTTGGGTGCAGTTGGGCCACGTTAGTGGGCTGGTTATGTGAGTTTAGAAAAAGCCCCCTTTCTTATTTTGCAGACACCTTAATTCTTCATAATGGGTATAAATCAGAAGAAGGTGGTCCTTGTATTCTGCTGGCCCTGTTCTCAGATGGCATGTTTTTTTATACAGTACTAACTAGAATGATTTATCAAAGAGGAAAGCCATAGCTAAGATGAGGTTTGAGGTTCAGATGCTTATAAAAAAACCATGAAATATCTTCAAGACAGATTTGTGTTTGCCATAAGATGATTTGGGCTTTTAGTCTCCAGTCACATTAACAGAGGAAAATAGTTTTGGACTGAGGCAGCATGTGTCCACCAAGAGCCTAACAATCACTTTTATGGGAATATGGGAATGCCACAGCTGAATTATGTGGGTACAGGACTTTAATGTTCCTGAGTTTATATGGGTGTGGTTTAAAGTATGAGTGGTCAATATTGGCTTGCATTATCATCTTTCCACCATGTAGGCAGGGTCAGAATGGAGCCTTTGGGGGGCCACCAGGCTGCAAAATGAAGGGACCTCCTGGCAGTCCCTGGGGCCCCCTCCTGACCGCTAAACTCCTGCCCCCACAGCATGTGCAAATGTGTCACGTGGGCAGATTACACGTTCAAGAGGGAAAGATGTGCAGTGCAGCAGCTTTTCTTTATGGGTCAACCGAGACAGCAGGTCTGGGCTGGTGGGGGTCCATGAGGGCTGGGGCCACCAGGTTTTTTCCTGGTGTCCTGCCGGCCCAGTCCAATCCTGCATGTAGGTCATAAAAATTCTGGCTTCAGTACCACAGAAGTTGGACACCACTGCTATAGAGCATTTAAACAAAACGTGAAACTGTAATGGCCATACAAATCACAGATATTCTCATTTAGAAGTAACTGGTATCGATATGTATCGTTAAACATCTTCACTTCTCTCACTCTTCTCAGCTGCATTCACTGTCATGATGGTCATAGATAAGAATCTCACTTATTTTAAATAGTTGTATTTTTTCATATTTAAGTAGCAGGACAAAATAAAAATGCATAGCTTAAAATGTATTGGATATTGGATACATGCAGTTTAATATTGCTTAAAATGTATTGGATATTGGATACATGCAATTAAATTTTTCACTGTCTCTCTACAGATAGACCACCCATCTCTCCAGACCTCAAGGGAGAACCAGGACCAGCAGGGAAACCTGGTCCAAGAGGACCACAAGGACCACCAGGGCAACCAGGAAAACCAGGGGTGGGGAAGCCTGGATTACAGGGACAACCAGGTCCTGTTGGTGCACCTGGCCTTTCTGGCATTGGTAAACCAGGATTGTCAGGAATGCCTGGCAAAATAGGCCCCAAAGGACTACCTGGCAGCAAGGGAGAGCCTGGGATACATGGAGAACAAGGACCTAGAGGAATGCCTGGACCTCCAGGTATTCCTGGGCCATCTGGCATTACTTCTAATGGAAAACCAGGTGTTCAAGGAGCACCAGGGCAACCCGGCATAAGGGGTGAGCCTGGACTCAAGGGTGAGTCAGGACCACGTGGTGAAAAAGGCATCAAAGGTGAAGCAGGCATAGGAAAAGCTGGAATTCCAGGACCACGAGGTGCTGGGGGGCCACCTGGACCAATGGGACCACCTGGGCAACCTGGGAATGGAAAACCAGGACTTGATGGGTTACCTGGAGCCCCTGGAGAAAAGGGAGTTGTTGGTCCCCCTGGGGGTCCAGGTATAGCAGGCCTTCCTGGGCCACAGGGCCCCCCAGGAAAATCAGGGGTGGATGGTGTTGGCAAACCTGGTTTAGATGGATTACCAGGTTTGCCAGGGCATTTAGGTCCAAAGGGTGAGCCGGGGATTAGGGGTTTGCCTGGGTTGCCGGGACCACCAGGTTATGGTAAACCAGGTCTTCCTGGTTTAAAGGGTGATCGTGGCCCCTCTGGAATTATAGGTGGAATAGGTGAAAAAGGAGAGCCAGGTTTATTTGGGGAACCCGGTGCTCAGGGGCCACAAGGTATAGCAGGTCCTCCAGGACTTCCTGGGTCAATGGGATTACCTGGTAAAAATGGTCTTCCTGGTTTAAAAGGTGATATAGGGCCAAGTGGGCCACCAGGATCAGCAGGAGTTCCAGGAAATCAGGGACCCAATGGGTTACCAGGTAAGTCTGGCTTCCCAGGTGAAAGAGGGCTTCCCGGCATACAGGGGCACCAAGGACCAACAGGGCCTAAAGGGGAAGCTGGGTCAATAGGGCTACCAGGTGTCCCAGGAAATGCAGGTGGTTTAGGATCAAAGGGTGAATCAGGAATGCCAGGGCAACCAGGTCCTCGAGGTATAGCAGGAATTCCTGGATTACAAGGGTCAGCTGGTCCTATTGGTCCCCAGGGACTTCCAGGGTTAAAGGGAGAGCCTGGTATTCCTGGAGCTCCTGGCAATGGAATCAATGGTCAGCCAGGTCCCGCTGGGCCCAATGGACCACCTGGAGTTCCAGGTCCATCTGGTTTAATTGGGCCACCAGGGCCACCAGGGCTACCTGGTCCACCAGGACCACCTGGGGTCTATGGCAATGGTGAAATTGCAGGCCTCCACTTGCCAGATGGTGTTAAAGGTACATCTTTGGGGCAGGAAAAACCCCAGTTTGGCTCTCCTGATGGGTCTATTAAAACAGTTCCAGCATTCACTGCTATCTTAACTACACCATTCCCACCTTCTGGTTTACCCATTAAATTTGACAGGACTTTATACAATGGACACAATGCTTACAACACTGCCACAGGAATATTTACTTGTTCATTGCCAGGAATCTATTACTTTGCTTACCATGTTCATGTCAAAGGCACCAACATCTGGGTTGCTTTGTACAAGAACAATGTACCTGCTACATACACCTATGATGAATACAAAAAAGGATACATGGACCAAGCTTCTGGAAGTGCAGTTCTGGAACTTAAAGAAAATGACAAAGTATGGATCCAGATGCCATCAGACCAAGCCAATGGATTGTATTCAACAGAATATATTCACTCTTCTTTCTCTGGATTCCTCCTTTGTCCTACATAATGAGCATGAGCTTAGTCTCTAGCTTTAGCCACAAACAATCTAAAAATATCTTACAAGATAAAAATCAGTGTATACTTATATATCCACTGGGAGGGAAAAAGCACAAGACAAAAATGGCTGCTTTTTTTCCGGCTGAGAAAGTAGGTGTGGAAGAATCTTTTTCTCAGCACAGTTTGCAAAATAAGTCATGAGACCATTTAATGACACTTAACAAAGCTGCAAGCTGCATGGCTGACGTGCAACACAATGTTCTTGAGTTTGGATCCTTAAGTGAATCTTAAAGTTCCAGTTTGGAGTTTAACGTTTTTTAATGTTTTTTTTTTTTTTTGTAATTTATCTTTTTCTGCTATGTTGTTTTGCTTTAGTTTTGTTTTTTTAAACATTGCTCCTACACATCCAACTTAACGTGGAAATGATATCTACCCTGTCAATGTCTCTTCCAATAGAGTTGTCATTCATATGTTTTTAGTTTCCTATTGAAACTGAATTTTATAGGAATGTTAAAGGTATAGATATAAAAGTATACCATGTAACAATTGTTGGGATCCCTTAGGCCAGCTAATTCTTGCATTGCTGAAAAAGCCATTAAGCCATGAAAATAGTACTTTTTTGTATTTCTTTTACAGTCCTTAGTTATTAATATTATTAGTATATGGGAGAGAAATAATTATCACACCTTGGCTACTCTTCTTAATCAAAACTCTCTGCAGTGGGACAAGAAGCCAAAATAAACGTTTACGTTAAAAAATGTATTGATATTATGCAATGATTTATCTCTAAATTGAAAGTGTAGAAAAGATAAACTAGTCTTCTGATTTTTTTCTATTATTTTCTTTTCAATTTCAAGCACAATACAGAATATAGTAGCATCCAGGTTCCCAGGAGACACGTACTGTAACAGATATTGTTGATAATCGTAAATATCAGAAATGAAATAAGAATGGTAAGCATGGGATAGGTGTACCCCAGCTGATTGCTCTATTGGTTCCCGGGTCATTTGCGGTAAGAAGGGGTCTTCAGAATTCCTATCATTACCCATTTTTGCAAATTTATATTAATATCTTTATATTATTGACTCATTTAATGTAATTTAGTTACAATATTGAAAGAAAATACTACAGATGCAGAATAGTGTATCAGTGAATCCAGAAGTTACAGGCAACACTCTAGTGTAGTACTTTAGTGTAGTATTGTGATTAGTTTCTATACGTTCTCTTCAACTAAGAGACTTAGGCGTATATTTATCTAAGAGTGAAGTTCCACCACTAGAGTGAAATTCTGCCACGCTCCATTCATTTCTATGGGATCTTTAAAGGCGTATTTATCAAAGGGTGAAATTTAACTTTCACCCATTGATAAATACGTCTTTCAAAATCCCATAGAAATCAATTGAGAGCTGCGAAATTTCACTCTAGCGGCAGAACTTCCCCTTAAAGGAGAAGGAAAGCTACCATGGCAGTTTATTGCCAATAGATAAGCCACAGCAGTGAAAACTAGAATTCCATTAAAGCTTGCTGTGACATCACTTCCTGCCTGAGTCTCTCCCTGCTCTCTCATAGCTCTGAGTTCAGATTACAGCAGGGATGGGAGGAGGGAGGTGGAAAGGAGCAAACTGAGTATGCTCAAGCCGAAGCCCTGGAGGTTTAAGCTGAAAACAGAAGTCTGATACAGAAGCGGTGTTTCTTTTGACTCTGAGCAGTATTTGAGGGTTTATTATTGTATATAGACCTTTCTGATATAGTATTAACCCCTCCTTCTCCTTTAAGTAGGATTCTAGAGACGTCTCACCTACCTAAGAAAATAGTTAGGGATTTTATAATTTGAAATTCTGCAGCATGGAAATGCTCTCTGATACATTGTACATGGAATCAAAATTTTAAAAATGCAAGAATTTCATTTGTTAGAACAAGTATAAAATATAATGCACTGACAAGATTAATTGCATCCTAAAAAATATTTCATGACATCAAGAAGACTTTAAGTAAGGAGTAAAAAAAAATTTCAATGTTGAAGGTAGCATTTGTTCATCTGACCAAAGGAGCACTAACTAACATTGCACATTTATTTTGAATATCAGAAAAGGGACAGAGCTTACAGACAGATTTGTCACATCAACATGGCACTATAAACAAAGAAAACAAACCTGCAACCAAAAAATCATGTAGTAATTATTCAGCATAGACAATATAATTTATGTACAACAGTACTACAATACAAAACCAAAAATGTTATGTGCATTATGGGCAAGTTACACTCATTTTATATGATGCCCCCAGGCATAAATATGTGAAACAATTTTGGATTTAGTAGACAATCAGTGGGGTGGTATTTCCATGAATACAACACATTCCTTACCCAAATGATGCACTGAGCTTGGTCTGTTGTTTATGGTACTTAATCTAGGCTACTGCTTTGATCCATCCCTCCTGCCTTGAATAAATTAGCTAAGAATGACTATATAATATAGCTGTCATGTCTAGTCCATGCAAGGAATATTGATTGTCAATGAGGAAACAGTAGGGTCTTTGCCATAAGGACAAGATTCTCAAATGTTCTAAAAACTCAGCAATTCCCTTACACCCCTTATTTATACAGCTATGGGATCTGTTATCCAGAAAGCTCAGAAACACTACAATACCATCTCTCATGTCAATTCCAAAATTATTTGAATGATCTGATCTTTAAAAATAGGACAGTACCTGTGCTTGATGTCAACTAAACTAGTAATGTTGAAAGTAAAAGTTTTCTAATGTATCAAGTCAATGTTTGCTGAATTGAACAATGTTTCTATTTACTGTAGAATGTCTTTCTCTTAGAATACAAGTCAATATGGAACAGTATTTTGTGATTTTGAAGTGGTGCTATGCCTTACCTAACAATGATATACTACGTATTCATGCAGTGCAACATTATCCTCTGTCTGCAAGTTTAAGGATGCTCTTTCTAAGTGTTCCAGATAACATCAGCAATTGCTTAAATCGATTATGTTTTTGGGTCAGATTAGCAGGAATAAAAGCAATAACAAGATGAACCATCTGAAATGTAGATCATGATGCCTATTTATAGGGATCATTTAGAAAAACTGTCAGCATACATAAACTGTGCCTTGTTGCTTTTCACTTTTACGGCAAACATTATTTTTCACCTTAAAACATAGCAGAACTTAAATGTTAAATGTGTCACTTAATCTTGACAAAATATTAGATATCTTATATAATTTGGACACTTAAATGGTAGAGGAAGACTTAGGAATCAGGGCATAGATGATAAATTAGTACAGGGCAAGTCAAACATCAACTGTTGCCGATTTCCCATGGTTCCTCTTGACAGCCCAGATTCTGCAACAGTTACAATGTTCATGACTACCTGTCAAAATATATGCAAATATGATGCAAAATAATTACAGGGACATTGCTTTTGTATTTTAACCTATCATCACTTTTTTGGTTGGAATTTCAGATAGAGGCACTCCAAAGTCCAGTGACAGCTCCCAATACTTCATTTAGAGATACTATTTTGCCTGCAAATTTCTTATTTTTGTTCTACCAGGATAATTATGCATTCTGTCTTAATGGGAACAACCAAATTAACTGTTTGTTTACTGATGAGTTCATAATTGCTAATAGCATATAAAAGAAAAACACTGGATTTTCACCACAGCATGCAGTGATCAGTTATTTTATAAATGGATTTAATTACATATATATATATATATATATATATATATATATATATATATATATATATATATATATATATATATATTAGTTATGCCTTTATTAAACAATTTAGTAAAAGGATAGACATCAAAACCAGTCAGAGAAAGCATCATACATTCAGACAATTTAGAGAATTTTTAACAGGAATATTTGCAACCAACTTTGCATTGCATTAAGGGTGCCCTTTTTTCCAAATATACTGTAGGCAATTAAAATGGATTGCATTAATCTGGCCATAGACGTAAAGATTTTTGAAAGATCCAATAGTTATCGTGAGATAAACGATTGTTTAAATGTCCGATGTGTCCATCAACTAAAAAGACCATTTCAGGCGATATTGCCAGCAAAACTGAAGGATCACTGCCTGCTTGACCCTGCAAACATAGGTAGATTGTATGGGGACAGATAAAGATTTTCTAACCTGGCCGATCAATCATCAGACCAATGTCGGATGAAAAATCGTAAGATGAACGATCGTTTGTATCCCACTAACCGCACGATAATTTGACAGATTGGTCGGACTTCCCAAAGATCGGTCGTTCAGCAGGGAAATATAGTTGCGTCTATGGGGAGCTTAAGACACTGAAAAAACACAGAAAAAGAACAAAACATAATATATGGCCCAAACTTTTGTGATTTCACTTCTATTGCTAACACTGCTTGTCAGTTTCCGTGTTCTCCCATGCAGAGTAATTATGAAACAGCCATTAATCAAACAGACATATATATTACTTGAATCTGTTCCTGACATGATGCAATACTTTCACAGAATACTTACTGTAAGACATTTAAGGACTGTTTGAAGTTTAGCTGTATTGAAAAAAATGACATCATGGTGCTCAGTCTACATTACAAATGGTCTTCTGGTGAAAACTGGTCCTGTTCTGCATATTATCTAAGGCCCCCAGTTTGTGGGTGGCTGAAACGAGATTTATATTAGGCTGTTGTGTGCCTGTCCAGCCAAAGCTGACTGCCTATGTTTTTGCTGACTGGATAACATAGAGAGTTTCCAAATAAAATATCTGAACTCTGTCCTGTCTGCGGTTTCATTAGTAAGAATGAAGTGCGTGTGAGAGAGGCAGGCAACTTTTGGGGTGTGTTGTGAGGATGAAAGAAAAAATTATTTAATCTGAACGAACATATCTTTTTAGAGATATTCCAGAAAAAAAACTTTGCAATTCAAAGACAAAACTACTTACAATGTAATAGAAAAGTAGCTGGCAAAAATGATTCTTATTTCTGCAAATCAGATACAGAATTGGTCTAACAATCTGCCTATGTGTAAAAGCTATTTTGATGTTTTCCTTGGCACCTGCTGCCAGCACTGGAGCTCACGTCACAGACAGTGATTACAATAGGTGTCATTATAGGAGTGCAAATAGTTTCATCCATGGGAGCTGCATGCATATTCCATGGGAAAGGTGCAATAACAGAGCCCAACATTGTTAAAGGGGTTGTTCACCTTTTAACAGTTTCAGATTGTTCACCAGAAACAAAGACTTTTACAATTAACTTCCATTTCCTATTTATGACCGTTTTTCTAATATTGAAGCGTAAAGCAGCTCTGGGATGGCTGACTCTTTAACTGTTATAAAGTGATACATTTAGTTGATACATTTATTATCTTTGTGACTGCTGAGCAGAATCCTGAGTTTCATTAAATGCAGCTGTTTAATACAATTGTTGCTGAGAAAAGTGTCAACTAGGGGGGTTATTTATCAAGCTCCGAATACAAGAATCATAAAAAAAATTAAAACATTTTTTGACAGAAAATTTGATTTTTTTTTTGAATTTATTATACCCTGAGGCTGAAAAAACTCTGAATCTGAAAATCCACCATCTCCAAGCAAAAGGCAAAGCTCCCATTTCAATATCATGGTCGCACTGAGTTTCGGATAAAGAAAACATTTTTGGCAGTAAAATCAGACATTTGGTGGGTAAATCTGTTTTTGTGGGTAATTTTTTGCCGCAACTGATTTTTGTGGGGTTTTATTTATGATAAGGTCCAAACGGAAATTCGGAGTTGGTCAGACTTTTTAAATAGAAATAATGAGATAAAATCAGACAAATTGTAACAGTTTAGATTCTGTCTGACACAATATGAGCATAAGTGTTCTTTTTTTGCAAATTACACACAACTTGTGGCACATGTTTTTCTTACATTTGTGTGTGCATGTACTAAAAGGACACAATTTAACATCTATTTTGGCAAATCATGCAGAAGTTGCAGCACATACTTTGCTTAAAACATTTGTGCCCTAATAGAGTCAGTTATAGTGTGTAGCGCCAACTCGCTGACACAATTCAGTTGCAGCAATGAGAGCAAGTCAATTCAAGATTTTCAAATTAAGGTCAGGTTCAAGATGCAGCCTTGCATCCATACCCTTGTGTGCAATTCATTAGAGTAGGTTGGGGGTTTCATATGTATTAATAGGGTGCACTGCCCTGCTTACTACACCAACAATTGACATTCTGAGGTCCTCTTAGAAATAAAAGCACCTTCAGTATATAAATGTCATGTAAGATCCCGTTTGTAGTTTACTATGCACAGTTTTTTTCTATAGGCAGAACCACAGAGGAGAATCTAAGTGTACACATTTATACGGGCGTTACTTTAAATTGAATGTGAGTAAATCTAATTATATAATTATCTGACCTATAGCAATGGTACTACACATTTTTTCCTTTTGTAGATATAAAGAAACACGAGTGCACCACTACTCTATATCTTATATTCATTCCCAGGGACTAGTGGGTCCCATGTTTTAAGCGGGTGCCGCCACCTTGATTTCAAAAACACAAAGCGCAAAGTCCACCGATCAAACTGCAAAACCATCCGACTTTTGTATTACTTACCTTATTTCTATCACATCCAACGTGATGCCTGTGTCTTTTCCTTGTGATAAATGGCATGTTGTAGGAAACATAGATATTGAGCCTTGATGAAAGCACAATATTTCTGACAATTGGCAGATTGCTGTGTGATATTTTTAAAGCGCTAATACAGCAGAGAAGAGATAAAATAGCACATTGGTAGTAATATTCTTTTTTATCATGACTAATTGAGTAGTTCACCTTTTAATATGATATAGAATAGCCTAGTCTTAGTAACTTTTAAATGGGACTTTTTTTTGACTTGCATTTATCTACTGCCTCTTTCCAGCAAGTATCACATCTGACACTTTCAGAATTCTCCCACCATGCCCTCCCTTGCAGACTCCCATAACATACCTACTAACATTGTAAAAATGAGGCACTCAACTGGTCTGCATTGCACAGCAATAAAAACATTTGGTCATGCCCATGTTGTAGCCACACCCCCAAAATCACACTAATTAACAAAAACACCCCATTTTACAGACATAAAAAACACTAGGTACTTTCATACTGCATTTTATTACCAACACACTATGACCTACACAGTGGCACAGTCTAGCTCTGCCCCAAGATAATCATAACAAGAAATCCTACAGACAGCCCCAAGCCCTGTATAGATCAACACTCCCAAAACTACCATCTCCAGGTGGCTGCACCTTATATAATGTTGGAAAGTGGCATCTCCGTCTCATCTCGCTTGTTGGGAAATACACCTTAATAAAAGCATACCTCCTGTATCTAAGAAATCTTCCCAACATAAACAAGGACTTGTTTTTGTTGCCCTAAAAAAAGTAAATTTCTGTATTACTTTTATCATTGTACAAGACCCATTAGGGGTATACATCATTGCATGTTGTTTATACATCAAAAGTTATCCATCATAAATCATTTTATAGCTAAATATATATATATATATATATATAT
>CM044434.1:68614578-68627188 GCA_024363595.1 Xenopus borealis | reverse complement strand
CTGGCCACATGTACTTTTAATGAACCAATAAATAGTGGTTATAATTTTTGAGGTGCTGTGCCCTATATTCTCTTTTTTTTTTTCTTTTTTGAATCATGTGAAAGAGCCCTACATGAATGAATGCACACCTAGTGCTATGGAGACTTTCTCTGGATATTTAATATAGGCTTACAGTCTAATGTCTTGTTATTTTTGTTCAGTTTAAAGGAAAGACTGGCAACACAAGCTCATAACCAAGTAACTGCCACAGGTAAATGTCTGGCAGAACAAGTTCAAGATCTGATGGACAGACTAGGGTCAACCAGTGGGCAGGCAATAAGCACATATAGTACAGAAAAAGCAAGAACTACAGGCATCAATTATAGCCAAGAACATATCAATTAAATAAAACAAAAACAGGTAGGGCTTTCAAAGCATTGTCATTTTTTCCAATCATCATTATAATAGTAATAATACAGGAAATAAACACGAAGGATGACCAAAATAACCCCCAGCAATTCACAGTTGCTAAAGCAAACATATGTCAGAATTATATACATACAGTATGTATCCTCAATAGTGCGTACATCTTTCCTAATTCATGCAAATTAAAAGGAAGCAGTTATACTACATAGCAGCTGTATTCCTACTTTTTCCTGCAAGGTTTGACTTTACTGTATTATAGATCTATACAGACCTTCACCTTTTACTCTGGCAAGATCCTATGTTAATAGATTAGTTTGGCTTAATTTCGTACAATCCACAGTGTACATCTGCAGATTATGTTTGACAAGTAATTACAAGAATATAAGCGTGAGTGCTTAGCACATCCAGAACAGAATTCACTTCCCAACTGCGATGTTTCCGGATAAAATGAAAAATAAAAGAAAACAAACAAAACCCTCTCACTTCTTGGGTCGCCAGAGGAAGTGTTGCATAGAAATGGGAGCCCAGAGCTATTTTGAAACCTGGCTCAAGCCAATGTGGTTTTTGCTTTACATAAGAAAAATAGAATATTCTAGCATTCTTCTGGCATATCAGAGTTGGAGTCGGTAGATTGACTGCATGACTGTGGAAGCTGGCAAGAAAACATTCTGTTTGGATCAGAGTGTTGGCTTGCAATGGGAAAACAAAGTACATGACTGATATTTTGTTTCCAGCCTTTGAAATGCGTAGTTGAGACTGGTGACATTGAATCTCGAACTCGCCAAGTCACAAATAAATGTGTATTTCATGAATCTCTGTGTCTTCAGGGGAAATGATGTGTGGCCACTGATGTAAACAATACTTTGGTTAATGTCCAATCGATCTAAAATTATAGCAATAAATATATTGAAATGGATTTCAAATGAGGGTTTTATAGTACTGAATGATTATGATGTTAAAGTGGTCTGTTTGATACATTTTATGTTAAAATGTATAATGTAGGCATATCTAAAACTAGGAGTGCAGGAAGGTAGGACCATTGACTAAGAGAAAAATGAGGCCCATGTACAATTAGGCAATAGAAGAATTAATGAAAGACACTTTCGTGCTCAAAACTGACATTAAAGTGATGTTTTGCACAATTATTTAGGCACAAGTCTGCTGTGCCTATTAACATGAAAACCTGCAGCTCCACAGATTCCCTGTGTCTGTAGGAGAACTTGCACATGATTCTTAAACACTGACCGGGAAGACACCATTGTGTTTGCTGCAAGTACTCAGAAGTACAAGGAGCATGTCTGAACACAAATACTTTGAGGGGGTTATTTATTAACGTTTGAATGCTACAAACTCAAAAAAATTTAGTTTTTTTTACTATAAAATCAAGATTAATGATACCCTGAGGATGCAAAAAGGCCAAATCCAAAAATACTCCATTTTCAAACTGTTGAGGTCCTGCAGAAGTCAGTGACACATGTCCTATTTGGAATTTGTAGATATTGTGGTCTGCACTGGATTTCTTACAATAATCTGAACATTTTGGTCTTTTCACAAACAAATTCGGACTTTTTGGGTGTCAAATTGGAAAAATTCAGACCTTTTCTGCAGCAATCCAAAAAAGTTTTTACTGATCTGAATTTTTAAGTGGATTCTAGTTTGGTTTGAATTTTTTATGAGAAAAATTGGGATTTTGATAAATAATGCCTTTAATGAATAGTGTCAATATGTAACAGATAGACAGACAGACCATTTTTCAATGACCACACTTGTGGATGTGTTCATAAATTTTTTTTTTTTTAAGGAAAGAGGAACTGTCATAAAAAGCAGAGGATTTTTTAAGATGTTTTAAGTAAAAGGTATACTAATATTAAATGACTTTAGTTTTACTAGGTTTTACGCAGATTTGCATTCCTGCAACTCCTAGTAGATTGCAGATTACTGTACCTATAATTCTTTCATCCTACAGTGTGCCTTTGCTGTATTGGTAGAGAAAGGTTTAACCACACAGCCTCTGGAACAGTATAGGCAATTAGGCAGCTTCTTGTCTTGAGCTAATGTTGTCACTTTGCAACAGGAGGTCAGTATCTACAGTATAATGTAGTAGCTGAGTTTTTTTTAGTTTTAAGACCTGTACAGCTGTGCCAATACAGAAAAGAGGAATCTGGAAAGAGTGTATATTGTTTAAGGTAAGATAAACTTCTCTTTGGAAAATTGCACACTAGAACATTAATCCCTTTACAGTGGAGCCATGTGCTTAAACTATAAAACATGTGTCGGGATCCATTTGAATTAATCACTACCAACTGTGAAAACAATACAGAATTGCTAAAATTACAAACCTTCTAGTTACTAGTTAGACTCAAGGGTGCATATACAAACACATATCAATATACATAAACACATTTGCAACATGTTAGCACCTAAAAAAGTTGGGAAAGTTCTCCCAATAATAAAATGCAACAGAAGGACAGACATACCAAACTAGAAAACATCAGTTAACAGAGAACAGTTTTAAAAACAGCATTCATAAGACAAGACCAATGGAATGTATTGTGTATTTATTATGTATTAGTCCAGTCATTTTTTTTTCATATTTCACCACCAGTAATACATTTCTCAGAAAAAGGTAATGTATTTACAATATTTTCCTGGTTTGAAAAAATGTTAAAATATATAACTGCGTTGCAAGACTTTTCCATAGACTTACATGGTTTTCAGCTGCCCAGTGCTGGATAACATTTTATGGAGAAAGTGGGAAAATACTTTGGTAAATGAGCCATATTTTCTCTATTGTGGAAAAAGTCATGACAAGTTTCAGAATGTGACAATTTTCAGAATGTTAGAACAATAACTTAACCACTGCACACTTTACAGAAATGAAGTCCCACTTAGTTAGACCCCACTCAGTTTGAGAATTTGGAACAGCCTCAATTCTAATGAATTCATCTAAGAAACAAATAATGTTCATAGTAACTGAGTTAACATAAATCCATGTTAATGGCATAACAATCCTATTTGTTTGTTTTGTTTGTTTAGTCTAAAAAACTCCATGGTGGCCTAACAAAGTTGCGCCTGGCTCCCCCTGCAGAAAAAAAAATCAGAGGGACCCAGCACACTGCAGCTCCAGCCCAGCACTCCCTCCACTCCCCTTCCCAGTCGTGCCCCCCACTCTCCCAGCTTGCACTGAAGAAGGTGAGAGAGGCTGGGGTGATTTTATTAACTATAAAAAAGCAGACTGGGACCCCGAGGATTCTGTTTCCTCTATACACTGAAACCTGATTTTAAAGGGCAAGGAAAGTGTAAAATAGAACAAGGCTAGAAATGCTGTATTTTGTATACTAAACATGAACTTACTGCACCACAAGCCTAATCAAACAAATGATTTATGCTTTCAAAGTTGGGCACAGGGGGCTGTCATCTTGTAACTTTGTTATACATATTTGCAAGACTAGACTACATACACATGCTCAGTGTGGTCTGGGCTTCTTAGGGATTGTCATAAATGATCAAAAAACAAAGCTGCTTGAGTTCTGCATGGCTGGTAAGTAAGGCAGGGGCTCCCCCTGCTGTTCATAAGTATGATTGTTTCCCTTCCAGAAGTTAGGGGCCGTCTGACAATTCCTATCCACAGTGCTAAATGAAGGGAGAATTTCACTGCATACATTCAGGTTTCTTATAAAAACAGTACACATTTTTTATTAAATTTAATTGGAGATAGATTTCTTTTTCAATAAAGAAAGTAAAAATGGGATTCTGTGTTTTTGCCTTTCCTTGCCCTTTAAGTTTTCCCGCATTTACATTTTAATGAATTTTAATAGGTGCATTTCCCTGATTTTACATCATGTTTTCCAGGATTTCACATAAACATGTTGTCCTGATGTTCCCAAAAATAGCTGTGATCGTTATTAGTCAAATAAAGATATTTAAGATACTAACCAGATGTATGTTTTGCCATGGCTCTGTCTGTAAATGGTCAATTCCATTTAGTCTGCCCCTCATAAAGTGCTGCACCAGTCACTTATTGCATATGTGGCTGGCAAAGAGGCACATGCCCCCATAATATAATGTGAAAGCTGCAATGCTTAACCCTTGTTATTACAGTAGTACTTATTGTATTAGAAAGTAAAACTGACTCCTATGCTTATATCCTGCTAGTACTTGAAGAAAAAGTTGCTTTTACATATTTCTCTGATTTTACATTTTCCCGCATTTTTTCCTGGTCCCCTGAAAAACTTAAAATGGGGGTTCTACACCAGTGGTGTTCCAGATCACAGAAGCATCAATTATATAGAAAACTATTCTTCCCAAGCATTCCCAATAATAGATACCAAAACTGTGCCACTACTGTTGCAGTTATTCCAGCAGAAACATGTTTACAGTAATGCAAATGGTATATAGTGCTGCGTACATAAGTATCGCTATATAAAGTAGAAATTTACTTAAAATGATCCCAAACACATACTGCATATACCAGAAAAATAGCAGCAGTGATACCCAACACATATATTTGCATTTCCCACACACTCCTACACACACTCATGTAATAGCACAAAAGCAGCAGAAATGGCAGGACTAGCAACATAATGTGAAGGCACTGCAGCATATTTATATCAGTCATGTAGCTAACAACATTCAGCAGTCATTAAATAGTGCTGACAGTGGTTAGCAATCAAATTGAAAAATATACTCAGGAGGCAATTTTTGAAGCAAAGAAGGAAGCCTGTATCCTCTACAGTCCTGCTGCCCAAATGATGGACTTTTGTTGCCTTTCCAAAAATCCAGGTATGCGTCAAGAAATTAAAGATTACAGCCAATATGATTGCATGCTCACTAAAGAAAGGGATCCGGTTTCAATCTCTGTCAATACAGCATTAAAAATAACATATTATGGTGTACTCTGGAGATTCTCCTTAGCTGTAAAACTATAAAGTATAATTTAACTATAGTTCCAGCAGTGTAAGCCAAACATTATGATAAGTGAGATTGTAAAGTTATAAGGCTTTCTTTAAAAGACACATTCCAAGTAAAACTAGATTCTGTGAGCAATATGGACATTTTTATAGAAACTGATCCCCAGGTTACCTGCTTAGAATAAGAAACAGATTGGAGTTGCTGTTGCTAATTTCACAGGGATATCACCTTTTGTTCTTTCAAAATACAATGGTTACGGTCTCCTTATGCAGTTAATGTCATAGTCCATGTACAGTGGAATGTATATGTAAGTCTATGCCAAACCTCAAAGAAAAAAATGTGATTAATGGGGCTGGATCAATATGGGATTTCAAAAATATACAACATGCCAGATGAGTGGCCTGCATTTTATTTTGGCATGTGATGCTCATGTGATTGTTACATCATTGGTTTCATGATTTCCTAAAGAGTAATGGGATAACTTTTTTATCTGCACAGAGTATCCTATAACATTTTGAGATAAGATAGAATGGGCAGTAGGTTATTTTTGTTGGGTTAAAAGGTTAACAGAGATATTTATATGCAGGTCAGACTGGGGGAGTACATCCCTCCTCTTCCCCTGAAGATTCCCTGTCTTTTGAACAGAGGTGTGCACAGAAGTAGTTTACCAGGGTGAGAAGACATGGTTAAGATTTGGGTAAGAGTCCTGCAATGGCATTTTGCAGGTTATGGTCAGGAGCGAGTTAAGGTTTTTGCAGAATATGGCCAGGTGTGGGTTGAGTTTGGATTTATGGTTTGAGGTTTGTGGTTTGCTGTGTGAGATCACATCCTTGGTTCTTTATAACAGCTTTAAATAAGGGGTAATATGTTATGCCTTTCATTACAGGTCCTGGGTTATAAAATGATCAGGTCGTTATTGTTTTAATCGTTTGAAACTTTAGTTCCAGGTTGGATGCAGGCATACTTACTTGCCTTGCTAATTGGATTTGGTGTTCACCCTTAACTATAGGTTTGGTTGATGCACCCAAATCACCAACTTAAACCAGGGATTTACTTTCCTGTGTATTATGAAAGAAGTTCACGTGCTGAGCAGGACCTGGGGTCTGTGCATAAACCTGGCTCACTGGACAAATTATGCCAGTTTATAAATACAAATAACAAAAATATATATTTATTGGTGAAGGGTTTTTTTCTCTCTGGTTCCAAACCACCAAAACATCCATGTGAATATGAAAATGCTTACAAAACCCCACAATGACTATTTAATGATTTTACATTTGTGAAAAAGATGTTAATTGAAGTTTTTTTTAATCCAACAAGTTTCTAATTTTTGAATTTCCATTGTTCATACTTGGTTGATTTCCATTCCCAATGGCTTTGTTGTTTGTTTCAGTCTTTTAAAGCTTTTATTAAATATGGGCTGTAAACTGAACAGAATCAAAACCGATGGTTTGTGGTCACATCTGAGAAACACACAGGGTTAAGCTTTCATGCATTTTTTACAAAAGTAGATGTTGGGAAAACTCTGTAACATCTGCTAGAATCGCATTTCCAGGGCAGGTTGTTTAAACAGCCTCTATTATGGCTATAATGTGGCCAGAACTTTAAAAACAATAGCTATCAAATTCCTCTGTAATTGTAACATGAGGATTAGACAGGGTTAAAGCACTACAGGGTCATTGTGTTGGTTTTACCATTCCCAAGACCCTGCGGAGATGTTGAGTTTTTCCAGGATAGAGTATACATCCATTTAAATCAGATCACTGAAACAAAACCATCTTGGCTGCTCCAGATATAATGATGGCTGTCATGTGCTGGGCAATTTCATGAGACGAGACTAGGCAGATCACTCCATTCATGTGTTCTACAACTGATAAGATTCCAAGTATATTTTCAAACAATAGCAAGAGAATGTAATGTCTTACAACAGAGACATGCCAGCTGTGCATAATGATACAGTGACAGAGGGATCTGAGTTTGGGGAGCTGTACATTGAATTGATATTCCCCTGCCTAAATCTGCCTGTATTATGAAAATCTATTGGTTAGTGTACTAACTGGGTTATTCCTATTTAAATAATTAGTATCTTTCTGGAGAGCAGTCATTTTTAAATAAAGCAAACAGATATATAACCTAATTGCTTGTGTGCTAGCTAAACTGTGGATGGAAAGTCTCTTATTTTTTGCAGTCAAATTTTACCTTTTTGTTGTGCTATTCTTCTAAGCAATTAGGTTCCGATCTGAGACCTTACCAAATGCTTACTTACACAAAAAAACTTTCTTTCTATAAAGAAGAATTTCCAGTGCACACATACAGAGGATTGTTTAAAAGATATGGTATAGGATATTGAAAATAAGTAAAACAATAAGCCAATTCCAAATGAAACCTGAAGCCACTGAAGTAAAAGAAGCACTTTGGGTGAAACTTATTTCTTTCTGATGAAGAGCTATCAGGATAACCTTACAACAGAGTTTACAACAGAGCCCTGTCCTTGCCTCCTGCCCTAAGAAAAGCAGTAAGGACAGAGCTCAGCCACACCCAAGGCCATATTTACAAGCAGGCAACCAAGGACCTGTGCCTAGATTACATTTTTTGCAAGAAAAAAAATCTCGGCTGTTGCCAGGGACTTCTAAACGTCTAAATCCAGTAGTGGAGCTGAGGGTTAGAAGGAACATTGTAGTATGTGGTGGGCTTAAGTGACATCACATGTAGCTGGAAGTGACATCCCTCATACCAGTGCACATGCACAAGCTGGGAGGGTTGCACTTCAGCCTAGGATGGCACCAAACCTTATTACAGTGTTGGCTACACCTCTTGATGCTGCTCTCCTCCCCATGTGCCAGCTTTACTGTTGCTCAATACAGAAAGGAGAATTCCCTGGGATGCTGTCAGAGGTGCTCTTCAAGGAAAGGGTTAATCCTACTTGAAGCCTTCAATAAATCAACTGCTGTGGAGGCTTTTTATATGGACTTTGTCTCTGCCTGCATGTTGCCTGGCAAATAGGTTTTGTGTGCTGAAATGGGGTGTTGTGGATATTTGTAGTCAATGTGCCTTTATGCCTTTGATTTGTGTTGATCCTTGGGTACCTTCTTTTCTAGCGTATTAGTTACAACCCAGCTCCATTTAATCCCGGTTATTCTGCTATTTCCCCCCTTGTGTATGATCCTGCTAGTGTCCTGGCTAAACTTCTGCCTCATCCTTTAGTATCGTGCCTCCCTCCTTGTGTATGGGCCAGCCTATCTGACCATTCTGAGATTCCTGGTGTTCTCAGTAATGCTGTTCACTCACTGTCTCTCTTCAATGTTGTGTGTTATTGTTCTGCATCCAGCAAGGGCAATTTTGATGATTTTTTTGCCACCCCTGGTAACTTGTGAGCTGCCTGAGTCGAATGTCTCAACTTGCTTCATTGGTGTTGCGTTCCTGGCATCCAGCAGTACAAGCAAGGAGCTGTGGTGGCTAATGCAATTCTTAGCACTGTTGTGAGTCATAGTTTTGCATCCAATTATATTCACAGCCAAGGAACTGGGGCATGCTAATGCAATTCTATTGACTGTTGTGAGCTGCAGTTTTGCATTCAGCTATATTTGCAAGAAAAGAGTTGGGGCTAGTTAATATAGTTCCTGACCTCTAGGGTACCACATTATTTACTGGTATTACAGTCTCAGCCACTGAGATTCAGAATGTATGTCTTAAAACTCTAACATATACAAGTAAGTGAAAATGAACACCACTGGGCACTCTTTCACCTCTTAGTGATCTAGCACTTATAGTCCAGGGAATAATGATCTCTTTTGTCAAGGCCAGATTTATACACAGGGTGCCCCTCGGCTGGGACCACTTGTTGCCCCCTTTTCCTGTTTCTGCCCCCCCTTCATATGCATGCACAAAGTCTTATCTCGTTGGGTCCACAGCATAGAGCTATGTCTTCTGAACCCATTGCAATGCGGCTGGGTGACATGCCACCCTAAAATTCTGCTGCCCTAGGCCCAGGCCTTTGTAGCCTTTCCACAAATCGGGGCCTGTTTGTTGTGTTCATTTTAAAGTAATGCCACCAATTTTCCACACCATTACAAAAATGATTAAGCTGTTTTAGTTTACTTAGTTTACACAATTCACCATCACCATTTATTGTAAATATTGATAAATATGCCTCTTGGTGTCAAAGTACCATGTATATTCATTTTTATTAGGGATGCACCGAATCCTGGATTCAGTTTGGGATTTGGCCAAATATGAATCCTGCTGAAAAAGGCCAAATCCTTCTGCCTGGCTGAACCAAATCTGATTCATAATTTACATATGCAAATTAGGGATGGGGTAGGAAATTGCATGACTTTTTGTCACAAAACAAGGAAGTAAAAAAACGGTTTTCCCCTTCCCAGCCCAATTTGGATACGCAAATTAGGATTCGGTTCTGTCTTCGGCCGAATCTTTCGCGAAGGATTCAGGATTCAAAATTGTGGATTCGGTGCATCCCTAATTTTTATACTCTGAAATGTGCAGCCCTCACTGCAAAGCACAATAGATTTTAGTAAGCACAGTGTTACTTACACTATTATGGGGTCAAGAAAAATGTGTTAATCTCATGCTAGACATAAAACGCTCTGCTGAAAAGCTTTCATTTGTTCAACATAATAACGTTTTTCATCATCACAGTATATGAATCACTGTTCTTCTCCCAGATGTCTCTGAGTTCATTTTATAAAATCCTCATACAGCTATGTTGGATAATAATTTGTGTGAACTACTTTACAGCCCAATTATAAACATATGGTATTCTGCCATAAAATGACCAATGAAATAATTTAAATGCCTTTGATGAAGGTGAGCTATGACTCGCTGTCTTGAAGGGTGTGCAGATGAATGATCACTAGGGATTATGTTTCTCCAAATCCCCATGATGCCTGTGGCCTAATAAATGTCTGCTTTATGTTATCAGTAAGAATGTAATCAAAGGCTACTGATATAATGTAAATGCAAGGGGCTCCTAATCATATCATTTGTGTTCCCATCACAAAAAGCAATGTGTATCTATATAATGGGCTATCTTTACTAATGTGTGAATTCTCAAGAAAATTATTCTCGTATTTTCTTGACATTCAAATCAGGCATGTTATAATTTCCATCCATCTTGGCAAATTAAACCTAACCTTAAATATAATAGATGACCTCCAGACTCAACTGTGTTTGCTTTTTTTTTCCCTCTCAGGTTTCTCTCAGATTGTGAGATTTGTCGTTCACATTTTCTAGAGACTATGGGGCAAATTCACTAAGATCCATAAAGTCGCTAGCGTTCGCCGCACTTCGCCAGGCGAATTTTCGCCAGCTCTACGCAAATTCACTAAAGTGCGAATTTACACTCAGGTCGGCGAACGGTAGCGCAGTTGCGCTAGTGTTACTTCGCTAGGCACATCGCTGATACGCTAGCGAAGCCTAATTTGCATAGGGCGGGAACTTTAAATTATAATAGAAGTATATGTTACAGCCACTACATTCCACTACACAAGCCCAGGAAACCTTTAATAAATTAAATAAAGTTGTCCTATTGCCCTACATGTGCCCCCTGTACAGTTGTGTTGCCATATGTTAGGAATTGTAGGGGGAAGAAGGGTAACCCCCCCAAAAAATATCGATCTTTTTCAGACTATCACCCTCCTATGCTAATAATACACCATTTTTTTTTCAACCTCCTATCTATTGTATTGAACTTCGCCTGGTCAGACCAGGCGAAGTAATGTCTAGCGTAAGTGCTTTCAGGAAAATATTCATCTTAGTGAATTTGTGAATTTACGATCCTTCGTCAGTGAGCAACTTTGCCTGGTGTAAGGGTGCGAAGTTGTGCAAGTCTGTCTACTTCACTAGCGAAAATTCGCCAGAGTCCATGTTAAGTGCATTTGCGAAGTTGCGAAATGACGTCAGGCTGGCGAATTAGCGCTAGCTTCGCGCTTTAGTGAATTTGCCCCTATAGATCTTGAAAGCATAGTTGAGCGGTAGTTGAACAGGCTTTCTTCCTGGAACGGAAGCCATAGATCCTTGACAAACATCTAAGAGGAAATGCAGTACAGTACAGAAATCTCTTCCCATTTCTCATGGGTTTCCTCCAAGTCACAGTAAAAGTTTACAAGTGCAGGACCAAGGTGATCCATCACATTTGCTAATTTTAAGCTTAAAGCTAGAGTATGATGGCTGCATGGCACTTCCGTACTTTTCCTATCGCTGTAGTCCTTTTGAGCCTCTGAAATAAACTGAAATATTTGCCCTGATGCTTCCGTATCTTCCGTATCTGGCAAAATCTGTAGCCAATATGTGTGATGAAAAGCTCAGTCATATGAATCAAGACAGATTGATTATTAACTTGGTCCAGACACCCGAGATAATATCTGATTTTGGTGTCATAGTCACAAATGATTTTTTTTAAATGCTCAAAACAAAACATCATAGCATCATATTAGAATGTAATTGATAGCACCAGTTTCCAACACTTCTTATCATTGAAGAAAGGTTATAACAGATGAATTATGAAACAATAAGGGGCAAATTTACTATTATTCCCCATAATTAGCTCGACCAAATTCGATATTCGATTAGCATTTGATCGTCGAATGCTAATCAAATAGTTTTAGGCTACCTTTTATTCGATCATTCGATGATCGAATACAAATTTATTCGATCAGTCGAATAATTTATTCGATCGCTCGAATAAATCATTCGATCATTCAGATAATTTGTACGATCCGAGCGATCGAAGACTTCGATCGTTCGAATCCTATTCGATCAGGACTTAGCCTCCTAAGCCTATAAGAGTGCTCCCATAGGCTTCTATTGCAATTCAGTAGGTCCAATCTGGCGAAGTAGGCAATCGAATAAACTTTAAAATTTTAATCCTTCGCTGATCGAATGATCGAATATTCGTTCATTCAAATCTATTCGAATGTTTTCATTCATTCGACCATTCGCTATTCGATGATCGAATATGCCAAAATTTGCATATTCGACCAAACAAATAAATCCTACGATCAAAATTCGATCGAATTCGATCGAACTTCGATCTATTCACGTGAATTTAGAACATCAGCCCCTAAGTCTCCAGTGTAATTCTCGGAGCTTAAAGGGAGTAGAGGCTTATTCAATGTTAGAGTAGAGCTCACTGTAGCAGATCAGTAGTCATTGGTGTAACTACACAAACCTGGGTGCAGAATTTGCCCTCCGACCCCCCAGAACTCCATGCCAGATATGGACTCACTCACAGATGGAAACACCTTTAAAATACTGCACTGGCATTCTCAGTTAATGT
>CM044434.1:68604462-68614474 GCA_024363595.1 Xenopus borealis | reverse complement strand
CAAAAATAAAATAAAATGTGCTATTAGAATGTAATTAATAATATCAGCAGTTTCCAACACTTAACAGTTATCAGTGAAGAAAGGTTATAAAAGATGGATTGTGAAATAATAAGTCTCCAGTTTCATACTCAGAGCCTAAAGTGTCATTCTTAAAGCCTAAAGGGAGTTGAGGCTTGTTCAACGTGAGAGAGAGTAGAGCTCCAAGTGAGAGTGGCTATGTCAGTCAGAGCACATGACATCACGTGCAAACACTGAGCTCCATTATCCCGCACCTTTAGTTGGGCATAATATATTTTGCCAACAGGTGCCCTTTAAGCAAATGCTGCTTTCATTAGCATTTACATTTACAAATAACTTTTTAAGCACTGATAATTTTTTATAAATCCATATTGGAAAGTTGCTTAATAATTGAAAGACCAATGAACCAGTTATTTTTAGGATTTAAATCTATACAAATTCTATACAAATTAATTGACATCTCCAAAGTTTTAAACAGGTTGCATAGCTCCCCGCCTGGATCATCTTTATACCCTAAGGGGCCGATTTACAAAATTCACATGTATTCATGTGAATAAAATCGAATTTGATCGAATTTGATGGAATATTTGATTGTAGGATCTATTCGATTGGTCGAATATGCAAATTAGAAATATTAGATCATCGAATAGTGAATGATCGAATGATCGAATAGATCCGAATGATCGAATATTCGATCATTCGATCAGCGAAGGATTTAAAATTTTTAAATTATTTGAATGCTAATCGAATATCGAGGGAATTCTAATTTTTTTGGGGGAATAATAGTAAATTTGCCCCTAAGTCTTCTAGAAAATCATGTAAACATTAAATAAACCCAAAAAGCTAATTTTGCTTCCAATAAGGATTAATTATATCTTTGTTTGGATTAATTTCAAGGTACTGTTCTATTATTACAGAGAAAAAGGAAATATTTTTTTAAAATTTGGATTATTTCATAATAATGAAGTTCATGGGAGACAGCCATTCCATAATTCAGAGTTTTTTAGTTAACATGTTTCCTGATAATGGATCAAATATCTGTATATCAATTAGGTAGCTCAAGATAAAAGTACATGGGAAGAAAGCAGGAAAAGAGCAATAGCACATTTATGATGAAGATAAGTCTTCCCCTTGTGTCAGTGTATGATTTGCTGATTAGTCAGGTTGATGGTAGTATTGACTTGAATGCTTTGGCTTCAATTTTATGTGAGTGATGTGTGTGTGAGCTGAGTGATAGAGCAGTTATTTTCTTTCCTCTATCCATGAGGGGTTACTGAAGTTTTGCTATTTCAGTCTCTTTTTTGCAAGCAAACTCACAAAACACATATCCAGTTATTCACATGCTTTTTAAAAGTATTGGACCATGCTAATTTGATTTAAATTGTATTGTGATTACAATAGGGTTAATTTGATTTAAATTGCTTTCAATAAAGCATTTCTTAGTTGAATCCTTTTGTAAGAGGAAGCATAGTCGTAACTTCAGTGGAATAAACATACTGTAGATCTTATAGCCAATTTATAGTATGTCATGCAGACACATTTTGCATGGGCTGTTTGCAGGCTGATTGCTAAGTACATTTTTCAGCCAGATACTAGAGAGGATAGGAGCTTGTTGCCAACAATGTCTTTTAAGAGGACAAAGTATGCTAAAAAATTGTGTTTTATTTATAAGGCACATATTGCCAGTAGATTGTATTAGCTAGTGCTTTGAATTCATCAATTTGAAGCTCTAAGTTCACAAAGCTGGACATGTCAAGCTGGCCACACAGCAGATAAATTGAATGTAGTTTGTTTTTACACACGCATATGCAATGGAATACTACTGGTTCATACAAGAGATAACTGCTAAACAATCCAAAAAAGTAAAATAAACCAAACACACTGCAGACAAAGTCAGTAGTAGGGATCTTGAAAAACAAGCTACTCTTCTAAATTTCTTCTAAACATAAACATTTTACCATAATTCAACTCAAACTTACTACAAAGTATATTCATGCAACAACTGTAGCTTACTGGTTGCAAACGAGTCCCAATGGTTTTAGATGAATGTCAAATGTCATTCATGGTTCTCAAAATAGAATGAGAACCTTATGTCATAAAATAGACCTCTTGTTGCCAATAAACAGTTTATTTGTAGGTAATGGATGAATAGATTGAAATAAATAAAAGATCTTTACTGTTTCTGGGCTTCCTTATATCAAGGCTGGTACTACTATGACCATGAATATGGTGTAGCACATCATATGCAGCCTAATTACTCTTCAAACTTACTCATCAAATAGAAAATTCCAAAGCATTTCATGTTCACGTTGCATCTATGATAAACATATATATATATATATAGTTAAATTGGGTTGAAGAAAGACAAAGTCCATCAAGTTCAACCCCTCCATAAAGCAATATTATATAATATAGTGAGCTTGATATAAAAAAAGTTTCTATAATATAATAGTAATATTTAAAATGTTATAGTTTGTTTAACCAACAACATACAGCAATTTTACTCTTTGAAATGTTAGTCATGTCAATTTATTGTATGAACTGTTTATTGCTGGATTATTATAAAATTCAGCAAAACGAAATTGAAAAGAAAAAAAAAGTAATTTGACCCTTAAAATGCAATGGCTAACATATGGCATACATATCTCAGGATAGATTACATGCTATACATTGGATAACCAGGGTATTTAAAAGTGATGTCCTTCAAAAACTTGGAGATGTTTTACAGAAACAGGTTGGTTTCCATGTTATATACTGTAGCCAGACACAGTGGGAAATAAACGTATGTAATTAATGTAGTTAATGCTACAAAACTCCTTGATTTAGTGACTCGACTTAAAAAACCAAGGACTAACTTGTACAATTCAAATACAATTGTGACAAGAAAGATATCTAAAGTATCTTGTTCAGCTTTTTAATGACCTTGCTAAACAGTTTGATATTGTTTTTGTGTAAGCACTTGTGCTACAATTTAACTATTCTCAATCTTATTTTAAATCAACATTATATTTACAAAACTGGTGCAATATTAATGATGCAAAACTATGCTGCAGATTGTATTGTATTACCCTAAATCCAGCATGCTTTCCCAGATCTGAATTAAAGCACACTATGCAACTTGCACATAATTTACCCATGCATGTGCTAACTTGCACTCCCATTTGTATACAGCACGTAACACAGTGATCGCTAATTTGGTCATTATTATCATGGTGCTGAATACAGTGTTTGCTTGTGATTCATTTGGCCATATCAGCTGTGTGTAAATGGTGCCACATACAAATGGAGCTGTTAATAATGGGGTACAATTTCACACTTTCCACTGCACGTTGTGTTAGTAAATTAGTCCTATAGACAGGGTTCTGTTTGCTAGTAACTGCCAGGCTTGTTTAACCAATGATCTATTAGCTCACAACTACTGTTGTTGTTAGGGGGTGTTATTGCAATATGTTTAATTAAACAATTTGCATAATTTCAGCAATCTTTTGTATCTTTATTATAATTTTAATTATTCTCATTTAAATACAGTCATATGAAGTTTTGGAACCCCTATGTGAGGACTCACCCTGGTCGTCTAGCGGGGGCGCAGCGGGGACACCCGCCGCACCATCGGCGGGGACGCCCGCTGTGCCATCAGCGGGGACGCCCGCCGCGCCATCCTCCCCCCTCTGTGCTGGTTTCCTAGTGCGCGCGGTTCCGGCTTTTATAGACCTGCGCGTCAGCGCGCAATGGGCGCGAAATTCAAAAGGATTTAAAGAGACATTTTTTCTTTTATCATTGCCCGTGATAGGTTTTGTTCCTGCACCTCTCGTTTAAGTCCAGGTGGCATCTGAGTAGCTGAGGGCTCCTCCCGAAGCCAAAGGTGGTCACACTAATGGTGAAGCACGAGCCGAGACCAGGGTGCTTGGCACTTGTTCTGGTATTTGGGTGCCGACCTTGACACCCTATTAATTCTTTGTAGTTTTGTTTATAATTGACTGAGCTTTCAAAGTAGCAACTTTCTTTCAAAATATAACTATGCCTTATGGAAACTGTAGTATTTCAACAGTGACATAAAGTTTATTGAACAGAAAATATACAATATACATCATAACAAAATTAGACAGGTGTATAAATTTGGGCACCTCAACAGGGATATTGCATCAATACTTAGTTGAGCCTCCTTTTGCAAATTTAACAGCCTCTAGACACCAGCCTTTGATGAGTGTCTGGACTCTGGATGGTGATATTTTTGACCATTCATCCATACAAAATCTCTCCAGTTCAGTTAAATTTGATGGCTTCTTCAAATTATCCCTTAGATTTTAGATGATACTCCTGAACTAGCCACACAGCCCCACAGCATGATGGAACCTCCACCAAATTTGATAGTAGGTAGCAGGTGTTTTTCTTGGAATGTGGTGTTCTTCTTCCGCCATACAAAGCACTTTTTGTTATGACCAAACAACTAAATTTTTGTCTCATCAATCCAAAGCAATTAGTTCCAAAATGACTGGGGCATGAGTGCAGAAAGGGCTTCTTTCATCACCCTGCCATTTAATGTTCTTTGTGCAAACTGCACTGAATTGTAGAACGATGTACAGATACACCATCTGCAGCAAGATGTTCTTGCAGGTCTTTGGAGGTGATCTTTGGGTTGTCTGTAACCATTTTCACAATCCTCTGCATATGTTGCTCCTGTGTTTTTCCTGGCCTGCCAGACATGGGTTTACAGCAACTGTGCCTGTGGCCTTCTTGAGTACATTCCTCACAGTTGTAGTTGACAGTTTAAACCTCTGAGATAGCTGTTTGTAGCTTTCCCCTAAACCATGATACTGAACAATCTTTGTTTTCAGATCTTTTGAGTGTTGCTTTGAGGATCCCATGTTGCCACTCTTCAGAGGAGAGTCAAACAGAAGCACAACTTGCAATTGGTCACCTTAAATACCTTTTGCATGATTGGACACACCTATGAAGTTCAAGGCTGAACGAGCTAATCCAACCAATTTGGTGTTTCCAGTAATCAGTATTAAGCAGTTACATGCATTCAAATTATTGTAAAATTACAAGGGTACCCAAATTTTTGCATAGCCCATTTTTCACATTTGATTTAATTTCATACAACTGAATACTGCTTCACTAAAAATCTTTTTTCAGAAAACACCCCAGTACTTAGATGTTCCTGGCAAATGAAAGATATACCACTGTTATCTTTTTTTATTGAAAGTGGAGTAAATTATTATGCAGGTTGAGAGGGGTTCCCAAACTTTTTCATATTTTCACATTTTTTTCTATTTAAATAAACAAACAAAATACTTTCTGTAAATGGTTTGTAATGTTAGAGATAACATTTTATGCATTGTTTTTTACAGTAGACAAGAGTTCATTTAAGCAAAGCAAGCTGTATATCTTCAACAAATTTCAGTCTTGTTTGTAGACTGTCGCTAACAACAAAAAGGATGAGGCTCTGAGATCATGAAGGAGTTGTATATCACCTCCCACAGACTCTGAATACTCTGCTAACTGTGCTGCAACTCTCTCTCCATTAGAGATGGAGAATGCTGATGTGTGTCAGGAGAAACAAAACCTGCAACCACCCTAACGCCAATACCATAACCTGCACCTGACTAACTTACAAAATATTGCCAAGGTAGGACCACACACTAGAATCCTGCAGCGTGTTGGATACCTATGGGTTACCCGCAAAAACCTACAGTACCCTGTGGGCTGCGGGCAGAAGTTCCGGGTATAGACACGGGTCGGTGGTTCTGCAGGTTAGCAGGTTGCGGGTCGGGCCGCAGGTCTTCTCAAAAGCGAGTTTCACAATTTTTTTCTGATCACCGCCGTTACAATGACAGTACTTCCTGATTCTTGATTGGCAGAGTGACAGCACTTTTTGATTCTTGATGGTCTTTGGGTTGCGGGTTCAGGTTGCGGATAAGGTACTTGCGGGTCAGGGTCGGGTAGCTGGTCCAGGCGGGTAAGAATGCGGGTCGCGGGTCCGGGTTGCAGGTTGCGCGTAGGGGTCAGGTACGGGTCACAAAAAATGGACCCAGGCAGGATTCTGCCACACACAATCTGTATTTATCTCTACCTGATTCAAATACTACTTCTGCATGCACCTCTACTTTTTAGGCAGTGAATGTTCACAAATTAGTGGTACAAACCAAACCGAATAAAACTAAAATTTCAGCCACAACTGCCAGAAAAATTGTTCTGGATACAAGGAAAACCCCATAAATAACTTCAGGTGAAAAACGGGACTGAAAAATGTGGCGTGGCTGTTTCAAGATGCACAATAAGGAGGCACTTGAAGAAAGATGGGCTGCATGGTCGAGTTGCCAGAAGAAAGCCACAAAATATTGCACTTACAATATGCCAAACAGCACAGAGACAAGCCTCAAACCTTCTGGCACATAGTCATTTGGAGTGATGAGACTAAAATTTACATTTTTGGCCACAACCATAAACACTACATTTGGAGAGGAGTTAACAAGGCCTATGATGAAAGGTATACCATTCCTACTGTGAAACATGGTGGTGGATCACTGATGTTTTGGGGATGTGTGAGCTACAAAGGCACATGAAATTTGGTCAGAAATGATGGCAAAATTAATGCAGTAAATTATCAAAAAATACTGACGGAAAATTTGCATTCATCATGGGACGTACTTGGACATTCCAATGTGACAATGATCTAAAACACAAGGCCAAGTTGACCTGTCATTGGCTACAGCAAAATAAAGTGAAGGTTCTGGAGTGGCCATCTCAGTCTCCTGACCTCAATATCATTGACACAAGGAAATCCAAAGGCACACAGGACACAGTAGTGTTTATTGCGAATTGCGGTGCAACGTTTCGGGGTTACCCCCTATGCTTGACAAAAGGGGGGTAACCCCGAAACGTTGCACCGCAATTCGCAATAAACACTAATGTGTTTGATAAGTCCTGTGTGCCTTTGGATTTCCTTGTGTGCACGATTGTTGGGAGGTTGCCGGATCTCCACCATTGAGCACCAGGCGTCTCTGATCAGCCGGTTACAGAGGGTGTGCGAGAGCCAAGACAATTCCTACTCAATATCATTGAGCCACTCTGGGAGACCTCAAATGTGCAGTTCATGCAAGACAGCCCAAGAATTTATGGGAACTGGAGGCTTTTTTTCTGCCAGGAAGAATTGGTAGCTTTACCCTCATACACAACTACCATAAACAACTTCAATATTTCATTAATGTTAAAGGGGGCAGTACACGGTATTAAGAACTGGGGTATGTAAATATTTGATCAGGGTCATTTGGGTAGTTTATGTCGTGATTATGATTTAAAAAGAGTAAAAACAGTTGTTTGACAATAAATGGCTTCAGCCATATCATTCATATTCTCTGAAAAATGGTAAAAAAAAATTGTAAAAAATCATAAATTCCGCCAGGGTATGTAAACTTATGCGCACAACTGTATGGATAGATAGAGAGAGAGAGAGAAATAGCTCTTATATTGATTTACTTTGATTTATCCTACCTCACTAGTATTAATTTGAAAACCTAACCTGACCTTGAGACGCACAGTTGGAGCGTCATGGGAGTATTCTATATTGAATTCTATAAACAGCTCCCTATTTAGTGGGTAAGAAGTATAGGTTGGATTTCATTGGCCTTATTTTGAATATTATACTAAGATACAGGTGTTTTTAAACCTCTCACGCTTTGATAGAACTGTTTGGGATTTGTGGTCCTACAGTATATATAAGTGACTCATATGATGTATAGTCTAGTTGATTACTATCTAAGATCCTTTAGAGATTAACCATGCACTGGATCCTGAGATGGGTTCACTTTATAGGGATAGATTTAGCTCTAAGATGTAATGAAGAAAGCCATATACACCCTCCTGGTTTTGGTTAGAGGTTATACATACTGTTGGTTAGTTCAGAAATGAACTTGACTTTATAATAGGTTTTAAATCTTTAATAAAAACATCATGTGTATATCATATTTAGTATTATAGATAGTATTTTTACTTAGTACTATATAATGGTAATAGGTTCACTGATTGTTTTCATACATGAATTTGGCACATTAGTTGGTTATCATTTGCACATATTTTATCAGTTGGCAACACTGTATTAGTTTGATCATCTGGAAAAAACGAACACACATTACTTATTAAACTTTTTAGAATTAAGCAATAATAGCTGTATTAATCGATTGATAGTGCACAATGCACTTTACTCACTGTGATTAAACAGTTGGATTAAGTATGTGACACTTGTGGGTGTGATGACTGGGGGCGGGGGTATTTAAGTAGTATTGATTCTGGATGTATGCACAACGGTCCCCAGTGATTTGAAACTCGTCAATGCCCAAGTTTGTGGAGATGCAGTAAAGCATTATATTTGCTTCTATTAGACTTTTGCCATGAGTGCTTTCTCATTCAATATTTGATATGATTTCTAGTGAGCACCAAGCCAATGCTATAAAGGAGAGCTCAATGCCAGTACCAAGCATCAATATACATACAAATATTACCCTTCTACCCTTTGTGGTCCAATATTTACTCATTCCCAAATAAATAAAGTCCATTCATTATCAATTGGATACACAATCATACATTTAAGAGGGTTTTAAGAGGGTTAAATGTACTACAATAACCTTTACAAATAATTTTAAAACCAGTGGAAATGTTGAATTATTGTATGTTGCAAAGTGGCTTAGAATGATATCTTTTTCATTAACAGTAGAGCAAATATATAAATACATAAAAAGAGGATACCTTAACTTTACATTCAGATAATGCCAGAAGAAGACTATGAAGTGCTGTACAAATATGATAAACAGTAGATAAATAAGTAAGCACCATAATTTTTGGGTGATGGCTGAATTTTATAAATGAAGGTCTAAAATGTGTATGTATTTTATACTTTCATATATTTTACACATATGACTACCCCAAACCTCATATAAGTGTATTGCTCTTAGTAGGCTAATAACAGATATGTCAAAATATATAAACGATGGTGAAATTCATGAACAAGTAATCTGCTTCTGAAGCTTGTGGGTAGAGGACTCAGAGGAAATAGGGTATGATAGAAACATATACAAATACTATAAAAATAACTCTTCTAAGTAACAGGAAGTAAGGAATGGATTAGGATATATTTCCAGATGGTGGAAGGGCATCCTGGAATAAATGTTGTGCTTGCTTCTTATCTGTAGAAAATATCCATGGTTCTATGTTAGTATGCCAGCTGGAGACATTTATAGCTTAATCTTTGACTGTCACCAACATGTGTAAACGGCAGTGTGCAAGGCAAGGCAAGGAGGTGGAAAGTGTTCTGGGTCCATGTGTTTGGCTGTTGTGGGTGGAAAAATCTTTGGCAGCCTATGATTAGTAAGAGATCTCTTTCATGCTAATCAGGTGTTTCAATATGACTTTAATTCTAGTTAATGCAATCACCATGGTTGGCTTCAGTTTAGTAAAGTATAAGGGCTGCAGTTAAGAGAGGCGGTTCATATACATGAGCCAACTTCTAAATTGTGACTGATAACTGGGCATCCATTGCTGAGCTATGAACATTCTCTTCCAGACAATTACATCTGCAATTTGGCCTTTTGTGAATTCCTGTCTGGAAACTGGCCGCAAACAAGTTTATAACTATATCAAATAGCCAATCTCAGGTGCCCGAGGAGTCTGGCAGTGAACTTTCAGGTTTATTAGCAGCAGTATTTTTCCACCACTGGAATCAATTGAACGGTGAATTAAGGCCCTATACAGATGGAGGTGGAACCTATTAATCTGGATGGAATATGGCAGCTATCAGTGGTATAAACTGTACACTGCTAATGGTAGTTCTTAGCAGTAACAAAAAGTACTAAGCAGATGCACACAGATAGGAAAAGAATGAACTTGTTATGGTGCACCAATTTAAATTTCACACATTTACCCAAATAACTTTATTACACTACAGACTAACAATGCAATATATATAGCAAACAATGCACCCAAAACAGACTATATATAT
>CM044434.1:68569527-68600128 GCA_024363595.1 Xenopus borealis | reverse complement strand
CAGTAGTAGTAATTTTTGCTACAGGACTCACTAAAATGTGTGTATTATAATAAATAAAGTACCCCTTGTTTGAAAATATGATATTAGAAGTAACCTTGGAATTCCATGACCTGTATAAATGCATTCGGCCTCATGCTTTTATATGGCCATCGAACTCCGCGTGCCTTATAATATCCTTATATTTTACAATAAGGGGTTCTTTATCTCTTCTATCTCTTCTACTCTTTTTTACGTAAAAATGGGACCCAAATGTCCACTTTTACTGGGCCTCAAAAAGCCATATAAATTGATATGTGAGTCATTTGGAGCTTTGAGACTGCTGTTGTTCTCTTTCCCTTCATGTCTGAGGGATCTCTGACAGCAGCATTGGTTATACACACTGAGAAGACAAATTACATTAAAGCAAAGTATGCATTCAGGATCATAACAACAACATGTGGTTTAGATAAACCCTGAATCAAATGCTTGTGGCTTGACTAGATCCCAATAGCTTGCAACTCGGCATAGAATAATGCAATGTTTTCCAACTTTTCATGGGACTGATGGGAATTTTTAAGACCAACATACTATCAACTGGACCTTATTAAAATGTCATACATGAATGGCTGCACTGTTCTTCCACAATGGCCCATGGAATCTATAGCAATGAAGCAAAGGGAGGCAATGATATGACTGACTTAACAGAGAATGGGAACTTAATTATTTTGTTGATTGAAACCCCGAGTTAATCATATTGGACATTTACCCCAGCCTTTTAAATTATTACCATTACCTATGTGAGTTTCAATAGAGTCTCACACTATGAATTATTTATGTAATTAACTATTTATGCATCTTCACCAATTCATCATTATCGCTGTACTTTTTTTACTATATATGAATCTATTTACACTTTTTTATTATAATATTAATATATATGGATTTTATGCATTTGCCTACTCATTATTATGTATTTAACATACTTTTTGGTTTTGATACATGAAAAAGATGTTTATATATGGTCAACGTTGAAATAGCAATTTACCAGTGGTTCTATGGACTAATATATTTTCTTTTATTTTATATATATTCGTTATCTATAAATATCAATTATTTGTCATCAAATTTTATCAGGCTGTACCACCGTAGTGCTACTTTGTTATTTTGAGATTTCATCACTCTAAATAGATATTTGTACCCATTTATTGCTTTCTGCTCGACATATTTATACATTATTTGTTATTTACAGATTGATTTAGCTCAAACACATTTACTGTAACATTTTAATTGGTGCGTCTATTCTTTTATTGGTGTTGGTTTATAAAGGTGTTGTCTGAAGGGGGGTGCCCATGCTTCTGATGAAGTGACACAGTAGTCACGAAATGCATCAAGCTTTGTCTTCCTGCCCGCTTGTATTCACTATTTAAATATGGATAAATAAAGTTACTTTTAAGCTGCCTGGCTCCACCATGGATGTTGTTCTGGTTAATAATCTCCTGCATCATGTGCTTAAGCTGAAGAGGCAATGATATGGCCTCCCCTAGTGAATGTACATTATGTAATATATGTGTAAACTTAGGGGCAGGTTTATCAAAGGTCGAATTTTGAATACACTCACAACTTGAATTGGAGGTTATTTAAGAAAAAATTTGAATGTCTAAAACTAGAAAAAATAATCGAAACTGTAATCGAGTTTTTTTCTCTTGAATGTCAGGAAGGCTATTAAAATCTTCAAATGGATCACTGGACTCTATCACTGACTTCTACATAAACTCGACAGGTTTTAGATGTCAAATAGTCGTATTTCAGTTGTTCCCATGGTCAAGGTATGATAAAACTCAACTTTGAATTCAAATTTGGATTATTCCCAACTCAAATTTGTAAGTTATGACCATAAATACAAGTTGAAAATTCGAATTTTCAATTTGAACCTTAATAAATCTGCCCCTTATTGCCTACACATCTTTTATCCTAGTATTTCTAGATCCAACATAACATTTAGTTAGTTAGACTTTGAAATGGGAGAAAAATTTGGTACTAATCTTTACTAAACATTAACCCAACTAATTGAGGATTACAGGGCCCCATATAATTACAATTCCATAGAAGGGCAGTTATAATTATATTATAATTATTAATAACACAGATTGATAAAGGGCCAACATATTTTGAAGCACTATACAAAAAATGGGTATATTCACTGAACATACAGAGTACAAGCAAAAAACAAAAAAGATAACCAATACAAGCAAGGAGGACATGGCCCAAAAATACATTGATGAGAAATTGTAATCAAAATTACCTATTACTCTCTGGTAGGGATCCCTTCTCACTAAAGCAACATGAGTAATGGTATAATAATAAACAAAAAACAAGGTGCTCCAGAATCAATACGAAAAAACTCATCAAATTGTAAAAGTGGTCCGGGTGCACCAGCCCCAGACCCCCAGCTTCAGGGAGCGGCACAGCAAAGGAAAAAAGCAGGGCCAACAGGCATGGGCTCATGACTAAGCACCCTGATAGGTGTGAAACGCGTAGAGTAGATGGAGGTGCATTTGTATTTTTAACTTTGTCCAATAAAGTTTACTTTTATTGGAATCCCCTTTGGTCCTGTGGATCCGTTGAGTGCCTGTTGGCCCTGCTTTTTTCCTTTAACATGAGTAATGTACTGCTAAGACAATGGTGTATAGGGATAATAACAATGGACCAATACAGAGGTTTTGTTAGTATAATAGACAGGTGACAATAGATTAGAAAGGTAAGAAGAGCGCCATTATGCAGTCTAATTACAGGTACCAATGTGTCAGGATCTCGCCGCCCGGAGTCTTACCTGCAGCTGACGTGATGACGTCATGGCATTCCGTTTTTGGCGCCAAATTTAAATATTTAAAGCCCCATTGAACACCATTATGCCGCCCAATTATAGGACCTCTTTGCTACTGTTCCTGGGTGTTATTTTTGATCCTGATTCCTGTATTTTGACCATTACCTGGACTTTATATTGCTTTTGCCTGCCTATATAAACCTTGCCTGGACTTTGACCTTGATTCCTGCCTGATCCTTGCCTGTACCACGTTATTGGACCCTTAACCCCCAACCTTCCTCCTTGGTCCCAACTACACCTCTATGGTGCCTACTAGGCCAACCCTGACATAATAATTGGGCCATGGACCCCACTGAGGAAGCTACACAAGACATCGGACGAGCGCTATGCCGTTTGGCTGATCGCATGGAGAGCTATGAAGCACAGCAGTCTAGCTTTGGCTTAGCCCTAATGGCCATATTGGACAAGTTGTCAGTTTCTCCGCCAGCCTTTACACCCGCTTCAACTCGACCTCCGGAATCTTCTTTCCATTCCTCCGAACCACGTATCCCAGCGCATCCTCTCTACAGTGGCAATCCTCAAGCCTGTAGAGGATTTCTGAACCGGTGTGAAATCCAGTTCACGTTGCTCCCCAGTCAATTTTCTTCTGATCCGGAAAAGCTCTTGAGTGGGCATCACCCCTGTGGGAGAAGAAGGATCCCTTAATTGATCATGCTAATGCCTTTATTTCAGAGTTATGGACTATTTTTGACGCTCCCAGTCGCCTCGCGTCTGCCTCCTCTCAGTTAATACAGATCCGCCAAGGGACTCGGACGGTGGCTGATTATGCCTTAGAGTTCCGTACTTTGATTGCCGAGACAGGTTGGAACAACGAAGCCTACCATGCTGCTTTCTACAATGGTCTCTCTATCCGCCTGAAGGAAGATCTTGTCTCCCGTGAGCTACCTACTCGTTGGGAAGATCTCGTGGCTTTGGCCATCAAGGTGGACAGTCGGCTAAGAGACCACCAAGCAGATAAGGACCATGCCAAGATTTTCCAACCTCCTTCAGTTCCTCGTTTCCAAAGATCCTGGTTTCCTAGTGCACCTCCTGCTACAGTATCTTCGTCTCCCAATCATCCAGTGACTCTTGCTGATGAACCTAAGCAGTTGGGCCTCATCCGTCTCTCTGTGCAAGAGAAATTCAGAAGATGCCTGGAAGGCCTTTGCCTTTATTGTGGGGAGAATACTCACTTTGTCAAAGATTTTCCTGTGAAGCCTAAAGAACTGTACCCCCGGAGTAAGCTTGGGACATCGCAAGTGGCTAGTGTCACCCCTGGTCTCCAAGCAAAAAATCACCAATTCCTTCTCCCTCTACAGATCTGGCTCCTCCATAAGACTGTACAAGTATCAGCCTTTCTGGATTCCGGCTCCGCTGGGAATTTTATGGACCTTGCTTTTGCTAAAGAAAATGGGATTTCCCTATTCCCTATGCGCTCACCCCTACGGGCATTTGTCATTGACGATAAGCCTCTACCTTCAGCCTTGATTTCCCAAACCACGTTATTGGACCCTTAACCCCTAACCTTCCTTATTGGTTCCGACTACTCCCCTAGGGTGCCTACTAGGCCAACCTTAACACAATGGAATACAGAATTAGAATCAGGAGGGGGGATCCGAGTTATATCATGTAGATGGAGGATTAGAATGGAGAAATTACTTTTGGCTTTGGCAACCTGAAGATTATTTGTAAGACACATCTCTGCAGAAAGCTAGATTGCAAAAGGTGACAACAGATATTGTGATATTAGCAACCACTAATCACACATACATAAGCTGGAGCTCATGTTTTCATTAGTCAGTAGTGACTTAGCACAAGGCAATTTGGCTCTGACTGCAAGCCACCATGGGAACCCTGAAGTTACAGTCTGAACGGATGCATTGGTGCTTGCTGCAATATGTTAGCAGCATGTCTGGATGCAAATGCCCTTGTGAATAGCTGTTTTGCATCAGTTGTTGTAGTGCTAGCATTTGTAAATGAGGCTTACTAACTCATGCAGCAAGCAGAGCACAAGGCAATACTACTTGTTTTTCCCTAATCATCCACCTTCAACTGCTGTTCACATAATGGGGGGGGTATTTAAACACACTTGCCGCACACCCCGCACCAATTGTTCATTCCTTTCACTTCCTCAGGCTTGCACTCTCTGTGCACAGGGCTGCCATCGGGGGGGCAAGTGTCCCGGGTCTGAAGGGGGGCCCGTCAGTGCTGCACTTTTCGAAGAGTCGGGCCCCCCTTACAAGCGCTGAAGGAGTGCTGCCTTCTGTCCCAGCAGAATTCAAAAGTGCTGAACAGTTGAAGTCCTGGAGCGGCGGAGAGACCCAAAGTCATGAAGGAGCCGACACTGAAGTCCTGAAGTGGCGAAAATACCCAATATCACAAAAGGAGCTGACACTGAAGTCCTGAAGCCACAAGTTCAATTCTACTGACACCAATGTGGGTTTTTTTTTTAAATCCCCTGGCCACCAATGTTTTATTTTAATACCCTATAGGCCCCTCCCACCATTTTTTTTTTTTTAAAAACTAATTTTTGGGGCCTCAATTTTTTTAACTTGTAAGGGGGGCCCTGGCACCAATGCTTTTTTTTTTAAAAGGGCCCCAAAAATGTTGTTGTGCAGGCCCCATGATTTCTAATGGCGGCCCTTCCTAGGCAGCTACCTATGCTGCCTACCCATAATTGAGGCCTGGCAACAGACAGTTTGCTACTGCAATGTCATTGCTGAATAAATAATGCTCCCTGTGCCTAACATTTTTGCCCTGTTGAAGCCAAATTGTTTATTTTATCTTTACGTGAGAGAGATGATGGAAGTTTACTAAAAACAGTATGTTCATGTGGTCATGTAAGACATTAGTTTAGTTATACTAAAAATAATGATAATGTTTTTAGGGGAAACAAACAATTTGTTGCTGTTACAGTGGTACTGGGGGCTGGCAACTTTGATTATTTTGTTTCTGTTTCCAGCTAGGATCTTTATATTAGTCTAGCATTGGCATGAGAAATGAAAGTTAAACCATGGTTTTGGCCCAGTGCACATATTTCTCATGTCAAGTCACTTGCAAATCCACAACCCATGCTGAAAAATGGTCTGATTTAGTTAAAAATGGTTCTGGATGTGCTACGGAGGATAGGGGGTTCATTTGGGAAAGAAGCTAATCCACTGGTGTGTTTCCAGTGTGCTCTTCTTCCCCGTTAAATCAATCAAATCGTATTTTTCCAGAAAAATTACCTTTTCCCCAACAATACAATACAAGATTCTAAATACCAACCTATAAAGAGTAATTAATGATAGATTTATTTAGACCCTGTTTATTTAGTTTTGGGTTGCATGTGTGCAGTTGAATACAGAAGTTTGGGCAGCACTTTCCAAGTTAAAAGCAGTAAATAACTACTGCAAAAAACTAATGTATTAGAAAACATAGTAAATGTGTCATGTACAACAATTGGCATAGTAAATCAATATTTTGGCACATAATTCTGCAGCATTTTTGCACACATGAGATGCCCAACATAAACTGTAGATGGAGCACCAGGCATATGTTGTTAGTTGTTGGAATTTGAATTGCATAGCTGGAGGTATTTGGCTCCCTTCCTCCTAATGAATGGCTTTTGAATGACTCACTGTGATATAGTTTTAATGTATATATATATATATATATTTTTTTTTTTATATGTTTACATACATATACACACATAAGTGGTATGTCAGTTACAGTCACTTGAAGCTTAATCTGCCTTCATAAGTCCCTATGACTGGCCCTGCCAAGAGAAACACTTATCACAGAAATAACATGGCTAGCTCTGATGTAGCCCTTCCAGCCAAGTTGCTATCACATTGGTGCAGGCCCGGATTTGTGACAAGGTCACAAACAAAATATTAGGGGTTGCAATCCGGTGCAGGTGTGCATGCACTTTTGTGGAGAGGGGGGTAAGCGGGTGGTTGCAGGGACTACACAGCTTACAGGCATCTGCCCATGAAATCCAGACCGGCATTGGTGTGTGCAGGTTATTGCTTGGGATTACAGGAAAGCTATGCTCTCCTGAGGAGAGGAGAATGTTGGCAGATTCATGAACACTAAATATAATTATTTTACCTGATAATAATATGGAAATACATTTTGGTCTAGGCCAAGAGATGCCATTGAAGTTGGGGACCCACAGTAAATGCAGTACTTGCACTGTTATAGAGATATTGTTGCCAGAGGCTTAGACATAGAGGAAGCAGGCCCTGCAGTTGCAGGGGGGCTCGGGGAACAGGGGGCTAGACTGTGGGGCTTGCTTCCTCTATAGCCAATAAAACCACCCATTCTTCCCAGCCGATCTCTTACCTGGTGCACAAGTCTGGCTGGAGTGGGTGGAGTCTGAACGGGGAGCAGGCGGGTGAAGGTGAGGCATGGGCGAGGCAGGAAGTGGGTGAGAGGAT
Organism: Xenopus borealis; assembly: GCA_024363595.1. Taxonomy (NCBI): domain Eukaryota; kingdom Metazoa; phylum Chordata; class Amphibia; order Anura; family Pipidae; genus Xenopus; species Xenopus borealis. The sequence goes on along the minus strand of CM044434.1, from coordinate 68,592,865 downwards.
GGGCATCTGAGTGTGTCGCCCCTTCTGAAGATTTTTTTGCAGGGGGCTTGGTGCACTCTATTTATGCCACTGATTGATGCTTCTATTTCATGAAGCTTCAAGTTTAACTTGATGGGGACATGGAGAGTTGTAGTTCAGAAGGAGATTGAAGTTTATATACTGGACTTTATTAAATAGCATAACTGGTTTAATTTCACATGGCCTTATTGGAAAGTTTAATGTCTTAATAGGGCTATTAGCAACTTGTTGTGCTTAAGAAGGCTGAAGCCTGTGAGGGGTCCCAATTAGGCAACAGCTTGAAAGTTGCAATTAGCCAGTAAACAGGTGAATTGGTTCCCTTTATAAAGATATATTTTGAGAGCTAGAATCTCTGACCACATTAACTTGGGTGAAAACCCCTACATTAAACATACCCTGTTCTTTGATTACACTTCTCTGAATTTCTCTGCATGGCGATTGGCAACTAACAAGCACCTAATTTCCTACAATTTACAATAGGACATTTTGTTCCTGATTTTTAAAACTGAACAATTACAGAAAAGAATCTCTGATCATGTGGTCAGAAATCCAATCTTAGTGTCTGCCCTATACAGCCTAGTGTATACTGTTTTATAGTAGAATAGTACAAAGGCATTGCAACATCATGTACCAGGAAATTATTTTATAATTTTGGCATTTATTTACATGATATATACATATCATACCCTGCAGTACATCAGCAGTCTTATGGACATACTTTCCAAGCATGTAAACAGTCTGTAACATATACATGGTATTCTTTCTTGCCTTATAACAGGTTGTGAAAGCTGGGTGTTGTGTACTGTGTGTATGCTGTGTTGGACACTTTGCATATAACTTCCAATGAAAGTGCTTCATTTGCTCTTGCCATGCACCTTAGGTATTTGGATTTTGGTTAGAAACCCAATCTTAAGAGATTGCTAAAACTCTCAGTATAAACATAAATATTGTCCAGTATTTATACAGAATATAAAATAATAGTTTCCATTTTCTATTTTCCTTTATTATCTATTAACAGGGATAACCCATTATTGGGGCAGGTAAGAATGTAAAGTCTCATCAGATACTAAGTAGATCAACCACCCTACATCTCAAGCTACAGCTGATATTGTCAGGAATTTCCAGATGTGCCTTCGTCTGGAAACTGCAGTGTTGCCCAAAGTATTCCCCTTGGCATGGAGAGAGTTAATGATAAAAGCTTAACATGGGAGTTGTTTGGGCTTTAGATGTACAAACAGGGTGAAGAGAGGAGGGATTGTGGCCAGGGGGGTTACTTAGAAAGAAAAACTTCCTGGAGTTGTCAGAAGAATGTTAGAGATATAGGAGCTGTCTAACTGAGGCAGGGAGGGAGAGACTCCACAGAGCAGCTCATCGAGTCAGGGATCATACTACACGTGTGATCTCTGCACAAGACACTCTCATCACCCAACCAAATCGGCTGACCTGAAAGACTTTGAGAAGGAAAGCACATTGTAATTTCAAAGGAAAGAAACATACAATAATGAAGAGAAGCATGATCCTGTCATTGGCTGAGTGTTGTATTTTGCTGACTGTAGTCCACATAGCAATGGCATCTTACCTGAAAGAGATGGAAAACCCTAAGAAGCATCACCATAAGGTCCAGCACGGGCCCTGCAGCTATACCTTCCTCCTCCCTGAGGTAGATAACTGCCTCTCACCTCCAGCTGACTTCCAGGTATCCAACTCCCTGCAGAGGGATGCACCTCCACATGCAGAACATCAGTGGCCCACTAAGAAGCTGCAGGATCTAGAGAGCATAACTGAAAATAACACACAATGGCTACAAAAGGTGAGATATGTACTTCATACTGCCTGTACAAGGGCAAGTTCACATTAGTGCAGTACAAGATAATAAAACATTAATAACTCTGTATTGTGGCACAGGTATTTATCATGGCTAATGATGTTATCATATAGTTATATATTTATGTTACTATTTTAACATTAGATAATTATATAGTAATGCTATCTTGTACTGGATACAAAGTTCATTTTTATGGTAGAAATGGATGAAGCAAATTTAAACTAAATACTGGGCACATCTCAACACTTCTATATAGGTATGTTTACACCAGTATCGGTGTGTGCACAGATGTCTGTTAGGCGCCTGTGTATTTATTTAGGTGTACTGTAGTGCCCTGTTTTTTACATACGGTAGCTGGTAGTTCTAGTTCTGTTTATGCTGTTAATTATATCAGCTGCCATGTGTAAAAACAGGCACTGTAATATGCCCAAACTTGGTTGGTTTCACAACAATTAAATCGTCTGACTGTTTGACTAAGAAATATCTGTGCAGCATCTTGAAGCCACCTAAAATATGTGTTGTGGGCAAATGCATAATACAAGCTGGAATAATAGGTATGGGACCTGTTATCCAGAATGCTCAGGACCTGTGGTTTTCCGTATAAGGTATTTTTCCTGAATTTGGACCTCATACCTTAAGTCTACTAAAAAAAAACATTTCAGGATTAATCAAACCCAATGTGATTGTTCAAACTCCAATGAGGATGAATTGTATCTTAGTTGGGATCAAGGTACAGTTTTATCATTACAGAGAAAAAAGAAAACTTTTTTTTTTAAATGAATTTGACTAAAATGTAGTCTATGGCCTTCCTATAATTCAGAATCTTCTGGATAACAGGCTTCCGGATAATGGATCCCATACCTGTAGTACCAATAAAATTGTACTTGAGAATTTCTTGTAATTATACTACTTTGCACCTATATATCAGAATATATATCAGTAACACACTGCACTTTTCTCATTCTTGATTTAAGGATTGCTCTTCTAGAGATAAATGTATGAGGTGAAAACATAGAGATTGTTATTTATTGTTCTTTTTCATAGGATAGATAGTCAGGGTTGCCACCTGTCTGGTTTCAACTTGGACAGCCTGGATTTCCAAAGGGCTGGCCAGGTCAAAATTGCCTGTGCAGGATTCTCCGAGATTGATGCAGTGATCAACATGTTGCCAGTCACTATGTCATAACTCCTCCTGTGATGTAACCACCTCGTGATGCCACTGCCCCACAAGTGATGTCACCACCCCCTTGCCTGAAGTTAGCCATAAGGAAAAGCTGTAACCCTCTAGATATAATGACTAATGCATAGCAATTATACTGTATATATCAGCAATTAAATAAAAATAATTATTTTATGAAAATTCAGTCTATGGAAGAGGATCTGTGCAACACAGACGTACACGGCCATATTGTTTTTCTTATTATTGCCCTACAATAAAATTTCTCTCAGAATTAGGCGCCCTGTACATGCATTCCGACAGCATTTGCTGTTTTTATAATTACGTGCTGTGGGTCTTGTTTGTACTTGAGACTTATAATTTTCAAATATAACATTAAGTTTCCATGATTATATATGTGAATTCCTTAATTTCACACATAAATAAATAAACCATGAACTTTATATACAAAAGCAGCAATTAATTATGTTCTTTCGAAACGCAAAATGAAAGATTTGTCTGAATGCACAAGACTTTTTATTATGTACCATTTATGATGTTGTATCCTGATACCATGGTAATACATGCATAATACCTAAACATTGGCAACATCTGCATATAGTTTGCTTAGGATAGTGAAAGCAAAACTGTTAATAAGCTATGAAATTGTGCTAGGTGAGCATAATTGTCTAAGTATAAAGTATGTTGCAGAAACACCATACTCAAGTATCAATAATTCAAGTTGATTTGTTAGAAAGTGCACAGTTATGTTTAGGGGCGATCCCAGGCACTTCGCCGCCTGAAGCGGCCTTGAATGTGCCACCACCCCTTCCCCACGGGGTTCGTGCAGAGCGCGCACTAGAAGAGCAGAATTTCCAGGTTGAAAACCAGAAATTGGGCTCTTAGTTACCAGGAGCGACATTTTTGTGCCTCAACTCGCCTCATTGGTGGAGCGCTCCTGGTTATGTTTCATCTATAAGGTGCAGATTTATCAAGGGTTGAATTTTAAGTACAAAACTGACAAATTCAACTAGGGAGTTAATAAAATTCAATTCGAGTTTTTTTTAAATTCTAATTTGATTTTTGATCATACTCTGGCCTTTTAAGAACTCAAATTCAACTATTCGCCACCTAAAACCTGCTAAAGTGCTGTTTAAGTCAATGGGAGAGGTCCAGGGATCAATTTGGAGATGTTTGCAGCCTTCCTGACAGAGTTTCTTTCCAAGTGAATCAAGTTTTTTCAATTTACATCAAATTTAGTTCAAGTTTTCAGGTTGATTCATCAGAGTGTAAAAAATTCTATTATATTAATACATTTCGAATGGTCGAATTTCGAGTTCATGGGAGTTTATGGAAATTTTATTCATGAATTCAAAATTCGACCCTTATTAAATGTGCCTCTAAGTATTGTACCTAACCTATACCTGCAATGCAACAGAACTTTTCACCACAAAAATACATTCACTGGAATGTATTGCAGACAATGACCTACTCTGGAATAAAAGTATTTACATCTGGACCACAGATTTTATAAGATGACTACTTTATATTACATTTCCTATAGCTCCCACTGGTGGTCTTGTAAATTTTATCATCAGCTTGTGGTTTCTGACCCTGAGACAATGTAGAATATCTCACATGGTGAGCTTTTCTATTCAATTAAACAGTTTCACACTGATGATGCCGTCTCTTTTTGTTACTAGAAACATGACATGACAGGATATGAAGGACCCAGGCACCAAAATTAATGTAATAAAGATGTTCAGGGAGGATTTTTTTTAAACATAACACCAACATGATGAGAGACGGACAGACAGAGAGAGTGGTCTTCAAAGGATCAGATTAGTGGGAGAGGGAACAGACATGAAGCATGGGGAAACATAAGATTCCCACAGCATACGCCTGTCTGTTTCTAGGCTGAGGGTAAGAATGAAGTATAAGCCGTCATATATGAGAGCAGCAGGGAGGAATTATGAGATAAGCAATGACAGCCTCCAGCGATAGCCAAGGGATGCAGGGAGCACAGATTCCAAAAGAAAAATGCATTACTCTTAGGGTTCAGAGAATAAAGAGAAGGGAGCTGACTATGTTTAGTGAAGAGGTATAAAGTATGTATGAGATAATTGGCGGTTAGTATAGTATTTAGAAGAGGTAGCGTTAATCTTCAAGAAAGTGAAAAGGAAACTTACCCAGTGCCTTAGTATGTTTCCTTTTCTGAATATCCTATAGCCATATCTATGCAGACATTTACATTACACCTGAATATGGTTCTTGCTTCAAATTATCACTTTAATAAACAGCACGTGCATTATACATCCAATGTGTATTATAGTACACAAAAAAGCCCATATTCAGATTGGAAATACTAGGGCAGAGAAAGCTGGAAGAAAAAGCAGAGAACTTCTTGCACTAAACTTGATGGTTTGTTTATCTGTCACTAATGAGATCTAAAAAAAAATTTAAGATTCATTATGGATTCACTATGTTTTATATGTGCTATTATACCAGTATTTCTGGATGCATACAGGAAACTTTATCTCCAATGGGGAGACCTTAAGGGTGATGGTACATGGGAAGATTCGTCATCCACAAAAAATCTGCACTACCCACAAGCAACAAATCTCCCAAAAAATATCTTTGAATTGGTGCCAGTGGAATTATTTGGTGCTTAAACATAAGGTAATCACTGGAAATGGCCTACGCCTGCATTTTACAGCATTTTCACAATTCCTATGTTTTAGATCTGGAGATTCCCACTAACACCAATTCAAAGGTACTGTATATTAAGGAGATTTGCCTGAACCGGGTAGCCACAATTTCCTGCAGGCTAAAATGTGCCAAACAAATAAGAGCACAGTGACTGGAACTCTGGAAATGAAATACAACAGATTACTAAAAAAGAATGCGTTAAATGCATAACTAATTTTTAAAGGAATTTTGGATAATTTCATTTAGTAAGGTTATTTTTTATCATATCTGAACTTTCTAGCAGAAAATCTTAATATATACAACAACACTGATATTGCAGAGATGAGAGAAGCACTGCCATTTGGCTGAGGTTTTACCAACTCAGCCATTAAAAATGATACTTCACGCCAATATTATTAATAAGAAAAAGAGATAACATAGTTATGTATACACTGTAATAGGAGATATGTGTGGACATTCTGAGAGACTGTGAATGCTACACAGGAAATCTAAAAAGATCTATTAGAATCTATTTTTGTGCAATTATCATCTTGGCTACACTGAACTTCTAACAGGCCATCTATTTATAATGGTTGACCAAGACTGTACCGTTACAGACATCTGGATTGTCTTAAGTTATGGAGTATTAAAGTAATCCTGAACAAGCAAAAAATTCCCCCAAAAGCTTGCTTGTAGGGGCTTGTGTCCCGTCTGAAGTGGTAATGTAAGGATGCATAGATCTCAAAGTCAATGCAGTCGATGCAATGAATTCAAACTTTCGTGCTGATATGAAGGCAAATTGATGATGCCAGAGGAAAAAAAATTAAGTATACATAAACCCCACTGACACCAATGCCTTATCCAACTGTTTTTATAGTAATAAGCCAAACCAAACTGTTCTGTGTCATGAGACAGGATAAGAAGAATAGTATGAGTAACACAGAAGAATAATTAGCTTACATAAGTAAAAACATACAGAAATGGTTGCCTTTACATCCATCACTAATATAAAATATAGATAACTTTGTGAACCTGAATTTTAAAAATAGTATGCATAATATACTTTTAATTTGAACACTATAGGGGCTTCTAAATGTTGCTGCACCTAATGTCATTTGATTCTGGTAGGCTAATTAGTTTCACAGCTGGCCTATAACATTGTAAAAAAAAAAATTATGGTGCTCTGGACTTTGGTACTATGAAAAAAGGTTTTCCCAAAGCCAAAAAATCTGTAAAAAATGTATACAAGTTTATTGCATCAGTTTGTTAAAAACATATATATATATATATATATATATATATATATATATATATATATATATATATATATATATATATATATATATATATGCATATTGACCCCAATGATCAACCTTACGTGTTTCACACCCTCTGGTGCTTAATCATAGGTATATCTAGGCATTTCTCTGATATACCTATGATTAAGCAAAGGAGGGTGTGATACGCGTAAGGTTGATCATTGGGGTCAGTATGCCTCTATATATATGTTTTTAACAAGCTGATGCAATAAATGTGTGTAAATTTTTTACTGATTTTTTGGCTTCGGGACAACCTTTTTTCATAGTATTATTGTGCTCATATCACTGGAGTAAGTCCCATTAGCCATGGCTGCCTTAATTGAGGACTAGCAATATAAATCCCCCTATTTAAAATTTTTGCTCTGGACTTTGGGACACAGTCCTTAATTATATGACTGGATGTTAACCAAGAAATCAGAGATGGGTTAGTATGGAAAGCATTACAAGTGCATTTGTCTCAGGCTTGCCACTATATGTGGAATTACTTACAGGCTCTCTTATTTAGCAATAGTCACATTTAACTTGCTCATGAAACATACCTGAGAAAAACACACACTGATGGTTACGGAACATCATTGCTGAAAGCTATAACTTATCCTCAGCTGGCACCCCTTTTCTGTTTCAAAATACATCCACTATTTTCATGTTACATGCTTCAGAATGAACCTTCAGCTGCTGCTTTGGACCCCCATGGGAGAGGTGACAGCTCCCATAGTTTGTGAATGCAAATGCCCTCCATTAGCTGTTATAGTGTAAGTTTAGGGAACTGGTCCCAAACATTTCTCTGGGATGTGTAGGAACATACCACACTGTAGCTGAGGCCTATTCCATAGAGAAATAGGCATTACATTATATGAGCAATGCATAATGGGGGTTTGTTTGATCTAGAGTAACTAAGTAAAGAAGTAATAAGGTATCTGCTATCACTCAAAGATGTTTTTATTTATCAACCAAACATTTTGTTATGGTTACCCAAGAGGCAGGAACTACAAAAGACATTATATTATGTAGATTTCCCACTGTCACCACAACAGTAACATTCCTAGCATAAAAGAGAGATGTTTTGTATAACCACAAACGATTTGTCTATGGGCTGCATAACTATTCCACTGACTAAACAGACTCTTGTTAATGACTCTGCTAACCATAAATCACGCGAAATGTGCTTGGGGACCTCAAAAACACCATCATTCACCGAAATTACAGAAATCTGCCTGTCATTTGTGGCTACGGAGAACAAACTTGTGTCTGGGATCGACCCTTTATATACAACAGATGTGTAGACAATTAGCGGATAATTCTGTTACAGTAGAAGTGTGTCAGATTTTAAAGGCATTTGTCTTTTTATTGGAAAGCACAATATTTATAAAATATAAATCTTCTGTTTTCTATAGGCTAGGGAGAACAGCCTGAAATGACTTTTGATTTGTAGCCTATTTTTGGTTAGTTTTCTTAACAAGAGAATCCAATAATACTTTAGTGTATATTAACAATGTGATCTACTTAATGCAGCTTTGTATTCAGAAAATCCTTGCAGAGTTGTGTACATAGAAAACATAAACAGAAACACAGATACTGATTGTAATATCAAATACTGTTTGTAATCCAGTTTTTTTTTACTGTTAATGTTGTTTATTACATATTAGCCTTGCCTTTAAACTATGCAATTACCTATTAAAAAAAATGTTTTCTAATGTAATAGCCGGCCATTGTAAAAATGGTATACACAAATTCAAACTTGAAAACTGAATGTTCCAAAAAAAACAAAAAAAAAACGTGATGCTACATTTCCCTCATAGGGGTGTAAGAAGGAACCCTTTATGTCCTTCCTGTAGGTCATAGGTGGAAGACAATGAAGGTTTAGGAAAGTTTAGGTAAACCATTATGATGAACTATCAGATTATGTCTATAAGTAACATCAACAAAAATGAAAGTTTGTCCACTTCCTAATGGTTTACCCTTTCTTTATTGAAATGAAATGACAGACGCCTTTTCTTAATTATGTATATATTCTGTGCCTTTTATAGCGCTAGTGTAGGGAGGGCAGCTCTGAATAGAACAGGGTTTAACCTAATCTTAGGATAAATCCTGTTTAGGAAAGTAGAGGCAGCTAAAGGCCAAATACAGTAGCCTAATTTGGGCTGCAAGATAGTCAAGAGTTAGTCTATGATGTATGAGAGTATCTCGAGCAGGGATTGCACGGTGTAGCAGAATCTTACTGGCTCTTAAAAGGGAAAAGGAGGAACTAACTGTGTCACCACAAACATGTTTTAGTTTCAGACAGCTGATGCACAATCCCACGTTTTGGTATATGTAGGCTTGGTATTTGGGGAATAGAACTGTAGTGGGCACTGTATCATATTGCAAATTTTGGTCTATGGGAATGCACTCTGCACTAGAGATGATGTAAGTATATTCCCTGAAGCCCATCAGTAGCTGCCAAATTTGGCATCCCAGACTGATGGTGAGGGAACATTGAGATATTGTTATAATTTGCTCCATTATAATCTATTGCTAGTAGACAACAAAATACCCATGAACAGTAGAGTGTCATTTCCTGATATCATTGGTCGTTGGCGAGTCCTGTGTGCCAAAAGAAACGTTACGTGATTGAGGAGGTGACATTGCTTAGCTTACACAGGCCTGCTGCCATGGAAACTGGGAAGCAGCCTTGTATATTGATATTATAAGTAGTATAGGATTTAGATATCCTTTAATTGTACAAATGCCCTTTGATTACTATAGCTATAGCATAATGGCCTATTTCAATGCACACTTCAACACCTTATGCCAGGAGGTTTGCTTTCTGTTGTGGAACATATCCAAAAATTCTATCTTCAGTAATTGCATGTGCATTTTGGTGCATGACAGTAAGCAAAGTGTTAGCAGAGGAGAATGTTAGCTCCTGCATCTGTTACAGTCATACTGGACCTTGCAGCCACTGAGAATTGTTAAGAGTTTTTTTTAAACAATTTCACCACTTATTCAAGTGGTGTCTTCAGTTGAACTGAAGTGGTAGGGAATTTACACCCTTGAGGCTGCAGACATCTAATTACTGATGGAGGTGTTAATCTTTCAATGTACACGAAGCCGCTGGTGTAAGGATGTCAAAGCAGCATTGTATGTTGATAAAAGTGGTGTTGCAGGCCCCCACCTCTGTTTAGGGATGCCACTTTGGCATAAATGGCCTCTTTCACACCTCTTTCATACCATCTGTTCTCTCTATGCAAAATGTGCACATTGCTGTCCTCAAAGGAATGGTCCTTTTCATTGAGATATAGATAAAATGCTGAGTCTAGTTCTGACGAGTTAGCAGCTCTATGTTGGGCCATTCTCTTACATTGAAAGATTAACACCCGCCTCAATGAAAATCATGGTACCCACTGTGACTGGATCACACTTTCACATATCTGTGAGTTTCAGCCAACAACTGAAGTTCAATGGAAGCATTGTGATTGGATGTCTGTGACTTTACTAACCTCAAGTGTTTAAATCCAGGGGAATTCCCTTCCACTTCAGTTGAATTGAAGAAGCCATTCTGATGACTGGCTAAACATATCAAGAAACCCCCTAAATGTCCAGTTGCCTTTGCCAGATTGAAGATCTCATTGTTATGAAGACCTAAAATAGACATGCAGTGAAACAATGTGCACTGTAGTGTATTTGTGTGTTACTTTCCATTTACCCAGCAAGACTGTTAAATAAAATCTATGTTGTCTGTTTGGGTTTGCTTTGTGTATGCCAAAAGGGGAGCTGGTGAGATATTAAACAGTATGCAACTGTAAAACGGTTGACAAATATTCATCAGCAGCAGATTTAATGACCCATTCTACTCCAAGTTAAGCTTTCAGATTATTATCAGACAAATAACTGTTTTCTCAGTAACATCTCAGACTTTCCCTTTATTTACACAGGATTTAGTATAAAAATACATAACAAAATTCCCAACAACACTGGTGGGATTGGCTCTCATAGATCCCTATTTCCTGATCTAAACATTGTTCTGAAATATATATGTGGTGCTCAATTTATTTATGGTTTTTCCTTTTCTGTTACAGCTGGAGAGTTTAATCCAGGATAGTGGAAGAGGTGAAATTGAAGGTGGCCAGAGGTCAGCAGTGCAGAATCAAACAGCCACCATGCTGGAAATTGGCAACAACATACTAACTCAAACAGCAGAGCAAACCAGAAAGCTGACGGATGTGGAGACCCAGGTATCTAAAATGCTTGGAACCCAAAGTTTTACAGCTTTTAATGAGCTGATTCTTGTAACATGATATGTAATTGAGTGTGATTTGTGCAGTAACTCTTAACTATACATAAATAATGAACAAATATATGTGTATGTGCATTGGTGTGTATTTTAGGTTCTAAACCAGACAAGTAGGTTGGAAATCCAGCTGCTGGAAAATTCTTTATTCACTAACAAACTGGAGAAAGACATGATGATGCAGACTCAAGAAATAGCCCAACTGCGTGAAAAGAATAGGTAAATTTTATGCTGTGTAAAAGACCATGTGCATCTATAATGCTGCCATTGTAGCTACCGCATGTCCATGGGCAGCATTACCTGTGCTAAACAGTTGTTTTTCTATTTCTCCTACCCACTCACCCAGTTTCTTATGAGGTATTTATGTTGAAGGTGTATAGAGAAGTACAACAGTTTCTTCATTTTTTCCCATTTCTCATATATCCCCCCAGCATCTTGAGGTCTACATTCTAAAAAGAAGAATGTGTTTTTTTCTTTTTTTTCTTTTTCATACCTTCTCTCCCACCACTGTCTATTATGCAGCCTCTATCCTTGAAGATATAGAAAAATAGCTGGTGATTCTCCTTGTTGTACAGAGTTTCTATTTTACAGGAGCTAATCAAGTGAGGCTCCGTGGGCTCCATGCTACCCATTTATGACAGTAGTTACTACTACTTTAACACAAAGAAAATATCTGTGTAATATTGTTGCATTCATATTATTCTGGTTAAAATAACTTTATTTAACCTTACTTATCTATTATCGTATGTCTTATATTGCATCTTATGTCTTATATTGCATCTAATTTCTTTACTAATATTTCAGTGATTTGTGGCCAGCAGTTTAATAGGTTGGCATCTTACTGCATTTTTTTTTCTACATTTCATAATCAATATAACTGCTCAACTGCACAGCACAGAAAATGTCTTCTTAAGTGAATACTGTTTTGCTGCCCCTTTAGCCTCCTTGAGTATAAAGTCCTGGAAATGGAGGAAAAACACAAAGAAGAGATTGAAGGTCTTAGATCTGAGAAGCTCCAGGTGGATGATGTACTTGCCAGACAAAATGGATTGATTGGGGAGTTGGGACAGCAACTTAGCGAAGCAACCCTGAACAACAGCATGCTGCAGAGGCAGCAGATGGCCATTATGGAGACTGTTGGGCAACTCATCAATATGGTTTCACAATACAACCGTGAGTATCTACTGTACTTTGGAGTAACCTATTATAGTCATTATAATATAGCTTAACAAAATACATTCCAATCCACCTTTGAATGGAAAGGGAATGTATTTTGTCATTTTGTGTGTTGAGTAACTTAATACCTTGAGATTATGAGCACCCTACAGGAGTTGCAGTTGCAAAGAGAGGCCTAAGGCAAGTGTTCGCTACAGGGTTCACATGAGCCTTAGCATATTCACAAGAATTTTCTTTTTTAAGTATTACATTCTATTTTAATTACTACTGTAGCATTCTGCCTATATAGATAGAGCCATACAAACACCCCACCATACTTTTCCATGAATTATATATGCCCAAATCTATACTAACTGTAGAGTTTAGTATCACAATAGCCATAAAATTATGTCTGTCCAAGAAATCATCCAAGCCACTCTTAAAGGCATTAACAGAATCAGCCTTCACAACATCACCCGGCAGTGCATTCCACAACCTCACTGTCCTCACTGTGAAGAACCACCTACGCTGCTTCAAATGAAAGTCCTTTTCTTCTAGTCTGAAGGGGTGGCCTCTGGTGTGGTGATCCTCTTTATGGGTAAAAAGGTCCCCTGATATTTGTCTAGAATGTCCTCTAATGTATTTGTAAAGTGTAATCATGTCCCCTCGCAAGCGCCTTTTTTCCAGAGAAAACAACCCCAACCTCGACAGTCTACCCTCATAATTTGTCTTCCATTCCTCTAACCAGTTTAGTTGCATGTCTGTTCGCAAGCGCCTATTTTCCAGTAATCTACCCGTGGTACAGTATGCCATAATGGCTCTAATAACAAAGTGGGTTGAATGTTCACCTTTCTACTGACGTTATTAATATCAGCATGTAATTTCTAAAACTAAAAGTCTATAGATTTTTTTAACATTGATGATTATAGTCTAATATTTACAAATTGTGCAAAAAATATGACTATTTTGAGAAATAATATTGCCAAGGTACAACTTATTAGAGCAGACTGGAAGTCAACACATTCTTTTATAACTTTTTTTTAAATGTATGTGTTAGGGTTAACTGGCATAAATAGCGTCCAAAGCATTTAAAGGAATAGGAATTACTTCTAAGAAGAAAGAATGAAACATATTCTTTTACTTCAAGACTTAATTTACAGCTAAATATAAACCAGACTATAAACACAATAATATAATTTTAACCAGATCCCATAAACCAGGAATTAAACCCACAGTTAATTATAGCATACACACCATACACATACAAACAAACTTGCTGGTGGGAAACTGAAAAGGATATCTAAAGATAATATTGACAATACTGTGTGTGGGAATTTTAAATGTGAGGAAATAAATGGAGTACATATAGACCCAAAAATAAAGAATAGATATACCTTGTTTGTACCTATCTATTTGCATTCAGTCCTACACACTAACAAAAATAAATATACAGGCTTACAGAGTAACAAAGATCGACAGCACATGTGCAGCCCATTGCCAGGCTGCAGACATACCTGAACTGGGCCACCGAGCCCGCATTTGACATGGTCTTCACCTTTGACAAGGGCTCCCTGAACTTGATGTGAACACAACAAACAAATTTGACGCTGGCGATCCCGAACTTGACAAATCGCATTCAAGGTTTATGCACCGTGCAATGCTGATGCCCCCCTGGTCCTTACAAATAATTCAGGCATTAGTCTCTGGGGTAAAAAAAAGTTTGGATACTGCTGAGAGCTGATGATGGCTAATGGAGCCATGCCCTGCCTCTGCCAAATGGCTTTATTTTTCAATTCCATGGATACAAGCATCAATTCCAAAATATTTTTATATTTTTAAAGAGGACTGATTGGCATTGTATTGCCTTGAATCATCTCCTGAATAGGATGTAACTAAGTGACTATCTGCAAGGATGTATGTTCTTCTTGCATTCGCTTAGGTTTCTTTCAGATGCACTGAACCAACTAGTAGCTCCTAATAAAAGAGATGCTACTTTGGGTAACTGTGAAAATTCCACTGCAGTACAGGCTAATTTGAATGATAAATCCTGAAGCTAGAAGATCAAAAGTATTGGAAATTTGTTTTATAATTTTAAGAGTTACTTTCATTTACTTATATATTAAAAAAAACATAGCAAGTGCAGGAAGTGCATTGCAGCTGAAGGTGCAACCTATCACAGGTGGTGTGGCCCATATTTGTGCTAGGGGGCTCGAATGAGTCATGTTACGACTCTGCCCAATACAAGTGGATCAGCCTGATTTCAACCACAAACTGGGTTGTCCAATCCAACCTTTCCAAACTAGCAGATCTAGTGTGGCAACCTGGGGAATCACTAGCAGGAAAATTCAAAAAAGCTTGTGCTTTTCGAGGCAGCTGCCTAACCAACCCCATCTTTTCAAAATCAAGAATGAGTTTTCTTTTATGACTATATCATTTTGGCTTATGTTTAATAATGCAAAGTCCAAATGAAAAAGTGATAGTATTCTATTAAATCCCTAAACCTAAGCATTTATCATGATATTGAGATCAATAAATAAACTTTAAAGTGGACCCATCACCCAGACACAAAAATCTGTATAATAAAAGTCCTTTTCAAATTAAACATGAAATCCAATTTAAAATTTTTATTAAAGCATTCGTAGCTGTTTTAAGCTCATTTAAAAATCTCAGCTGTCAATTAAATATTGTCTGCCACTCCTCTATGCCTTAGGCATAAAGGCGGGGCAGATAATTACTTTCACTTTCCATTCAGCACTTCCTAGATGTCACTGCTCTCCCCACATTCCCCCAGTTCTCTTAACCATTTAATTGTGTAGCCAGGGCATGGGGATGGACATTGAGTCCCCCATTCTGGTGCACAAACAAGATTCTGAGATGATGCAAGGCTTGTCTTAATAACAGTGTCCACAAAATGGCTCCTGCCTGCTTGCTAGAATTATGAATTCCCAGACTGAAGGAAACAAGATTAAAATAATTTATATAGTGTAATTAATGTTCATTTTGCTTGACTAATGTGATAAAATATGATTTTGAATATATTTTTGGGGGGACGGGTCCACTTTAAAAGGCCATGCTTTAACAGCCAATATTAGTTCAATAACATAATTTTCATTTAATGAATATATTTTTTGGTAATTCAGAGTAAAGTCCTAAAAAAAAATCTAAACAAAGATTACTTGGCTTTTATGCTTCTGAATGTTTATGTTTCTCAACAGATATTCCGGTCATACCCAAAGAGGATCAGATGACGTTTCGTGATTGTGCAGATGTTTATAAATCTGGCTTGACCACAAGTGGAGTATATACTTTACACTACTCAAACACAACCAGTACAGTGAAAGTGAGTAAGACTGTACAGTACAGTATCCCTTATTTCAGTCTCTTCAACCACAAACAAGCTAGTTACATTTACATATTCCCCAAGATAGAAAAATGTGTGCAGTGGCCAATTGCATGACTAACTAGCTGTTTATCAATGTTATGAATAAAGAGGAGTGGTTTTTATTAGTTATTTTTATCTAAGGCCTTTGCAGAATCCACTAGGTTGGCTATAGTTCTCCACAATTCATAAAAATGTCAATTAGGCTTCAACCTTATCGTCCACATACCTAGGTCAAAATTAAAAATTGGTGCTTAAACCGCATTATAAATGCTAGAAGCACACAATATAACTACTGTAAATTTAGGTGTAAACATAAGTAATTTTTCTAGCTTATAAGATTCAGTTACTTGCATTATTCTGAGGAAAACCACATCCAAAGCTATAATTTAATAGCAAATCTAATTAATCTAGAAAGATCAATATATCTTCCAAGTTATTTAGAAAAGCTTTTAAGTATGAATAAATTCATGAAAACTGATGAATGTGTCAATGTGTCCAAATGTGTTCTAAATGAACAGTGAAACACATTCATTTTCATTTGGGTGTTGCATATAAAATTAGTCTTTAATCCTAGATGCAAATTGCATTGGAGGATAAACAGTTTCAATGATTATTTTCCATAATAGAATAAATTGTTCCAGTGTAAAAAATAAAAAAATGGAAAATGTGAGAATATCTTTTGTTACCAGTGTTAAACATCAATACCACTAATACAATATAAATAACAATACATTGTTAAAAGAAGCTTTCACGGGATAAATTTTAAGGCTAAGAATCTCTTTTTTATGTAGTCTGTGTGTGATTTGTTTAAATATTTATGCAATAAAATTTCAACACAATTAAACTTCTGTACACCACTTCTAGACTGCTCTGCAATCCTTGGCTGCTCCATGTCCAATATACTTGTTGGCTATCACCATAAATTATTTATTGTGAAACAGAAATTAATGATACAATGGATTTCAGTTATCACAGGATTATCTATCTTTATTACCCTTTTACAGCCTATATATGCCTAGATGGACAGGTTGAAAAAACCCAATCAATTCTGGGCATGAATGGCCAATGTAAATTTCAAACATTGGGGCAGAATTAAATTTAAAATGCTCACAAAGCTGACTCCAAGGTTGTTTCCACTGAGAATAATATTGAGGCAGAAGTTTTCCGTTACCTGATAATCAGCTCTTAAACCAATTATAGATGGGGAAAAAAATTCAGGACATGTTGATGATTACACTAATACAGGGAGTGCTGCTAGAATCAGAGCAAAACTTAGATATATGGATGTTTTAGTCTTTAACTCCTACACAAGTTGTAGTTTTCAATCATTTATTAGCAGTGAGGGAGATAAAGGGAAGGTGGTTCCATTTCACTGCAAAAGAGCCATTAGTTTAAGGCTAAATATGTCTTGTTTGACTAATATAAACGGTAGTTTTATAAGCAAAGGAGATGTATTACTCTGCCAAGCAGGTGCTAAATTTATGCTGACAGGAGACTACATAAACCTTAATACCCAAAGAATGCTGATTATACTGCTCTCAAAGGCCATGCATTCCACATGTGCAAAGAATTTTAGAGGTAGACAATACAAACCACCTGTAACATTTTCCAAGAAATACATTTAGCAGCCTTATGGAGATACTTAACTATTCTAATTGAGCCTAAAATGTTTTGTTTGCCCTTATTATTTGTATAAGAATGATAACATTGGTCTGCATGGTAGTGATTAGTCTGCTTATGTTTAACCTGTGGCCCAACCACATCATTTGAAAGGGGAATTATTAGGAGATGCTGGGAGTTTTTCTTTTAAGAAAATAGTTGTAGGGTTGAATATTGAGCATCAATATTGTATGCAGTTTGTACCGCATTACTGCCTATGTCATAAAAATAATAAGAACCATCCGGTAAATAACCATCAGTTTTGTGCAGGTACTGTGTGAAATGGATATAAATGGAGGAGGATGGACTGTTATCCAACATCGCAAAGATGGATCTGTGGATTTCCATCGTCTCTGGAAGGAATATAAAGAGGTGAGACATTTAGGGGGTTATTTATTAAACCCATTTTTTCTGGACAGCGTTTTAAAGGGTAAAACACAATTTTTTTCAGAAGAAAAAAAAATGAATTTAGATTTATTAAACTCTGAATAGAAAAGTACTGAATGTCAAACCTGCCAGGGTCATGTAGAAGTCAGTGGTGGATGTCCCTTACATGGAAGATGCGATCTGCGCTTGGTTTCATACGAGAATCGCACAAAGAATTTGTAGTTTTCAGGTGATCCGAATATATATATTTCTGAAATAATTGTATGATTAGGATTTCTTCACCATCTTATCGACTCTTTTCCTGCAACAGATTTTTTCAAGTTAAAGGGAAACTGTTTTTAAAACACATCAGTTAATAGTGCTGCTCCAGTAGAATTATGCACTGAAATCCATTTCTCAAAAGAGCAAACAGATTTTTTTTATATTCAGTTTTGAAATCTGACATGGGGCTAGCCATTTTGTCCATTTCCCAGAAGCCCTGGTCATGTGACATGTGCCAGCACTTTAGGTGGGAACTGCTTTCTGGCAGGCTGTTGTTTTTCCTTCTCAATGCAACTGAATAGTACGCAGTGGGACATGGGTTTTACTATTGAGTGCTGTTCTTAGATCTATCAGGCAGCTGTTATTTTGTGTTAGGGAGCTGTTATCTGGTTACCTTCCTATTGTTCTGTTGTTAGGCTGTTGGATGGGGGAAAGGGAGGGGGTGATATCACTCCAACTTGCAGTACAGCAGTAAAGAGTGATTTAAGTTTATCAGAGCACAAGTCACATGACTTGGGGCAGCTGGGAAATTGACAATATATCTAGCCCCATGTCAGATTTCAAAATGAAATATAAAAAAATCTGTTTGCTCTTTTGAGAAATGGTTTTCAATGCAGAATTCTTCTGGAACAGCACTATTAACTGATGCATTTTGAGAAAAATATTTTTCCCATGACAGTATCCCTTTAATTTATCGATAAATATGGTGAAAATGTGCTCGGGAGTTTGGTTGAATTTTCAGATTTTACTAAACAACTACCTTAGGGTCCAAACACAACAGAACAGCCAATAGAATTGTCAGAAGCTAACAGATTCTAAACTAGAGGAAAGTACCAGTGTCCATAATTGTAATAATGCCAACAGGGCACAGTACTATGTGCAAACCTCTGGCCAGGCAGTAAGTACAAGGTCACTGCATTCCTGTAGCAGTAACTTAAAGCAACCATTTTTTAACTGTGGCTGACAACTGGGGAGGCGGGTCTAGGTCTATATATAGATTCAATAAAGTAATAGAAAGACATTTTGTAACACTAAGGGGTAGATTCATTAAAGGGCGAAGTGGCTGTCGCTAGAGTAATTTTGCTAGAAATCCAATCTGCAGGGACATCACCAATTTTCTAACAGCGTTCATTCGCACTCTATCGCCAGGCAACTTTTCACTCAGGCGAATGATTGTTGATCCGCAAATTCAGTAAAGTGTGGATTTTACTGAACGTTACCTCTTTCACCAGAGTTGACTATGCCACCTCAGACAAGACAAAGCACTAAAAAGAAGCTATGTCTTCCTCAATCTCACGTAAATTACATCATATCCTGTCTGCCAAAAAGTTGAAAAAACACTGGCGACTTTTCCTTTTTTAAGCGGGATTGCACTAATTGTGTGCCTAATTGATATTTCACCATTCTTCCTCACTAACTTTGCCAAAGCTGCATTGATTTTTGACCTTGCCCTTTCCAAGGCTTTCAGGTTCATAGCCCCCCCACCATACCAACCTGGGGACTATCTGGGACCATATTACCATTAGTCTAGGTCGGGGCCTGTCACGGGTTTCTTTCCAGATCCTGTTTCATCTGTCAATGAGGTCCCTCCATGGGATCTTGCTCACATCATTGCTCCCTACGTGTAACACTAAAACATCTGGGGGGCCCTTGCCCTATATCCGGTCCCTGAACTGCAACTATGACATTCCTCTTACCCATTGCACCTCCACTGCTCCTGCTGCAATACCACCAAATAATAGACCATATGTTAAGGGTGACTGGCCTGAGTGTGTCTTTGCTGTACTTTGCTGACCCCTCCTCAAACCCTTTGCAACCTGCCGGACTACAAAGCTCTTGGTAACATCCCTGCATCTTAAACATGAAAGATAGGGCTGCCAATAGTCTGCCAATGCTTGTTCTAGAATGGTGCTCTGTACCATGCAAATATAAAAACCACAATGTTAATTCTTCTCTCTCTACATCGCCCAAAGGGCCCGGTACATACCTGTCAAGCTCTGCCCATTGTTGCCATACTCTACTGTAAGCTTCCCATGTGACTGGGGCTAAAGAATTTTTTACACAACCTGCCAAATATCGAACTGGATCCTCCATAGAAAGTCTGGGAAAGGGGTGGGAGCCTCAGCCGCCAACTCCCTGAACCGTTCCATCTGAAAATGAGTGAGAGCATCTGCAATTTTATTCATAACTCCTGGTACGTGTGACCCCAAATATTCTGATCTAGACACTGGAGTACCAATATCCACAAACAGTTAATCACTGGGGGGAGGTGGCAGTCAAGTTGCTAATAGCCGTAACTACTGACATGTTGTCCGAGTGAAAATTGACCGATTTAATAGCCAGCTCGTTGCCACACCACTACTGCTAGCACGATTGGGAATAGCTCCAGGCATGCCAAGTTCTTTATAAGCTGCCCATCCTGCCATTCCCTTGGCCACTCCCCCATGCACCATTGCCCCTGAAAGAAGGCCCCAAAACAGAACACCACAACTGCATCCGTAAACAATTCCTACTCCTCATTGTCCTGACTCTCCCCCAGCCAAAGCCAAACAGCCATTATACTTATCCAGAAACCTCTGCCACACTACCAGGTTTGTGTTGCTTATTCAGCCTCACAAAGTGATGTGGTTTCTCCATCCCTGTAGCTTGGGCTAGCCTCTGGAAAAAAAACCCTCCCCATGGGCATTATCCTGCAGGCAAAATTCATTTTGTGCAGGAGTGATTGAAATTGCCTGAGTGTCACTTTATTTTGCTGCAATGTGAAGTTTAGCAATAGTTTTAAATCTAGACTCTTTTCTTGGGGTAGTCTGCACTGCATTTTTTTGAGTTGATCTCGATCCCCAGGAATTTTAGGATGCACGTGGAACCTTCTGTCTTCTCCCTGACTACAGGGACACCAAATCTACGAAACACTGCAAGAAGGACCTGAAGTGTAATCCTACACTCCTCTGTCCCCGTCTTGCCAACTTATAGAAAATCATCCTGATAGTGGATGACTGCCCTGGACCCTTTTTCTACCCTCACCACCCACTCAAAGAAGGAACTGAAGGCTTTGAAATGGGCACATGAAATAGAGCAGCCCATGGATAAACATCTGTCAACATACATCTTGCCCTCAAATCTATACCCTAGCAAATGCTGGCAATCTGGGTGTAATGGTAATAGACGAAAAGCCGATTCGATATCGACTGCTGCCACGAGGGCGCCGTGGCCGCAGATCCTCACTATCCGCACTGCCACATCAAAGGAGGTGTATGTTATATGAGCCGTCTCCTCATCTATCCCATTACTGACTAACGACCCATGTGGATGAGACAGATGATGGATCAAGCTAAATTTTCCTGCCTCCTTTTTGGGCACCTCGCCTAGCGGTGACAGGCACAGGTTTTGAATCTTGCCCATTAGTACTTCCTTGGCCAGTTTTTTCCTAATTATCTCTGGGTGCTCTATGGCTTCTGACCGCAAGTTCTTGCAATCTTGCCAACCCCAACTACAAATCCCTCCTTTATTAACTTGGCTTTTTCCTTGTCTGGGTATTTTGCCAGCCAGGGTAATATCTCATTTACCCTGACTGGACTCCTCCCTTTTTCCAAAGGTTTCCCCGGCTTTGAACCTGGTGACTGGGTGATTTGCTCCCCCACAACCTGCGCATTCGTGCTTGTACTTGCACATCCCCCTCATTTGCACTGGTTCTCATTATATTGCCAGCACACTGCCCTTTTTGGCGTGGCCGGCGACCCCAAAGGGATTCTGACCTAGACTGTGAAGTGCTGATGCAGGCAGGGCTTTTTGAGCCCTCATCAGCCTCAGCCATAGGGCCATGTCCCTATGGTCCCACTGTAAGGACTGTCAAAATTCACACTGAGCAAAATACAGTTCATATAAAAAAAACATTACAAGGCTTACACAGTTAAACACAAGCACAAATATTTACAGTTCAAATACAAACTGATTACATATGTTCAAAGGATGCCACGTCTATGTATGAATAATAATACATCTGCAGAGTCCCAGAATTGTTTATGATTATTCACATAAGCAGAGTTGTCACTTAACCCCCATGCCATTAAGCTGATAATGATTTGAATGATAATGAATTTTTAAACTATTTCCTGTTCCCTCTACATGGTAACATGAAAAAAAGGTGGATTGTTATCAACCTAATGACTTGGGGTTAGGTGACCTCTCTGCATAAGTACAACTATATGCACAAATATATATTTTACCTCTTACTTAAATGTCATTTCCTCCTGTGCAAGGTATGCTTTATGCAAACCAGACGTGTCATAATTGCAGCAGGAGTTTGGTAAAGTGTGGCCCAGATGAATCCTTGGGGTACTCATTAGTGTGGCACTACACACAGCAGGGCTAGTAAGGCCTTTTATTCCAGCATTCCTAACTCTTTAGCACTCACTATATATCTTAGCTTGCACCAGACATCAGAGAAGGCCTTCTGAACATTTCATGGAAGCTTTTACATCCAAATCTAAATCATCCTCAAGCTTAACAGAATGTGAGCATGAAATCCCATCTGCTTGGTCCTGGCCAAGGGCCAGAATTGTTTTTATAGACATTTACAGTAAGTTTTTATAAACCCAAACAGCCAAACGTTAACCTAAAAGGAACAGCTTAACTATGTATTTTTAACCATAGATTCATTATATAATGCATCTAAGGGTTTTTTTGTTTCATGGGTAGTGATCAAAACTGGCCTATTTTTCAGTATTATCTATTATCTTATTGGAAGCAATGGGTGTTTTTTCTGATGCCAAATGAATTGAAGTGAAGGGGCATTTTTTTGCACCAAATGAATTGAACTGAATCAGTGTTTTTTCTTGGCTAATGCATTGGAGTCAATGGGCATTTAATATTAAGGCAGGACAGTCACTAGAAACCAAATCATTTTTTTTTCTAGCAAAACAAATCACATAGTGAAATTTTTTATCACAGGTTAAGGCAAAGAGGAGGGGCAGGAAATATTTGATTGACAGATTGACAGAGATTTTTAAATGATTTTTATAACAGATATGGTTGCTTTCATAAGAAAATGAATATGGACTTCATGTTTAATTTGAAAAGGACTTTTATTATACAGGTCCACTTTCATTTACTTTCTAATTCTGAAATTTCAAAGCAGATTGCTGGGTTTATTGATGCCAATCAGTCACAAAACAGATTAATATCAATCATAGCTTTTCAGTTAAATGTTTTCTGTATG
>CM044434.1:68504543-68526924 GCA_024363595.1 Xenopus borealis | reverse complement strand
TTGTTACTGTAGACCTGTATAGTTGTGTTACAGGTACAATTGCTTTTAGGCTGTTTATTGTTCTCATTACATTTTGGGAGAAGTTCCAGCACTTTTTGTGATGGTGCAACTCCAAGATGTAAGTCTTTGTCAATATATGCCAGTTAATACACAAAAATGGGGGTCAGTATATACTATGCAGTGTACTGTGCCCTCGAATTTTGTATTAAAGGAGAAGAAAAGGCCTATTTACTTGGGAGTTCCAAAAGTTAGGCACCCCAAGTGATTATATACAGTATACTTACCTCACACTCCGGGCTGGTGCACCTATCAGGAGAAAACTGCACCGTTCTGGGGGTTGTTTCAGTGAGCACCATGGAGCGATTGGCTTCTTCTTGCTTCAAATTTCCCAGGGCAGATGCATGCACAGTAGCAGGGTGGGCTCCCCTAGGCTTTGTGGTAATGGCACACGGACGCGTGGTCCTAGTGCCCGCTTTAACACGCGCTGGCACAAGAGCGGGGGGCAGCACATCCTCGGTGTCGACTTCTTCAAGTTCAGCTTTTCGCTCTACTGTGCCTAACTTTTGGCACCCCCAAGTAAATACAGCCTTTCCTTCTCCTTTGACTGATGTTTATTTTTTTAGTCGGATATCAAATGATACTCTTGGCATGCCATCCTGCTTATTATATGTTTTTATATCCAAGGTATTACTGTAGAGACAGAGGGAAGTGATCGGAGAGACCTCTCTTTGCCTGGCCACCAGGCTGAACTCCTAAAGGATGTTGTGACATCAGGTAAGCACTGGCCACTCATTTCATCCTCATTCCAGTTCACTCCCTGCAGTCAACAGGGAAAGTCTGAAATGCCAGAACTTTTGTAACATTCTGTATGTGTGAAGCTATTAACATCCAGATGAAGTAATGTCTTAACTCCAGCTGCAGGTCATCCAGTTATTTTGCTACTATTTAATGCTGGTCCTCTGGATATTTCCTGGGCAAAGAGCAGTGATGGGGTTCATGCCATACTGGAGTGCTTCTTCCCTGCACAGGCTGCAGGTATTGCAATTGCAAAGATGCTGGTAGGCTCTGACAGTGTGAGCCCTGCCGGCAGACTGCCAGCAACATGGCCATCCAGCATGAAACAGGTAGGATTTTGGAACAAACAAACAGCTGTACAGCTTTATTCTTCAGACATATTGGACTAATACTAGTGAACATTCTTATAAATGCACAGGCTGTGCAATTCTGGCACACAGTGATTGCTCCATGAAAGAAAAAACTTGTATGGAGCTTAATGGAACGCTCAGTACCTATGTATTCTATACTGTCTTCCCAGGTGCCTGCGATGGAGAGTTATACAATGCAGGAGAGAACATACCGCTATTATGGGAATCAGGTGCCACTCTATCCTTTTGGTTATGGGCTTTCCTATACCAGCTTTCAGTACAGTGAGCTGGTAATGAGCAGTTCCCTGGGCATCTGTGACATCCTCCAGTTGTCTGTGCAAGTCCAGAACAAAGGCAGTAGAACTGGGGAGGAGGTAGGTGCAGGGGATCACTGTTATCCTGGTATTCAGTGCCCTGATACCTGGGAAGAATGTGTTTTTTTTTCATTTAAATTCCACCAGAAGCATCAATTAGATACTGGATGACAATAAACATTTACACACAATATAAATATAGTTACCATATTTTGCCTAATTAAAAGGTTTTTGTTTTGTTTTTTAGTTAGTGCAATACAATTCATTAGAATTCTATACAATGTTGCCCCTGTGCAGATATTATTTAAAATTATTATTATTTCAATTCATGTATCTTCAGTGTGATCCTTTTTTGGCTTTAGAAATAGAGCAAGGGAAAAAAAACTGTTCTAATGATCATCTGCTCAGCCCTCCGCTTTGTGCCTTCCACAGTTTTGGTCCAAATAGTGATCTCATTGCCTTCCCTTCTGGGAACTCAGTTGTCCAACACTATCCCTCATTACCATGTAAACACTACAATGTCAGAAATTAGTTTTTTTTCAGTCTCAGTGATTGTCCCTTAATTAATTGTACAGGGCCACTGTGTAGTATATGTATATCATGCATTTAACTGAATGGAAATGAAAGCTGTTATCCCAAGATCCGCTTACCCTTAACTACTGATAGTGGGCAATGTTGGCTAACACTTTAATAACATTCCTTCTGGCTGGTTCATTTTATTCATCATTATTTATGATAATAGTACAGCCCTTATGTAAATTTAAAATTTGCTTCCCAGACCACATCCCTCCTGTGTGGCACAGTTAGTTCAGAAAGGATAGAAAACAATGGACTGTGTTCACTCATGTGTTTCCTTTGGGTTGAATGTATAAGTTCCATAAGGAACAACTACTCATATCTTAATACTCATAATTAATCTGTTGGCCTAATAGCCTAAACATTGTTGTTCTCTCGGATCCCCCATTGCTGCATTGGGTAAACAGGAATTAACTCACTCTCTCACTTTATCCTTTCACTATATTTCTATTTCTTAAAATTCCCCAAAATACCATAGAGTTGAAAAACCCCACACAGACCATAGGTTAAAGGAAAGGTCCCCTGAAAAAACGTGTTTGCTTTTTACTGAAAAATTTTTTTTAGGTTTGCGTAAAAAAAAAAATCGAGGGTTGCCACCTGGTTTTTTTCCTTGAAGGGCTGTCCAGGTCAAAAATACCTTCCTGGTTTTCCAGTTTAGGAAAACCAGGCAGGATTCCCTGAGAGTGACGATTGGCCAATCACCAATTACCACTTCATAGCCCCACCCCTCTATGACACATAACTCCCCCTCTGTGTCATGGTCCCGCCTTTCCTTCCAGAGTTATTCGGGAGAAAAGGTGGCAATCCTAAAAAAAAATTTGTAAAGTTTTTTGCACTTTGTGCTTGCACATAATAGCTTGATAATATAGTGTCCCGCAAGACAAAGGAGTGCATTCTCAGCTGCTACACATGCCTGTGGCTAATTTAAAGGGGTGGTTCACCTTTAAGTTAAAGGGCTGGTTTACCTTTAAATTAAATTTCAGTATAACATAGGGAATGATATTTTGAGACAGTTTACAAATATTTTTCTTTTTTATTATTTGTGGTGTGGTATTTTTGAGTTATTATGTGGTTGTGCTTTTTATTCAGCAGCTCTCCAGTTTGCAGCTTCAGCAATCTGGTTGCTATTGTCCCAACTTCCCTTGTGACCATGCAGTGATTTGAATGAGAGACATTCTGTAGAGCTGCTGAATAAAAAAACTCTAAACCATAAATATTGAAAACCAATTGCAAATTGTCTCAAAGGTGAACAACCCAATTAACATTAAGGGTATGGCCACACAGGCATTGTAGCTGAAATACACTAGCATTAAATCAGCCCCTCTGTGAGCATTAGCCTCCTCTTGAATAGTTGTGTTAACTTGAATGCAGACACGTGGCTGATTTCAGAGTGAGAATGTTAAGTCACTCCCAAATCAGCCACATGTGCCTACATCTGAGCCACACAATGGTTAAGGCAGGAGAGGAGGCTATCACCTGCATAGGGGCTGATTTTCCGCCTGCATATATTAGAGCAGGCCAATTTTCAGTCCCTGTGTGGCACTAGTCTAGAGGGTAAGAAGTCTAAACTAGGCAAATGAATCAAACAATGTTTAACTTGTAAACTATAGAACTATATCAAATGTAATCATCTTGAAAAAAAAACATAAAAAGTGTAAAACATTGTATTATAATAAAAAGGAGTTCAATGTGTGATAGTATCCCTTTATATTAAAGGAGAATTAAAGCCTAAAAATTAATATGGCTAAAAATACCATATTTTATATATTGAACTTTATGGCACCAGCCTAAAGTTTCAGCTTGTCAGTAGCAGCAATGATCTAGGACTTCAAACTTGTCACAGGGGGTCACCATCTTGGAAAGTGTCTGTGACACTCACATGCTCAGTGGGCTCTGAGCAGCTGTTGAGAAGCTAAGCTTGGGGGCTGAGGCAAATTATCAAGCAGAAAATGAGGTTGGTCTGTAATATAAGCTGATGCTACAGGGCTGGTTATTCAATTCTAATGTTAGTTGCACTGTTTTTTGTGCTGCTATGTAGTAATTATCTGTATTAATCACTAATTATGTTGTGACATTTATTTTCTATGTGTACTGTATATAGTTAGTCAATCCCTAAGCTCAGTAAGTGACAGCAGCACAGAGAATGTGCAGTGAATCAGTAGAAAAGAAGATGGGGAGCTACTGGTGAGACACAGATCTTTACTGCTAAATGGCTGTGGTTGCCTTGGGATGGAACAGAAGCCCAAAACATAATGTACAACATTTCTAGCTACTTCTTTAGTTAAGCTTTAATTGTACTTTAAGAATAATGTAACTGAGCAGTGGTAATACAAAGTGAAAATGTAAGCATGGCATATTGCACCAGAATCCCTGCTTAGAATACATTTCATTCTCTCTTCAGGTGGTGCAGGTATACATGAGCTGGTCTGATGCCTCTGTCCCTGTTCCTGGTTGGCAACTTGTCGGAACAGAAAGGGTGACAGTTCCAGCCACTGATTCTGTGAAGGTCTCTTTTTCTGTCCTTCCAAAACAGAGAGCAGTGTGGACTGACCTATGGATGCTTGAGCCTGGAGGTTTTCATATCTATGTTGGAGGACAGCAGCCTTTCCAAGACACACAAGCCCCATCCAACATTCTTCAAGGCAGCTTCATTGTGGAAGGGGTGCCCCAGACCCTCAGCTCCTGCTAATTCATATTTTCAACATCCTAATTGTATTAATTCCCTTGCTTGAGCACACACTTTAGGGGGTTCCTTTGAAAAGCCTGCATAATTTGCTTCATGTGTTTAGGAACATTAAAGAGATGAGAATTTGGTGGCACGTTTTTGTAATGGACTGCAGGGTCAGAGTGTTTTGTCAGAGCTCACTGGGCCAGGGGGAAGCCATGCAATTACAGGATAGAAAAAACCTAAATCTTGCTCAAAATATTAATTATATGCCCTTTCGAAAATGTGAGCCAAATGGGCTTCAGGGAGGAAAAAGCAGATCCACTTTGCTGTCCCTTGCTGACCTGGAAGTCGTTAAATATTAAAATTTCGTGCCAGGCGTGTGATGTCATCGGCCCACGTGGGTCATTGGCGCCGCGATCTTGGATGCGGTGCCGAAGAGGAGCGGAGCACCATCTGGCACTCCTGATAGTGTTGACTAATACAAAATAATTCTCATACATCTATACGATTGTAATATACCAAGCCCACAGTAATAAATATGGACTGCTAATATCTGCTGCATACAGAACTTAACTCTGATTTATTATTATAAATTACATTTGCAGAAATTCATTTCTTAGTATATGAGAGTAGCAGTGACACCATAAAGGAAGGGGTTAAATACTGTAGTACTGCCTGGAAATTGAAGACAGTTCTAAATGCAATCAAGCTGCCAGCTAGGCTGTAATTAAAGTGATGCGTCTGTGCTCCTGGGCTCTGCCTCTAACTCTCTCCATCGTTCCCTCCCTTGCTTATTTAGCAGCTCCAAACATGTTAATTAGCATGTTTCTCTGTAATTAATTAGCTTTAGGCGCACACATTTAATCTAGCCATCGGAACAGCAGGATTGTATCACCCTTAATCTAATTCCTTCTGCAGTGATTTTTTTGGTTTCCTCCTATTTGCTGTCATATTAAAAATAACCATTAATTCCCCTCCCTGCCTTCCCTTTTTAATTGATGTACTTGTGCAAGCTTGTGTCAGGGAAGTGGTTATGAATGGAGCTGTCTAGAATGGATGGGCACACTGTGCCCCCTGAAAGTTTTTCTGGTGGGGGGCCTGACAGAAATATTTCAGTTGTGCACCAGAGCTCACCCTCTTGGATTTTGTTAGGAGTGTCAATGACATGCACATGCTCAGTGAGTTCTCTACAGCACTGAGAAGCTAAGCTTAGGGGATGTTGCAAACATAAAGCAGAAATGAGGTTCATCTGTTAATATAAACTGAAGCTGCAGGGTTAATTATTATATTTGGTGCAAATTGCACTGGTATATTGGCATCTATGTAATAAGACTCTGAATTTGTTACTAATTAGCCTTGTATTATGACATATAATGTCGTTCTCTAAGCTCATGTAATTGCAAGCAGGACAGAGGATGTGCTTGCAGGTAGGGTTGCCACCTGGCCGGTATTTTACCGGCCTGGCCGGTACTTTTGATGGTTGATCCCAATGTTATTAATAGGAAAAAAAGATAAATATATAGGAAGGCCGGTATTTTTTTCAAGAAAAGGTGGCAACCCTAGCTGCAGAAAAGATGGGGGCATATTTGGAGGCACATCATTTTACAGCTAAAGGGCTGTGGTTGCCCTGACTTATACAAAACCTTAAAATATCATGTTATGCTTTTTTTTTACCCAAGTTTAGAAAGCTTTAGTCTTCCTTTAAGAGGCCTGCAATGGGCAGATTCAATATAAATCAACCTGATATTTAGCACGTTTCAACTGCATTGCATATAATTTGTGAACAATCACTGTGCTGAAAACGTTCATGAAATGACAGCCGATAACTGCCTGTGTATGCCAACCTAAGTGCCCTTACACATGGGTGTTAGTACCTGCGATCCCCCGCTTTCCATTTTGTTCTGTTCAACCCCAGGGGAGCGCAGGTCTAGACACACTCAATTCTTTTGAATGAGGTTGTACCCACACAGATGTGTGTAAGTGCCGAAAGCAGGTTGGGACCACAGCCCTTAGTCACAGAACCAACATTAAAAACATGTCTAGAATATTTAATCCTGGATCCAAGCACAATCCTCTGTGTAAATAATTGGTGGAAAACATTTTTATTCTGCGGTCTCCTCAGCTGAAATAAACCTCAGATTGGTATAGTGTTAATTTTGTGTTACAATGGTGGTTAGATAGCCAGCAACTTAGTGTTTGTTAAAATGCCTTTATTCAAAATTATTCCTTGTTGCCTATTGACTCTCTTTTGGGCTGTTTTGTTTAGTATCATTAGCCTAGAATATCTAGAAACAAGTTAAAATAACTGTAATTGCGTCAGTGCTATTTGAGCAACACTGGTGGAAAGAATAGTGAATGGGCTGCAACTACAACAGCATTTTACCTTTACTCATGAATAAGCCACAATGACTCATTTTATCTTGTTGACTTTAAGCAACTGCTTTGAGCAGCACGTTCACTGGACCAGCTATCTAGATCAAACATGTCATGAGGTTGCAGACTTGAAACTATGTATCCATGTTTATCACGTCTTCAAGTAGGTGATGCTTGTAACAACTCCAGGTTTGTAGCAAGGTGTTTTCTATGTGTCGCCTCAAAGAATTGCTTATCAGCAGCTGCTAAGCAGAAAGTTAGTGGGAAGTTTAACTAAATATCTCGTAGACAGAAACAGCTAAGTGACTTTGAAATCAACTTGTATTGGTCCATATATTTTGTTCAATTGTTTTGTTCGAAGAACATAGCTTATCATAGTATCTTTATAATGTTTGTTTCTGCTTTTATTTGAAAGGTAATAGCACATGGGGTATTTTGATTGAAACAATGTAGAAGAGGTTCTCCTCCTGGCTTTTCTAGTTCTCCTCCATCTGTTAATTACCTGATGTCCACATAATATAAACAGCCACACGAAAACTGCTTTAAATCACAATGACATTTACAAATGCATATCAAACAATGAAAAACAGTAATTAAAGTAAATTTCATTATTGCCTGTAATTACATTATTTTTCATTATGCACAGGGGCGCTTAAAAAACTCACTTCAGGCAGCAGCGCTGAGCAAGTTATCAGCAAAAAGCTGCTCTTAGAAGCTTTAAAGATGGCCATACATGGGCCAATAAAAGCTGCCAACAGGCTTCCCCGATCAATATCTGGCCGAATGTTGGGCAGATGTCGATCGGGCAGGGTTAAAAATCCCATCAGATCGCGGCCACATCTCTGCATTGATGCGGCCCCGTGAACTGCCCATATGCACGACATTCTGAGCCGATCGTTGGGCCCTAGGGCCCACGATTGGATTAGCCCGATATCGCCCATCTCAAGGTGGGCATATCGGAATGAGAGGATCTCTCAGTGTATGGCCACCTTTAGGGTGGTGGAAGACAGGGAGATTAGTCGCCCACAGTAGTGAGGATTTGTTGCGAGGAGACTAAGCGGGAGACTAAGCTCCCTGTCTGCCACAACCCTAAGAGCTAATAGAAGCTAAACATTGTAAAAATAAAGAAAATATTGCAAATGAGTAGTAGGAGTGGATATGGATTTATTTGCACTGGGCCCACCACAGTCACTACTTTGGGGCCCTCACACCCCCTGGATCCCCGCCACAGTGGCAAAGACATAGATACCTCAGGCCTGTCCCAGCCACAACCCCCAGCCCCCCACTCCTACCTTTTTTCTGATCATGGCCACAACTGGGGGGGGGGCGAAAAGGAGGTTGAGAGGTGGCCCTAACAGTGGGTCTGGGCCGGCAGGGCCCAGGGTTTTTCTCTGGGTGTCCCACTGGCCCAGTCCAACCTTACTTATATATTAAATTACCTCCAATTATAGAGCAAAGTAAGGGCCGATGGTCTTTACAATTATTAGGATGGTGCAAATGTGCAGATTCATGGAGACAAAGTTTCTTGGTGAGGTGACTTTGAAAAACAAAGAGATCCTAATGCCATCCCACCGGTGATTTGCATTCTTGTTGGCAGGTAGGCATTTTGGGGGAATTAATTACCCGCGGTAGAGGCGATTTGTCACTGTGTGACTATTCTCCCCATCAGTGGCGTAACTACTCCCTGGTGGGCCCCAGTACTGGATGGGCACCTGGGCCCCCTGTCTGGCCCTTACCTTTATGAATCGCATGCTGGAGTGTTGATGGCATGTGTGCTGTAAAATCTCCCCCTAGATAATCGCCTGCCATAACCATTTTCATAGCTCAGATGGGCCCCAAGGGGGTGGGGGCCCTGGTGCAATTGCACCCCTGGTAGTTACGCCTCTGCTCCCCATGTGCCACAACCCTAATAGTTCAGAAAAATAGCTGCAATCTTTGCTTAGAATCATGTACAAGGCACAAGTTAGTTAGCATTCAATCCCACCAGTGACAATGATTTCACTCTAAAAAGCAAATATAAGTTCCAGAATTGGCAAACAATCTCTGCTATCTGAAAAAGTAGTGTGGTTACCTCCTTCCCTGACTTCCCCATACATTGTATTTGGTACAGGTGCTGACAGTAGAAGAACTGAGACAGGAAGCAAGAATATACTTATATATATATACATTATAATGTACATTTTCACAATGTTTTGTCCCAGAAGAGATAAAAAATAATGAACTATATAAAATATTAATGTAAACCATTAAAACAAACCCATATGTTATCTACAAAAAACATGTTAACACTTTGGTCATGTAGAGTCTGTCCTAGACCTTAGTGTCTTTAGATTTTGTAGATGTTTTAAGTCAAAGGTTACAACTATATATCCAGAGAACTATACTGTAACCAGAACCCTACTATAATGATGTATTGCATTGGGATTGTGCTTTAGTTTGATAGCTCCCCTTGAAAGGAAACATTTTTTACTCTCAGCTTTGGGACTTGAGGAAACCTTGTAAGGGCCCTTACATATGGGCGTTTGTACCTGCACCCCCCGCGTTCCGTTATGTTCCTTTCAGCCTCAGCGCAGGCCTAGACTCCCATGTGTAAGGGCCCTTAAAAGAAAAAAAAAATCAGTTTTGTCTGTTGTCCAGGCCTGAAAATGTGAGACTGGGATGGGAATTAATGGGGAATGTTGCACATGTGTGTGACCCAATCTGGCATGAGCTTTAAATGCATTACTGGGAGAAGCAAGTAGCTCTTGCTTTCTTGTACATTTTCAGCATCTGTTAATATTAAAGAGATGCTGACACCAGAAATGAAACCTTTTTTTTACATCTATCACAAAATTAACTTTGCATGCTTCTTATATTTTTGCCATGAAGTAGTGAGATGGGGCAGTCAAGTTGGCAAAACAGCTCTCAGCAAAAAAAACTATCAACATGACCTATAGGTAACTTTTAATGTTCATTTGTAGTTTTTTAGAGTCAGCATCACTTTAAGGTCACTTGGATATCCAAAACCAGCTCTTTATGGGTCAGCATTGAGAACGTAAGATAGGAAATCAAAAGGAATATTTGGGCATAAGTACAGCTGTGACAAATTTGTAAATTATTCCAGTTCTGTGGTGGTAGAATCCACTGTTTTTGAAGCTCATTATTAGTTGGACTGCTATCACTGGCTGCTATCACTAACCTTGGACTCCGTTTAGGGTTGCCACCTTTTCTAGCAAAAAATACCGGCCTTCCTATGTTTTTAAGGTTTTTCCCCTATACTTAACATTTCAATCATGCAACATTTTTACCGGCCAGGTGTCAACCCTAACTCCGATGTATCCAGCATTTATAGAGCAGAGCTTGGGTTACACATAAACCCCATACAATTAGGTTGACCCCTTCCCCCTTGTTATTATTATATAACACAAATTTAAAATAATAATATAGAGCATTTGTGTTTACTATACTAAGTAAATGGAAACAAATTAGATTAGATTAACAACCAGGCAGCACAAAATGTATTCATTTAAGTAAACGGCAGTGACTGCATGTTCAGTATCAACATATAGTAGAATAGTAGTTATACAATGTAATCTGAACCTTTACTCTCTAGGCTGGGCAATGTACTAACTCCACTAGAGCTCATATTCTTAGCAATCTTCCTTCACTAATGGGAGATACTAATGGAAATTTAAAATGGGCAGTATAAAAGTCAGCCAAAATGAGAGATAGGAAAAAGTGTGCAATTCTGCTGTCTCAGATTCCTGGAATCCTGTGAGAACACATTTGCAGGACTAAATATACTGGTTTTATAGTAGTTTTATATTGATTTCATATATATTTTATCTTATTATGAGGTGAGTCTGAAACAATGTTGGACCACAAATGGGGGATAAAAAAACAAGCCTAAACAGACATCATCTTTGAGTGACTAAAAAACAAATACGTAATGTACTACAAGCTGTGTGCATGATGTTTCATACAGATGTGTGTTCAGTTTGATTCTCCTCTATTGGTAACACACAAGGAAATAATTGGA
Organism: Xenopus borealis; assembly: GCA_024363595.1. Lineage (NCBI taxonomy): Eukaryota > Metazoa > Chordata > Amphibia > Anura > Pipidae > Xenopus > Xenopus borealis. The sequence continues at coordinate 68,515,830 of CM044434.1, read as the reverse complement.
TCGTGCTGGTTATATTACATGGGTGTTAATAATGCCAAAGTGCACTTTTTCTTTTAGAATGAGAATTATGGGTACTATTGTAATTACAGAATAAAACTAAAGACAAAAACAGAAGTAGGCCTGGGCCTTGGGGCAACAGCTTTTTAACATGCACCTATACGCATAATCCTCAGTGCTCCAACAGGAACTGGTGTATGCGCATGTGCACTCATGGGAAGGGGTGGGGGAGGCATGAGGACCCTGTGGCCTAAGCACAGGACAATTATAAATCTGGGACTGATGTCAATTATTTATATAATACCCATTTAAGGAACCATTTAGCATTATGAACCTTTTGCCCAGTCATTGTCAAAGTTGCAACATGATGTCTGCATTTTCTGTGATGAAGGTACCATACTCATATCCATTTTATAACTCTGCTAAATAACATTATTTTATACAAGTGCTGCACATAACTTGTTGCAATTTTATACTGACCAATTTAGGAAATCAATTTTTGAACTGATTAGTGCAAGGAGCAGTAGAGTATGTGGGGTCCTGGGTGTTTGGAGAAACAATTAGAGGGATTGTTGGCCAGTGCCTATGGCTCTTTAGTTGATTGGAAACACAAATGAATGGTTTCACTTTTTTGTCTTTGGGTAGAACTACACGGCCACACGTTTTTGGTGGATCCGATGCTCTGCTAAAAATGCAGGCGTCTAGTCGGATGCAACGGAAAATATGGTAAGCAATAGCAGTCGGATGGTGTTGCAGCATTTGTCCGACATAACACAACCGTCGGGTGCAGACACAGCATGCAACGCTGCAACTAGGGTTGCCACCTTTTAAAAAAAAAATACCGGCTAGTGCTGGGGAGTGAAAAAAAGGGGCGGGGAGTGCCGTAAAGTGAGTGGAGTAATTGAAATGACACTCAAAAGGGGCGGGACCATGATGCTTAAGGGGGCGGGGCCACCGCAGTGTCGGGGAACAAATAGGTTTAAAGTGAAGGGCCGAGGGCTTTTTGTAAGGGTATTACAAATTACCGGCAACTATATTGCCGGTAAATTTGTAATACTGGCCCCGGCCCCGGCCCCTGCCCCTGCCGGCTAGGCTGGTAAAATACCGGCTGGGTGGCAACCCTAGCTGCAACACCATCTGACCTTTGTATTTCTTACCTTTTTTTACGTCACATACGACTTGACACAACCAGGTTTTGGCGCAGCACGTTGGATCCACCAAAAACACGTGGAAATCGGCTGTGTAGTACTACCCTAAGACTTATAAATCGTGAGTCAATTACCTCAGTGTAAGCATTGTGATAATTGCCAGTATATAACTAAAAATATTATGCCAATGAGATACCTCCCAACTGTCCATTTTTTCACGAGTCCTAATTTTGACAACTCAGCTCACAGCCCCGGATTGTTACTGAAATGTCCTGACTCTCTTTTTTATTTCCTGCACTGAACATTCAGAAAAAGAATGTTTCTTAAACTTTAATTGACTTTGGGCACAGAGCCCAGAATACAGTTGAGGAAACTTCGGGCGACTTCGGAAAACGAATCGCCGCATGTGATTAGCGCCGGTGATTTTTCATTTTAGCCAGGTGCAAAGTGAGGCAAGGCATTTGGGGAGATTGGTCGCCGCAAAGTCGAGGCGATTAGTCAATCTCCCCAAATCGCCTAGTGTGTCCTTACCCTTAGGGAAACTTGTGACCCTAAACCCCCCAGAAATATGTTCAAACTTTCATAACCTGACAAATTTTGTAAAATGTACATGCTAATTAGAGGCTGTGGCCACCAAAATGAGTGTGGTCAAAAAGAATTTCACCAATATTTTTGTCCCTCTTTCTATTTCCAAAATTTTGGGAGGTATGCAATGAATAAATATCTGCAGAAAAGACTGAAGAAAGCTACATATGTGAATGATAAACTTACATAAAAACAGATTCTACTATCACAATGCACCTACAAAGCTACATTTCAGCCAGTTGTGTTGTGATCATATAACAGATTACCCGAATGACTGAAAATTGAATTAAGACAGATTAGGAGAGTAATGAATAAGCAATACAACAACACAGAGAACTTTGGCCACTGACATCACCTCCGAGCCTTGAGCTCTGTTTGTTTTTGTCTGTCTGTGAAAAGTCTGTTGATCACATGGAGACATAAATTCATTTTTGGCCATATGACTGTTCATAAAACTATATTCAGGACTGAGATATACCAGATGCAACAGACAAAGCAAAAAGTAAAATGAAATATATGTAAAGTAGGCATCAGCAAGCATGATCTACCCATCTGCACATCATATATTTACTAAAGGTTGGAAAACATAAGGGTAGTTTATATGTTCTAAAGTCTTTGTGCATAAAGTAAACAGAAATATTGGCTTGGGCTCTATGCCAGACACAAAATGGATAATAATTATACACTTTGTGTGTTTTCTACTTCTGATACAATGTGCACATACATACCATATATATTATCTATAGGTGTATATATACAGGTGATATAATCCTTAGCACTATATATTAGGTCCTACCCCAGGGGTGCTTAAAAAGGCAGGTTCAAAAATCTTGTTGCACAAAAGCCACATTGAACTGTTGATGGGACTGAACAGATCTCTGTTTGGCTTGTTTGGTTTCTGGGTCAACAATAGGGTTGCCACCTTTTCTGGAAAAAAATACCAGCCTTCCTATATGTTTATCTTTTTTTCCCTATTAATAACTGGGATCAAAAATCATTTTTACTGACCAGGCCGGTAAAATAATGGCCAGGTGGCAACCTTAGCCAACAATCAGATCATCCATATTTGGGCCACCATCTGGGTGATTACATTAAGCAAAGATCCACACATTTACTAACGTCTAAAAAAACAATCTTATATTTCAAACCAAAGAGTGACCTGAGAAAACAGCAAAAAAAAAAAGAAAACTGCAAATCTTAAAATATACCGTAAGAAGGTTAATAGCTGTTTCACATGCTTAATTCACACCTTTATGGCAAGCTCCAGTAAAGAATCTCCACAGCTACATGTTACTAGTGTATGGGAGGGTTGAGTTTATCATCCCCAGAGGGGCTGTTAGAGTGCTCAGCTGGGAGCAATAGAAATAGCAATCAATATTTACTCCTATTCACATTACACTTTCTACAGCCCCACGTAGAGCAGAAGGGCTCTAATATACCGTAAGTGAGTTTTAATACGCATTCCAATGCAGTTTCTTTTTTAGTCTTTTTACCACATAGGAATGCATACATTAACAGGTATGACACAACATGCATCTGGGCTACTTTTTACATCACTGTCACTGTCTAAAAAGCCAAAAAGTGGTAGAGGTTAACACAACACTTTGACATATCCTGGGGATGGCATAGCCATTTTTTTGTATAAGGTGTCAGAGTTCCTTTCAAAGAACAGAGTAGGTTAATATTATTTGGTCTCAAGCATCCGACAAGGACTAATGAGATCACTGGGGATTAAAATGATGTTGTGGTAAAATGATCTGTTAATGTTGTTTCACCTTGAAATACTATCACATTTCAACCACAGATTTTTTTTTATTTCTAAAGAAGGTATTTTATTTGTACTCTTAGGCTTATGACACACGGGCAGATTCTGGGAGATTTAGGGGCAAATTCACTAAGAACCGAAAATTTGCCAGTGTTGGCTTTGCTAGCGTTTGCCGCACTTCACCAGGAAAATTTTCGCCAGCGCTACGCAAATTCACTAAAGTACGAATTTACAATCAGGTCGGCAAATGGTAGCGTAGTTGTGCTAGTGTTACTTCGCTAGGCAGAGTGCAGTTACGCTAGCGAAGTCTAATTTGCATACAGTGGGAACTTTAATGTATAATAGAAGTATATGTTACAGCCACTACATTCCACTACACAAGCCCAGGAAACCTTTAATAAATTATATAAAGTTATTATATAAAGTTGTCCTATTGCCCTACATGTGTCCCTGTATAGTTGTGTTGCCATATTTTAGGAAATGTAGGGGGGAAGGAGGGTAACCCCCCCAAAAAATTGATCTTTTTCAGACTATCACCCTCCAATTGTAAACACTCCAGCATTTTTTGGGGGTTTTTTTTCAATCTCCTATCTATTGTATTGAACTTGCCTGGTCTGACCAGGCGAAGTAAATTCTAACGTAAGTGCTAACATTCAGGAAATCTTAGTGAATTTGCGAAATTACGATCCTTCATCAGTGAGCAACTTCGCCTGGTGTAAGGGTGCGAAGTTGCGCAAGTCTGTCTACTTCACTAGCGAAAATTCGCCAGAGCCGGTGTTAGTGAATTCACGAAGTTACGAAATGACGTCACGCTGGCGAATTAGTGCTAGCGTTAGACGCTTCGCTCTTTAATGAATTTGGGCCTTAGTTGCCTGGCAACTAATCACCTGTTCTTCTGTTCTGCCTTTGTGGGCTGCCTTTGTATGTCTTCCCGTCCGCTATAATGAAAAGTCCCCTGCACTAAAGCACACGCAGCTCTTCATTTTCTGAAGTCGCCCGAAGTTGCCTCACAAGGAAACTTCGGGAAAATGAAGTGCTACCTGTGCTTTATCGTAGGCGACTTTTCATTAAAGTGGAAGGGAAGACACACAAAGGCTTTTTGGGAGTTTCTTGCCCAGAAGAAGAGGCGATTAGTCGCCAGGTGACACAATCTTCCCAAATCTACCCGTGTGTCACAAGCCTTTATTTCCTGGACCTGGTCACACATAACAGAAAGCAAGGAGAGAAAGGGGTAATTCAAATAATAAATTCCAGGGGTTATTCCCTAGAGATCAGTGAAGGAGTGATGATGAGAATTGTATCTAAGAGATATAATCACAACACTAGTCCCCATCTGACCTTGTGATATACATAATATTGCTTGGGGCAGAGGTATGAGTCCTGGACTTATGGCTATGATCAACATGGTATGTGATACATATAATGTAGTGTATATAAATTTGTATCCGACTTGGCTCATTCGATAACTGTCTGCCAGTAGGGCATAAATAATGCTGCTTTAAATGTCTTGGTATTGTTTTAAAGTGGAATTAGTGATTTGATACTGCACCTATGTAGTTACGCTGTTGTATGGCAATGACATTTCCATTCAAATGCTAAATGTAGGATCCTTTGCTGAGTAATGTCCACCGATACAAGTTTACAGGGATCGAACAACTGTCTTTAAACAGACCTTCCCTTACATAGGAAAGAAAATATAGAAAAATTAATTTGTAACCTGGATTAAGAAGCCTAAATAGTCCAAAGGCATTGAAATGAGTATTCCACCCAAATAGTGAATATTTTGCATTATAAAAAAAAGTTAGTATGAGTAGGTGCACTTAAAAATGTTTATAGATTATTTGTAAATGGAATTGCAATTAAAAGCAACGATCTGTTATCTGGAAACCTGTTATCCAGAAAGTTCTGAAGGGAGGCCATCTTCCATAGAATCAAATTTAATAAAATCATTCTAGTGTTTCAATTTATTTTCTTTTTCTCTGTAATAATAAATCAGTACTTGATTCTCAGTAAACTATAAATAATCCTTACTGGAATCAAAGCAATCCTATTGCGTTAATTTTTTAGCTTTGAATGGCTGCCCCCATAGTTTAAAACATTTTCATTTTTTGGTGTTACTGTTCCTTTAACTTTTCTTTCTGTATGCAAGACAACTTTGAGAATGGAGAATAGAATACATATTTAGTACAATGGGTAGAAAATTAATTGTATGTGAAATATAATATGTCTAGTCAGTGTCAATCTAACATAAAGACCAGACCATGGCCTCTGTTGCTACTGTTTATTATTTGCAGTTTGTGATGGTTAATGTGTAAATGGGGAACTTATATTAAGTCTTGTCAGTATTTACAGTTATCTTCAGACAAGCTTAGCATGATTGCCTAAGGAGTGATCATCATCTGATTATACAAATACACACTGCATGGCGTTTTGCAACACAGCAGAATTATATACTGAAATTCCTGGCTCTTTGAATCAATGAAGCAACTGTTTAATTAAGATTACTTGAAGCAATGTGGTGATTGGCTTTTTGTATTTTATTCTGTGGGGTGGTATGTTAGTACTAATATGAACTTGAGGTCCATCTGAATACATAAAGTTCATACTATACATGCAAATGTCCATGAGTTTCTATGTTTGGGATCTCCCCAATAACGTAATACACACAAAGAACTAGCCATCATAAGGCAAGGTAATTATAGGCACTGAAGACTAAATCCAGCATTTGAAGTAATGTATTTCTCTGCCTTTTGGCTAAGATCAAGTGGATCGCTTCTCGGTCTTTTGGCCACAATCAAGTGTAGTACTGGGCCTTGTGGCTAGGGACCTCTTCTTATGATCCTCTGTGAAGAAGCAGAAACAATTAGTCCTCTGGCTGGCAAGATCAAGTGATTTAGGTATCTGATAGAAAAAGGAGTGATGCCCTTAGAAAGGGGTGTGGCACATTTTCATTCCATATATATGGGGCAATACAACAACCCATGTGTCATCAGACTTAAGGCCCCCATACACGGGCCGATTAAAGCTGCCGATAGACCGAGTCGTCAGCTTATTGGCCCGTGTGTGGGGCCACCCGACGGGCTTCCCCGATCGATATCTGGCCCTAGGGCCCAACGATTGTATCAGAATGGTGGTGATACGGGCGGTCGGTTCGCGGGACCGCATACACGCACAGATACGCCCGCGATCCGACCGCCCGTTCACCACCATTCTGATCCAATTGTTGGGCCCTAGGGCCCACGATCGGATCAGCCCGATATCGCCCACTTCAATGTGGGCATATCGGGGAGAGATCCACTCGTTTGGCGATATCGCCAAACGAGCGGATCTCCCTGTCTATGGCCACCTTTAGACTAATGCCAGTGGTTTCTTTGCCAGTGCTCTTCTGCTGCTAAGAGTGACAGCCTTAAACTACTAAAGCTATTTTGTAGATTCTAGATCTAGGCTGTACAAGTAACACTGGGGTCTGTTTTTCCTCCAAGAAAGGAAGAAAAAGGCAGTCATATAGTCATATATAGACTTGGAAATACAAACTCCATCCTCCCCCCATGTAAACACAAAAGGGCATATTTGCCAAAGGCTCAACAGGCTGCTATTTACTACAGAACTCTTACAAAAATTAAATTACATTACTTTGTCTAAGACTTGGTTAAAAAAAATAACTATGGTATTGTTTGAATACTTTTATAACAAATAATCATTTGTAAAACTGTATTGCCTTAGAAATATATGACATCCCAGTCATTAGAGCAGGTCCGGACTGAAAATTAAAATAGGCCCTGCCATTTCAGATACACAGAGGCCCAATCAGCCCACACAGAGACCCAAACAGCCCCCACCAGCCCACTAAATATTGACTTTCTATAGCACCTTATAGCAGCCCCTCGGCATTTGCCAGAATCCACAGATTGCAGGTCCGGGCCTTCATTAGAGGGTTAAATGAGCTTCCTCATTTGAAGACGGTAAATGAAAGAGTGAATTTAGCCCTTTAAGGAATGCTTTGGGCCAGACTTAGTCAAATGTAAGTTTGAATATAATAATGTTTGCTCTTAACATCGCTAGCCAGACAAATGTAGTGTGCATGTCAACTACAGTTTATCTTTTGCATTTGTTTGACATTTGCATGTGTTGTATTATGTATTTGTTCTCTTTCTATATCTGTAAATAAATAGGACTACACTGTTTAATTATGGACCACACCGTTTAGCACAAATTATTGACTGCATGTATTCCTTACCCCTATATCCAGAGAGTGCTACAGGCCACATATATATTTTTAAATTCTGGTTGGGAAAGGACCCCAGCCAAACAGTGCCTTTCTACCAGCACACTGCGTACATGCAGCTTATATATAAAAACACGATTAAAAACATATCACCTAATGTCCACAACATTTAATATGCCAAATACATTTTATATATTCAAATTTGCTTATAAATCACACCATTTAAATAATTCATAATATAACCTCTAATAAAAGCACCAATTTATACCTACATTTATACACAATTGCTAATGGACATCAATCAAACACAATTCATGTATGAACCTCTTTGAGCAAAAATTGAATTCACCAGCTCAGGTCCATAAGTAACATCCACATAACATGTGCTTAATTTGGCCAGGACCATGAGGCAATGTCCGACTTAATGTCCAAAGAGCTTCCAATATGATCTAAAAACTCATTACTGGTTCACACTGGAGGGGAATAGTAGTAGAATTGTAGTTTGTTATTGTGGATTCGTTCATCAGTAAATATTCCCAGAGCTCGCAATGAGAATGTTGTTCATCATACAAACTAGGGGTACTTGCAGCCTTTGCTACACACAAGGCATCCCCCGGTTAGCTTGGGGTTAATAAGGGCATGCAGTGGCAGCATGATTCACTTTCAAGTGTTAAGCTGGCCATAGATGTAAAGATTTCTGAAAGATCCAATTGTTATCGTGAGACCGCGATTGTCTCAAAACGATCGTTTAAATGCCTGATGTGTCCATCAACTAAAAAGACCATTTCAGGCGATATTGCCAGCAAAACTGAAGGATCGCAGCCTGCTTGGCTCTGCAAACATAGGTAGATTGCATGGGGACCGATAAAGATTTTTTAACCTGGCCGATCAATCTTCAGACCAATGTCGGACGAAAAATCGTGAGATGTACGATCGTTTGTATCCCACTAACCGCACGATAATTTGACAGATTGGTCGGACTTCCCTAAGATCGGTCGTTCGGCAGGGAAATATCGTTGCGTCTATGGGGAGCTTTACACACAATGTGCCATCTTTCAGTCTATCGATACCTTCCTTATTGCATTTTGATTGTTCTATAGTGAATATAATTCTTTCCTTTCCCTCCTTGCTTTAATCTCTTAGAATCATTGGCCCCCTGAGCCGCTAATGTCTTTTATATTCAGAACCAGATAAATGGATGGGAAACCAATATTTGGTTCTTTAAATAAGTGAACCCAATATGTTCAAGGTTTAAATCCACTTTCCTTTCCCAAAACTCCTTTTCCTTCTTTAAAACGTCCTCCAACATTTCAATAACTATTCTGTCTTTCATATTCACTCTCTTTTACTTATGGAGTGTTAGTTCCCAGTTCTGAGTACCTTATACATGTGCTGTATTATGTATTTAAATTTTTTATCTTTGGTTTGCCATATAATCTAAGGCTGTGCCAATGAGCTTTTCCTATTATCCTGCTATAAAAAAAAAGCTATTAGCAGTGAAGACAGTGACGGGTTTGTGCATTTATTTGCATTTGTATAAAGCATTTACCTACTCTAGAATTCTATCTCTCCATCACTTATATACCAAAAAGTAGCATTTCTGGGCCTTGGGGGTTTTGACCTGAATTTTGTTTGCCCTCCAGCAAAGATGATGGAGATTGAGCTCTTAAGTCAGGTATTTCAAAACTGAAATGAACCTTGAACTGTGGGTGGAGACATACAAATTGCTTGTCTTACACATAAAGGCTAATGTATTGAAGATTGAGGCAAAATGTTCCCATCTCAAGAAAAAAATCAGTTTCTCCCCCTGATTTGTATATATGTATCATGTTTCCTCAACAAATTTGTTTAAATGTAAATCTTTGTTTAACTGCAACTGTCTAGTTCTTTTACCATTAGTCTATGGGAATCTTTTGCAATGCAACAAATGCATTCATTTTACTTTGTTTCTTTGCATCATTTTACATTGTTTATTTTGTGTTCCCACAAATATAGTATTCATAATACAGAGGTTCGGACTAGGCCAGAGGGACACCAGAACCTGGATTGCCTCAGGGCCCGCCTCCAGACCCTGAGAGCTTCTGCCTCAGGGCCCCCCGACAGACCCTGAGGACTTCTGCCTCAGGGCCCCCCGACAGACCCTGAGGGCTTCTGCCTCAGGGCCCCCCGACAGACCCTGAGGGCTTCTGCCTCAGGGCCCATCTCCGGACCCTGAGGGCTGCTTCTTCAGGGCCTCCCATCCGGCAACCTGCCCCCCTGCATTGCACACACTGGCACGTATGCACACTCTTGCATGTGCGTCAGCGCACAAAGCTTTTCCTTGAGACAAAACATTGGATAAAGATGTAAATATTCATATGAAATAATAAATCACAAACTACAGTGAGTGCTGATCCTCCATTGAATTATGTATATATTAAAGAACCAGGTACTTCCTCAATGCGCTCAATCATAACCATCAAAAAAGTAGGAGCACACCGGCTGTTTTGAAAAAGTTAAAAGATCATAATTTTTTTAAATGAATAAATAACATGATGATTTTTTATCTTTTTCAAAACAGCTCCAGTGCTCCTACTTTTTTGAAGGTTTAATGTCAGGGGTCTCCAAACTGTGGCCTCAGGGCCGCATGTGGCCCAGGATGGATATGAATGTGGCCTAGCTTGAAATGCTCAGTTCCCGAGGAAAGGTCAAGTCACAAAGGATATAGGAGATGGGGGGACTCTGCCCATTGCCCAGTTAATAACAGTAGTAAAATAATACGTCTATTTAAATGGGACATTTTGCATAACATTTTGCCTGATTTTTCTTTAGTTTTAGATAAAATGCCAGATTAAAAGTGTATTCGTCTCAACCTAGATTCCAGGGCTTCAGATATATTAATTTGTCTTCAGTTTTGTTTTTCCTCATTAATTACCAATGAGGTCAGTCCCCACACATTTTCACCTCACCAAATCCGGCCCTCGTTGCAAAAAGTTTGGACACCCTTCTTTTATATATGTATTATTTTTAGAAAGATTCTGTAAAATCCATGCACACAGGTTTTATATTAAATCAAAATCAGTTTTATTGTGGGCAAAAGACTAACGTTTTGGCTGGAACAGCATCCTTTATCAAAGTTAACCAAATATACTGCAATAGGAATATATACAAAGTGTGGTGGGAAAACAGTACTGAACAACACAGGATGTGACGTCACAGAAACACAATACGGTGTACTACATATAATGCTGAAATTTAAAGAACATTCTTTTTGGTATTTAGGTTATACATATTTGAATTGCAAGTCAACTTCAGTATGGCAGAAAATAAATAGAAATGTTATGACCTTGCTCAATGGATGTGTGGAAACAGGGGCGATCCCAGGCACTGTGCCGCCTCCCCCTTCCCCACTTTTGAGTGCCGGACAGGTGTAGGGGGGTCCACGGCGCCAGTGCAGAGCGTGCAAGTGTGCGCTCTGCACTAGAAGAGTAGAATTTCCCTGTTGAAAACCAGAAATTCGGCTCTTAGTTACCAGGAGCAACATTTTTGCCATTATATATATATATATATATATATATATACAACAAA
>CM044434.1:68484600-68500080 GCA_024363595.1 Xenopus borealis | reverse complement strand
CCTTCCTATATATTTACCTTTTTTCCCTATTGATAACATTGGGATCAACCATCGTTTTTACCAGCCAAATACCGGTAAAATACCGGCCAGGTGGCAACCCTACTCGGGTAAACTAAGGTGCAGATCTGGGTCGTAGGCCCACTGGGGTTTTTCCTGTGTCCCACTGGCCCAGTGGCAAATAGGGTTGCCACCTTTTCTTAAAAAAAATACCGGCCTTCCTATGTACTTCACTTTTTTTCCTATTTATAACATTGGAATCAGCCCTCAAAAATACCGGTCAGGCGGGTAAAAAACCGGTCAGGTGGCAACCCTAGTGGCAAATTGAAGGCCGCCTCAGGCAGCAAAATGAGCTGGATTGCCCCTGAGTATATTAGAAACATTTTTTTATTTTGCACAGCCTATCTGTTTACCCAGTTTTTATTTTTACCATGAACTGTTCCTTTAAGCCAATGGTGTTAAAATACTATGATAAAATAGGCTATCATGCCACATAAATGTAAAAAATAAAGAGGGGTTCACACACACACACACACAAACATACACCCCCCCAGATTGTAATTGTTTATTTGGTTACACTAGGGTACTGTGTTACATGCTTCTCACATTGCTTCTGTGTGTAAAGCTCCATGTGAAAAGAAACAGCGATATCACACAGCGTGTGTTCTACTACTGGGGTGTGCTCTATTAGTGGGGAGTTGTTGGGCTAGTCCTTGCTGACACCAGCATTATTAGCAGACTGCTCGCTTCCTCAGCACTGGGCTGGGTGTCTACGCCAGGCTCAATGCGTCACCATCTGTGCTTCCCAATCCTAAAAGAATGTAACTTTCCTTAGATAGTCTTAACACGCTGTCGGGCTAAACCAAATCTTGAGGCAGGAGGGGACTGTTCTAAACCCGCCCTGTGTTACCCTAGCATGTGAGGAAATGAAAAACGTATTTAGTCATAAGGAAAGCAAACCATGTACTAATCCCCATTTCTCTACCACAGCGGTTAGTGAATACTGATAAACTAGAATTTTACATGGAGGAAATATTAGGATTTCGCCCCAGGCTTGTAAATGGTTGAGCCCTGTGAGAGGTTGGTCAGCCTGCGATACAATAGCAATCACATCAGCTGCTCTCTGTAGATGAGCTCTCTGTCTCTCTCTCACTCTTTAACAATATTTATAATTTTAGTTTTTTTGTTTTGCTGTGTAAATTAATTTGTGGCGTGAAAACAGTGGATCTTGTTTTATCCCTGCCACCTAGAATTCTTTTTCTGCTTCCTATACAAAACAAATAAATCTCCACAGCCCCCTTGGCTTTCTGTTTGAGAAGGGAGGGGGGGTCAGTCAATATTCCTCCCCCTTCGTGGTGATGAGACTTTTTTTTTTTCCTTTTAACTGTTAGAGGATCCAGTTGCCCTGAGGAATGAGCCTGTTCCAGAGAAAAGAGAATAAACCCTGATATTGGCACAAATTGATAATCGGAGATATTAAGAGATTGCGGAGTATTTCATCTTTACAGGACATGGAAAACCAGGCAGTGGGGAACCACAAAGAGGACAGGGATCAGGAACAAAAAATACCAGGTACAGTGTCAGTCCTGTTTGATGATAAATGTAACCCTGGTAGAATATTTCCATTTATTCACAAGCAAATAGGAAATATGTTAATTGTAGGTGGGTTGAGCCAGTAACAACAATTCCTGATTAACAGAAGCAGCCTTGCAGGACTAGAGGTCCCCTGTTTGATACCAACCAGGGCTCTAGCTGCAAGGAGTTTGTATGGCCTTCCTTGACTTGTGTGAGTTTACTCTGGATATTCCCAGTTTCTTTCCACACTCACATATACATTTGCCTGCCACGAAGTGTACCTTTTCAAAGGGAATTTGGATTGTAAGCTCCACTGGGACAAGGAGCGATGTATAATATCTGTAAAGTGCTGCATAATGTCTGTTCTATACAAGGTATGACTGTTGTTGCTGAACTACAGTGTCCAGCAACCCTTGAAGAATGGGCATCGCTGAAAAAAACATCTTTGTGGTTGAGGAACAGGCTTCATAGAAAAGAGTTTTCCCAACTGTGTGTTAATATTAAACTAAATAAAATAACTAAATAAAGCAGTCTGTAATTGATTGATGATCAAGCATTGTATCATGCTCTGTATGTTGAATTAGTGCAGGCAAAGACCCTGCTGGCTGACCTGGATGTCTGTCTGCAGTGGGCACTGCTAAGTATAGATCTGATCAGGGATGTGGCTGGGAGAGCAGTAGGTTTTAGGCTGGTGGCATATCCCTGTCCACTCCCTGCACAGGCAGACTGGGTGAGATCACTTGCACAGAACAGGGCACCAAGCTGTGGGGGCTGTGGCTGCTTTCAAGGCTGTGCAATTAATGACACTGCAGATTCCACCACTCGATACCAAATACATGTTCCCTTGTGTGTGGATTTTGTTTTTTGCAAACAATGCTGCAGATAGGCATCATGGTGCAGGCATTAACAATAGACGTATTCAGGGGGAAGAATATTTCCCTCCTCACAGCATAGTGGTTAAACTGTTGCTCTGCAAGGGATTTTCTTGTACATTACCTTAAGCCCCTTGTTGCTGGCAGAGGCAGGGAAGTGTGTTGTACATGTTTCTGATGGTTGCCCTGAGGATTAACTGTAACACTTTGTTACCTGAATGATCTGATTTTATGGGGCATTATATGACTTCATCTTGAGTTGCGAATGAGTTAATCAAGGAACAAATTTCAAGCAAGCTTGCTTACTCTATGTATTGATTTATCTGTTGATGGATTTACTAGATAGCGTAATGCAGTGCAGCAAAATGATTAATTAGGGAGCAACCCTTGATCAAGGATTCCTGGGTATTCACAAGTTTTTCAAGCATGAACGTTAAATAATGCATGAATATTAACTGTTTTAGTCACCCTCCAGTACACACACAAATGCATTTCTATGTTCTTTCAAATAGCAGGCCCTAATTTTACACTGGCAGATGTTCCTGCTGCATAAGTCTATGCTGGGTGTACCAATGTGATTAATTTGTGTGTGCTGCTATTCCAACAGATTACTGATCGTGTATTACCCAGTTTGTAGAAGAGATTCAAAGAGTCTAAATGTTGTGTTGTAATCATCTCTGCAGATAATATATGGCATATTTCCCCCCCCCCAAGTCATGGCTTGCCCTATTCAGCTGTTCTGTTTCATTCTATGTGCAGAGTTTGGTCTATCTTTGGAATAAGAACACTAAGCAATATACAGTGTGTTTTACTGTTACAGGAGGTGTCAAACAAAAAAAAACATGATTTTTTTTCATAATTAAAGAAAATGCAGTTCTAAACAATTTCTCACTATACAATGCCTACAAAATTTTAATGCTTTTAGGCTGGGGCCAGACATTGCTTATCTCAGCCTCCGGAGAAACAGAGGCAGAGAATCGGCTCCTGTTTGGGTCTAGGCAGACAAGGTGGATTTCACCGTGAAATGCAAAATCTCATGTTTCAGTGCTGAAATCCAACATCTTGCCCATAGGACTCCTTTTGGACAGCCTAGCCAAAGGGAAAATCTGTTAAATGGGACATCTAACGTCATATTTTCTCACTGTAGAGAGGTTACCAAATGTAACCCAACTCTGAGATATACAATTCTGTAGCTGCCATTCATCATATCCTGATTGTTATGTCAATTCCTGGAAAATCCCTGTGAAAGAAGAAAAGGCATTTGTGCTTTCTTGCTTGTGTTGTGGCTGCTCACCTGGACGTCTCATGATTTAAAAAAAAAAAAAAAAAAAAAGGCTATTTGAATAGGTTTCCTGGGTGACATCATTGTTAGTGTGCATCAAAAGGTTATGCTCTGAGATAGACATATTGCTGTGTTTGTTCTAAATGTAAAAGGGAATAGCACTTAAAGGGGTTGTTCACCTTTCAGTTAACTTTTAGTATAATGTAGAGTGATATTCTGAGACAATTTGCAATTGGTTTTAATTTTTTATTGTTTGTGGTTTTATAGTTATTTAGCTTTTTATTCAGCAGCTCTCTAGTTTGCAGTGCCAGCAATTTGGTTTCTAGGGTACAAATTACCCTAGCAACCCTGCATTGATTTGAATAAGAGACTGGAATATGAATAGGAGATGGACTGAATAGAATAAGTAATAAAAAGTGGCAATAACAATACATTTGTAGCCTTACAGGGCATTTGTTTTTAGCTGGTGTCAGTGACCCCCATTTGAAAGCTGCAAAGAAACAGAAGAAAATTGCAAATAATTAAAAAACTATGAAAAATAAATAATGAAGACCAATTGAAAAGTTTCTTAGAATTGGCTATTCTACATTATACTAAAAGTTAACTTGAAGGTGAACCACCCCTTTAACACAATATTATAGAACATGTGAATACATGCATTTTAATACAGAGCAGTGGTTTTGCTTGGTATTGCTCTGCACAAGGATTTTCCTTTTGGGTCAGTTGAGGTCTGAATCCCCCCCCCCAATATTATGTTTTCAAAGAGGGCAAAGGCCAGATCTTTCTTTACATGGAATTTAAAACCAGCTACAAGCATCTTAACTTAACCAGTTGTCCAAACATAAAGTGGCATTCCGCTTTGCAGTACGTTGTACCGCTCATTTGTGGGGTTAATTTCCTTCTTTAAAATGTAAACTAGTATGTGTGTGTACTTTACTTTATGTATTATAAATGCAATCTGTCATTATAGTTACTGCACCTCAGGCTCCTATACAAAATGGTTTATGTACACCTGTTATTGTGATATGGATTGAACCCAACCTTCTCTGCACAGTCTGTTGCCAAAAGAACTTTTACTGCTTTTTGTTGTGCTCTTTACTGAGTCTTTATTTTCTATTTGTTGCCAGGGTGATAGTTGCCACAATCATTAATTTAACAAGTCGTGCTACTTACCTACTGGGAAAAACAGCCAGAGAAATGAGAGATGTCAGAGTGTCAGAAATGTCAACTTGTTGGAGGTCTTTTCCACTAGATGAGCACCGATATATTGCTTTCGAGATACAGTAAAGTTTGACATTTTATATTAAGCATCAGCAGATATCTAGGGCATAGTAATTGCTGCATTCAGGAAACTGGCATTTAAAAGGGTGGATTTGGATTAATAAGCAACACAAATAACATTTGTATTTTTAAAGATGGACTTTACTATGCAGAGGTTTCCTGACACACCACAGTCTAATATGTGGGACGTTTATTAATTATGATAGTTTTCTTACACAAGCTAGTCATGCTGCATTTATTTGTCAGTGATATGTCTCTGGAAGCAGTACATATTTGTCTTATCATAACTCTCTTATAGGGCACCAGTCACCCAAACATAAAAAGCTGAATAACAAAAGTCCTTTTCAAACTAAACATAAAGCCCAAATTCTTTTTTTTTTTTCATCCATAGTTCTTTTAAAATCCCAGCTGTTCCATCATATATTGCCTTCCCCACCTCTATGCCCCATGCCCAGCAATCACATTCAATTTCTGCACTTCCCAGATGTTACAGCTCTCTCACATGCCCTCTTTCTCCTCATTGTCTATAACTGTGCAGCCTGTGTCTGGGCATGTGCATCAGGTTCTCTTTTCTGGTGCATGATGCAAAGTTGGTCTTGATAAAGGTTTTCACAAAATGTCTGTTACCCATTTCCTATGAGTGTGTATTCCAAATAGGGTTGCCACCTTTTTTTTTTTTTTTTTTTTTTTTTTTTTTTTTTAAATACCGGCCTATTCATTTAACTTTTTTTCCTATTAATAACATTGGGATCAGCCATCAAAAATACCGGTAAGGCCGGTAAAAACCGGCCAGGTGGCAACCCTAATTCCAAAAGAAGAAAGGAAACCATATTCAAATACAATAAATTATGGATTTAGAATTATGTCTTAGAGTGACAGGTCCCCTTTAAGACAGCTGCTAAAGGCTGTCTCGGGACATCTCAAACAGATCTCTATGGTCAAAAAAAGACTGTTTACAAATGTCGGCAAACCTCTGTGCACTTTAATGTGACAAACTACTTTGCCCTTCTGCTGGAGAATCACCAGTGAGAGAGTTCATCTAAGGTTCCTCTCCACTGCACTGGACTTTTCCTAAGAATCATCAAGAAATGTTTCTAAATGTGTTCAGCCACTGATTGGGTAAATAGGCTGTGCAAAATAAAAAATGTTTCTAATCTAGTTAGTTAGCCAAAAATGTAATGTATAAAAGCTGGAGTGACTGGATGTCTAACATAACAGAACACTACAAAAGCTGGAGTGACTGGTACAAAAGCTGGAGTGACTGGATGTCTAACATAACAGAACACTACTTCTTGCTTTGCAGTGCTCTTGCTATCTACTGGTTACAAGAAAGTAACAAATCAGTGAATTGAGGGAGGGCCACATTGGTCATAACTGTTGCTTTTGAATCTGAGCTGAATGCTGAGGAGTTGTTGCAAATTCACTGAACAGTTATGTCCCATGTGGCCCTCCTTAAAGCTGTTGACTAACTCAGAGTAACTCAAAGTAGTGTTATGTTATGTTAGACATCAAGTCACTCCAGCCTTTATACATTTATCCAATTTTGGCTAAATAACTATATTAGTTAGTCTGTGCAAAATAAAAAAATGTTTCTATTTACCCAGTTTTTATTTTTACACTGAACTGTTCCTTTAAAGGGGTTGTCCACCTTCCCAAACACTTTGTTCAGTTCAGTGGTTTGTGTTCATGACTTCTGGTGTTTCAGTCTGGCAGCTCAGCAATCCTGGTGCAGATTCTAAACCGTTACAGTTTGCTACGTTTAGCTTATAGATTTCTCAGCAGCATCTGTGGAATATTGGCAACTATTGTATCAATTTTAAATCGCTTGAGTTAGAGAGTCCGTGTCTCCCAGCCAGACACGGGCTTAGGGCAGCAGAATATTTCTGAAAAGCACTGGGGAGCTGATCTCTTTAGCGCACTGGTGCATGCGCACTCGCACAGGAGAGGGTATGTGGGCGCCCGCACACTGGCACTACTCCCAGCTGCCTTAGAAAGACTCAAGAAGGGGAAAAATTAAACCTCTGCAAAAATAGTCGCATAGCAAATAGAAAGTAATTGAAAACAACTTAACTGAAAAAAACTGTTAAAAACCGGTTAATGAAATGACCCCATGATTAATTGATCTTGGCCATTAGAAACATAATTTATTTTAAGGACACACTTAGTCATGTTGACTTTTAATCACATGGTCTTATTCATTGAAATCATGTGATCATTTGTGTTTCCTTTTCAGCTTCCTCAAATTATTTCCATGCATCCTTTTTTTCAGCAAATGTAGTCAGCAGAATTATTTTGCACAATACAGTAATTTCAGGCAGTGGGACTTATGAACTTTATGACCCCAAATTATTATTTTTTTAATTCATTTTGTCTGGTTTAGAATGTAAGCAGTGTGGCTCAGTGGTGCCTTTTTTACACAATAATAGATGTTCCTCTAATACAGTAGGCAGTAATGTTTGGGACAAATATGATTACCTGTTTCTGCTCAATTTTAATAAAACTCACATTTGCACCCACATGTCTGCTGTTGTGGTTTTGTCTACTAAGCTAACATTAGTAACTTCCTTTTAATTTAATCGCTGCACTTGCTGTCCTATTGAATGATTTGTCACCACTGCAATCACTTTATTCCTCTGAAACATGTTCATTTGCTTTAAATAGCACCTATCCACATCATATGCAAGACTCGCAGATCAACAAGATACTCTTTGGTAAATCTTAGTATTAAGCAAGGGTTTCTTACATTGATTGGTGTTTTTATTCAGGGAGAGCTTGAGGATCGAACATCAGCAGTTAACATCTGTCATTTAGTGAAATTGCAGTCAAGGAATTTTTAGGGTGCACTGACAGAGAAATCAATCCGTGAATGATTCAGACTTTAAAGGGATGCTGTCATGGGAAAACGTTTTTTTTTTGTTTTTTTTTTTAAACGCATAAGTTAATAGTGCTGCTCCAGTAGACTTCTGTACTGAAATCCATTTCACAAAAGAGCAAACAAATTTTTTTATATCCAGTTTTGAAATTTGACATGGAGCTAGACATTTTGTCAATTTCCCAGCTGCCCCTGGTCAGGTGACCTGTGCCAGCACTTTAGGAGGGAACTGCTTTCTGGCAGGCTGTTGTTTTTCTTTCTCAGTGTAACTGAATAGAACGCTGTGGGGCATAACTTTTTATTATTGAGTGCTGTTCTTAGATCTACCAGGCAGCTGTTATCTTGTGTTAGGGAGCTGTTATCTGGTAACCTTCCCATTGTTCTGTTGTTAGGCTGCTGGGTGGGAAAGGGAGGGGGTGATATCACTCCAACTTGCAGTACAGCAGTAAAGAGTGATTGAAGTTTATTAGAGCACAAGTCACATGACATGGGGCAGCTGGGAAATTGACTGTATGTCTAGCCCCATGTCATATTTCAAAATTAAATATAAAAAAATCTTTTTGCTCTTTTGAGAAATGGATTTCAATGCAGAATTCTGCTGGAGCAGCACTATTAACTGATGCATTTTGAAAAAAACATTTTTTCCCAGTATCCCTTTAAGCTACAGACTAATTTATATGTCATTGAGATGCTCTTCATATCAAGTAATGTGTATGAAAGAGGCCTTGTGAGTTGTGACCACCTATATTAATAATAATATTTGAACTGAGAAACATTGCCTAGAATATGGGAAGTTTGATGTGTATTTGATACTAATAGAAAACCAAAACTCTGCAGCACCCACCAATTGTATAGCAGTTGTACTGTAGTTTGGATTTTTGCCCTCTAGTCAATTTCTACTTCCTGTTTGTGTGATTTGCATCTGCTAGTTATCACTTGCCATGTCCTGAAAATTCATGGACCAGAAATCCCACAAGTGAATGAATGGGGCTTAATATTAGGCACAGGAAATGTTACTCATACTTGTTAATGTTTGTTTGCATCTGGGTTTATATAAAAAAAAACAACTGACCACGCATAGTGAGAGATCCGCTACTTTGTTCAGGTTGCCCATGTGGAAGGCTGAACTAGGCTGATCTGATTGTCTGGCTCTCAGACCAACAGTAGGATCAAATGGAGGGTCCACAGAGCTTGTTCAGATATCAGCCACTTTGTACACGTCATGTAGGATTCAGTCCCCCATATTGTAGATGTGATTTATAAGTGTTGAGTTTAGAGTGAACAGCTACAGCACAGTGCACCACATTTCTAAGAGTACCTAAACCCTGATTGGGCTGAACCCAATTCTGGCAATGTTGTACACTGATGACCACAACGGCTGCACACTGTGCTGGTCAGTATTACAATGTGACAAAACAGGAAACAAAGGGACAACTGCTTTCTCCAACAGTAACAACTTTTATGTGATATTTTGTTGATTCTATATTTTATATAGATATATATGCTATAATTAATAATATGTCTACAATTTTAATGATAGAATATCCTCGGTTCTTCCAAAAGGTTAATGAGCATATACAACTTTTCCTATTATCACAATAGCCGAATAGGATCTTGGTCTGGCTAAAGAGATGGTTAGATGGGGGAGTGTCTGTTGACTATAGGAATTTATATGGTTGTTGCACACTTTTTTTTTTTTTCTATACTGTATTTAAAGACGACAAAGAACCAGATTTTTTTTCTTCTTATTGTAATATGTGACCTAGCATAATGTAACGAAAATTCCATTTTTGTGGTAATGTAAATGCTGAAAAGCAGCTAGAGTAGGATCATTTATATGACCTAGTAGTAGTTTTATGGGTGGAAGTAAAAGTGTGTCAAGAGGAAAGTATGGTTCGTTATTACATTCCTTGAGCTAGGGTAATGTACCATTCTGCTGCAGGCACCAATGACAGGTATGTTTCTGTTTGTATGAATCTTGGTTTATTTTATTTACTGCTTCCACTGACTCATACTTAAGCTAAATATTTAATATGATATACTTAATGGAGAACAGATAAAATGAGATTTTAAATACAGCATAACATTTGAGATATGAAGCAATATGAGATTGATCTTGATCTTTTTTTGCCTTTCTATTATGCTTTAATTATAGATACTATATATTAAGAGGTACCCCGTAAACAGATACCAGATGCATTTACAATCTCACTATTGTTCTATAATTCAACAGAGCCTAGAACAAGCTGTAAAATCTATGCAAATAAATGGTGTTTAGTGATGTCCTAAGTCAGGGGTCCCCAACCTTTTTTTTACCCGTGAGCCAGATTCAAATGTAAAAAGGGTTGGGGCGCAAAACAAGCATGAAAAAGTTTCTTGGGGTGCCAAATAAGTGCTGTGATTGACTATTGGTAGCCCCTCTGTGGCCTAGCAGCGTACATGAGGCTCTGCTTGGCACTACACTTAGTTTTTATGCAATTAAAACTTACCATACCTGAAATTCAAATATAAGCACCTGCTTTGAGGACACCAAGAGAAACACCCAAGTGGTTGGAGAGCAACATGTTGCTCACGAGCTACTGGTTGGGGATCACTGTCCTAAATTATAACTGGTCTTAGAGATGTCCATAACTCAATTAAACTTGTGTGTTATAAAAAACAATGTCCTCACTGTTGGTAAGTATTATATTAGTAGTCACTTTGGGGTTCCATGACCTATATAAAAGCGTTGGCACTACTTTTATGTGACCATTGACTGCTTGTAATAATTGAAAAAGTGCAAATGGTTAGGGATACGGTCATCCATTTCTCAAACGAGCAAACAGATCTTTTTATATTCAATTTTCAAATCTGACATGGGCCTAGACATTGACAGGCTGTTATTTTCCTTCTCAATGTAACTGAAGGAGTCTCAGTGGGACATGGGTTTTTACTACTGACTGTTGTTCTTATATCTACCAGGCAGCTGTTATCCATTGTTCTTTTGTTAGGCTGCTGGGGGAAGGGAGGGGATAATATAACTCCAACTTGCAGTACAGCAGTAAAGAGTGACTGAAGTTTATCAGAGCACAAGTCACATGACTTGGGGCACCTGGTAAATTGACAATATGTCTAGCCCCATGTCAGATTTCAAAATGAAATATAAAAAATCTGTTTGCTCTTTTGAGAATTAGATTTCAGTGCAGAATTATGCTCGACCAGCACTATTAACTGATGCTTTTTGAAAAAAACATTTTTTTCCATGTCAGTAAACATTATTCAGCTTCAAACCCTGTGCCAGCACAGGTGTCTTTCAACCATTGTCTTAAAGGACGACCCCTGCTCAAATAGTTTTTCTGAGGCTATTAACACTTTGTGGACATGTGATATATTTTAAACATTAAATAAACCCCAAAAAATGTTTTGCCTCCAATAAGGATTCATTATATCTTGGTTAGGATTGAACACATGATACTGGTTTATTCCAGAGAAAAAGAAAATATTTAAAATTAGAGTTCTTTCTTTAAAATGGAGTCTATGGGAGATGGCAATCCAGTAATTTGGAGCTTTCTGGATAACTGGTTTCTGGAAAAGCATCCCATACATGTACCAAAACTAGTGGCTCTTTCTGTGCATGGCCACCTTAAGGCTCATTTACTAGGTTTAAATTATAACATTAGTAACCACTCATCCATACTTTTTCTTTGCTCCCTCTGTTGTACACGCTGTCATCGGCGTTTTTATGAACTGGGTTTTCACACAATATCTCTTGATGGCTTACAGCTTGAGCTGCCTGCATTTTTCCACTTCTAGGTGTCAGTGGGAACTGGGAAGTGGTCAGCTGAGTGTAACAGCTGTCTCGTCTGACTGTCTGCCTTGTTACCAATGATGATACATTTTCAATAGTAATTAAATATTCCGTTCCTTCTTTCTTAAGGGCAGCACAGCATTCACACCATTTATGAACGACATTTAACATCTTGGCTGGTGGTTAAAAAAAAATTATTTTCCATTAATTGTAATGAATCAGTGTGCTGCAGTCACAGGTTCAGGCGTTTGCCATTACAATGAATATGAATTTACTCCAGATATCTTGTTGCCCAATGTGGCAAATGGCAAATGCTTTGCATTGTTTTGTGTCCCATTGCCATATAGGCATCCATACATGAACTGATTTGCCAGTTTTCCTACAGTTAGATGTTGTATGTTTGGCCATCCAGTACACTTCTCTCATTTGTGCATCAGTCAATGCTTCTCATGTTTGAGCACTAACGTTATTGCCACTACAGAAGCAGACAAATAGCAGCTGCACTGCACCCTTCAATGCACGCAACACTGAAATGTGCAGTTTCAAGAGACAATTCAGTGGTTCCCCTAATCCCAATTAATCCGACAAACTGAAGGTTTCTTGTGACAGTGCCCCTTTTCGGCAAGTAGATGATGAAAGCATCAAGTCCTCAAGTCTTACTCCTCACCCATGGTATGCATTACTATTTCAGAACCCATCCCTATAATTACATCTGCCTAAAATGAAACCCTTTATTTCGCAAAGACCACAGCGTTCCATTGTGTATGTAAAAACATGCACTTCAAAGTCATGGAACTTTTGAAAAAGCCTCCACTAAAAAAAAATGTCTCCTGCTGTTGCTCTGCTTAAGTTTTTTACAAACACTATGAAGTTTTCTTCTTAATGTAGTTATGTGGCCAGGCCTGGACTGACAATCTGTGGGTTCTGGCAAATACCAGAGGGGCTGCTATAAGGTCCCATAGAAAGTCAGTATTTAGTGGGCTGGTGGGGGCTGTTTGGGCCTCTGTGTGGGCTGATTGTGCCTCTGTGTACTTGAAATGCCAGGGCCTATTTTAATTCTCAGTCCGGACCTGTATGTGGCTGAGGGTTACAGCACGATAACTGATGCAGCTGCTCATACTACATCTCGCTATTCTCCTTTATATGCAACCAAGCACCCTATGTCAGTATATGGTGCAGCGAATACTTTTATAGGGATGAGAGCATCCAATAAAGGCAGCCACACACAGTTCAATTCCCTTGTGCTGCCAAATGAGCTTATACACATATGTAGGTGTACTTCTTAGATGTCTGTTGAACTGAAAGGTTACTTAGCAGGCAGGATTTCCTTTTCATGCAGACCGGCTGTGCTTTGATAGAAGTTTGATCAGATTTACTCACCATATTTTAGAGAATTTGTCTTGGGGTTCTTACGCCCGAGCGGTTAAAGCTGCACTCCCCACAAGCCCATGTAGTGGCCAAATGCAGGAAAAATGCAGCATTCCTGAATGCTACAAAACAGAACGCAGGGGAGTGCAGCTTTAAACGCTCGTGAGTAAGAGCCCTTACTGAACTGATTTCTTGCACTTTTTCCAAATTATAACAAAGCATGTATAATCCAGTTCTAAAACCATATTTTACATTTTACTGCTGAAAACTTACATTTAGAAACCACTGAAATCTACATTTGTCTTTGCTATGGAGAGTTCCACTTTTAATCTTGTCAAACAGATCAAGCTCACAGTGACCTCAGAAAACACCCATTGGGTAGCCAGATTATGACACCTGTCTTGGAGTATTGTCAAAAAAGTTGAGGGCTGTGAGAGTTAGCAAGAGATACTGTAACAATTCATTTGCGCAAAGTTAGTATACGGGGGGAAAAAAGTGGCAATTGCTGTAAATCCTTAGACAATGAACTAAAACTTCTTGTTCAAGAAGTCTTTATTATTGCTCCTTTTCTATTTAACTAAGTTCCCTTAGACATATAGAAGAGTAAACATTGTGATGTTTTAAGCTTGCTGTATATCTGTACTTATACAAGCAGACAGAAAACCTGAACAGTACAATGCTGGCTATAAATTGGAAAATTCTAAATTGTAGTAAAGATTTGGATTCCAGATTTGGTTACTAAGGTGGTAAAGAAACTATACTTACATGGCGTAATGTGCAGGCCATTGCATTGAAATTTTTAGTTACGTATAGTACAGTTTTAAAAGACCTGCTAGGAGTTGGCGTATACTGTATTTAGAATAATAGTTTTATTTCATAAACTGGTGCAAAGCATAACATGCACAATGTTTCTTCTGACGGGTTGTTGCTTGTTTGTGCAAAGGAATTGTTTTTGCACTTATCTAGCTTTAGAGCACAGTATCAGTTATGAGTAATATTTCAATTTGTATAACGCCATCTGTACACACTGCTTAACTTATGTGACTGTATTATCAGCTATTTATCAGCCAAACCAGTGGCTCACAAGCAACATGTTGCTCTCCAACCCACTGGATGTTACTCTCAGTGGTCTTAAAGCAAGTGCTTATTTTTTAAAATTCCTAACTTGGAGGCCAACTTTAGATGCTAAAAAAAACGTGTAAACCAAGCCTCTTGTAGGCTGCAGTTCCCCCATAGGGGCTATCAATAGCCAGTAGCATCCCAAATTTGTCACACCTGGGAATTTTTGTTGCACGTTACCTATAAGCCTTTCAAATTTTGGCTTACAGGTAAAAAAAACGGTTGCCCCCCCTCCCCCCCCGAATTAGATAGTATGAAATAATACATTATAGTCATGGGCATAACTAAAGAGGAAGCATACACTGCAGGGGGTGGGGGGGGGCTAGAAGGTTTATGAGGCCCCACAGAGCCCTAATTAATGAGCATTTTGAATATATGCTGGTTATACAGAACAACGTATGGATATGTTGGAGGCCCTAAAATTTGCTGTGGTGCCCATTAACATCTAGTTACGCCACTGATTATTGTGTAATTTAGCATGTTACATATTGTTTTTATCTTTTCAAGCATTGTGAGAAAAACTAGAAAGATTCCTTCATACAGAATAATACTCTAAAATGCCCAGTACATGATTATTACATTTAATATAGCAGCAAGCAATGTTACAAGGTTGTACCAGCAGCTTCCCCTGCCCCCTCCCTATCCAGCACTGTTCTAAAGGCTGAATGCTTCACTGCTTCCATTTACTACTGCTGAATGTTTTATAATGAGTCTGTTCAGCGTAGCCAGCATATGCAATGTGCCACAAATAATCTTCCGGCCCAGGGAGAGATTTTCTTTCCTTTTTTCCCCCTTTTATGTAGCCTGCTTTCCATTGTATGAGGAAACATGTGGGGATCACGACTAACAAACAGAAATAAGTCCTGGTGATTGTATTTGTGCTTTCTGTCTACTTGTGTCATATTTCAGAAAGATGGTGACAAATTTGATTAATTTTACTGATGGCTTAATGATCTCTGGTCAGTTTTGTGACAAATGTGGGGATTAAATTGACTGATCCACTTCCTGGCAATAAATTACAGGGTGCCAGGTTGATGCATTTAAGGACAAAGTAAAAAAACAAAACAAAGAATGCTAGTATACACAGTGCTGTATTATTTTACAATACAGAAATGGTACAGACAGGGACTAAAATTTCCATGAGTAAAAAAAATATATATTCAGAAACAATAATTCAGTGCAATATCTTCAAAAGAATCCCATAGAGTTTACAGATCAGATTTTCCAACGTGCTTTATAGGTGTTCGGTAGTTTTCAGATTATGGCTATGGAATTGCGTTCAGTGGGGCTAATGTTAATTAAAAAAGGATTAAGAAACAAATCAGAT
>CM044434.1:68452508-68483302 GCA_024363595.1 Xenopus borealis | reverse complement strand
GACTTGTTTTGGTGACGTCATCGAGTGAGAGACTCCCTATTGCGAAGCAACACGCTGTCTAGGAATAACACACAAATAACTAAGTGCAGTAAGCTAAATACAAAGATGCCTTTCTATTCAGCATTACTTTGTTCACCTTTTGTTCTCCTTTAAATGTTACAACTTCCTAGATATTTTAATGTAACCAATTGAAATTAATGTCTTCAAATTTGCAGTTACAAAGACTATCATTAAAGTCATATGAATATGTGTGATCCTTCAGATAACAATGCAAGGTGCCTGCAAATGCTTAGGCGTTTTAATCAGATCACTTGCCAACTGAAATATGTGTATATATATATATATATATATATATTTACAGCTGTATTATCAGTTCTAGGTGCAACACCCCTTTAGCTAGATGATTTGCCCAATAAACCTCTTGTATACCTGCAACAAAGTTCATTATAATATTCAACTATAATAAAAACATGTTCCATCACATGTATGTCCGATATCCATTTAGTGACCACCTAGATGTGATTATTTCTCAATTGGTTTGCATGGGGCCCTGTTTGTGCCAGCTTATCCTACTATTTGGTAAGTCAAATTAGGGAAGGCTTTTGGTGATCTTCCCTTGTATTGCCATTGTACTGACACTTTGTAGTTTTATTTAAACCAAAGTATGATAGGTGCTAGTTTGTTTAATCAATCCACACCGAAAAAAACATTTACATGCTACTTGAATTCCCATTCCAAGTTATTTGGTTTTATGAAAGGCATAGTTTTCACAGGTTATGAAACTATCCTCGTCTGTTGTGATAGCAATACGACTGCAAATTGAATATCCTCAATATGAGTGAGCCTGTTATTCTTAGATCATAGTATCTAAATGGCAGTTATTGCAATTCAGGATGTTCAGGCTTTTTTTTTCTTTCCTTGCTTTTTTGCTATGGTCCTAATATGTAACATGATTCGAAACCTAGGGACACCCCATCAGCCAGTTGTTTTAATTACGAGATATCCCTTGTTGCTATTGTTGTTATTGCACTAAACAATGCTAACAAATGAAAAAAGTAGGACCTGTTCAGGTCTTATTTTTGCGGTGAAATATTTGTCTTGGGCCCCATACTATCATAACAAAAATGCTAACTTCTGAAAACTTTTTTTTTTTATTGGTAAGGCAACCACTGTTAAAAGAATTTCTGTAACAGAGAATAAGTGTGGGCCACATAGGCCTCAGCCTGGGCTTCCAGGTGTATCTAGAAAAACAAATACACATTCTCCATAGATATCACCCTATCTAACCTTCAAGCCACATTCACTGGATTTCCCCTCGAGGCGAGTCCCAGAGTTTGGAAACCACCAATTAATTGATTAGAGCAGAAAGACGTAAATGTTGAAACTTGCCTCTGGGGGGGCTTGCGCAAGGCTCATCTACCAGCCAATTCTTATTTTGGCTTTCTATCATTTTAGCTCCCTGGATAGCTGAGAAGGCAAAGATGCAATGCAGAGTGGTGATTGACAGGCGGCTGCACTGCCACATACTCTGTTCATTTAAAAACACACCTTACCAGCTACCAATGATTATAAACCTTAAGGGCAGAACCACACAGAAGATTGTGGTCCGTTTTCGAAGCATCCAACGCTGGGAGTTAAAATGCGACACGACTGTCGGATGAGAATGCTACAAGCTGTGTCTTCAACTGTCCATCGTATTAGTTGCCTTGATTTTGTCCATGCGACTTGTCGCATGTGTTTTAACTCCAAGCGTCGGATGCGTCGAAAACGGGCTGCATTCGTCCATGTAGTTCTGCCCTAAAATAAACAACTATTTCGTTATCATAAGCATGTTGGGAGTTATAGGTCATAATGTTTTTTTATCATCAGTTTGCAAACACCAGTACTAATAATTCTTTTTTCGTTTGTTTTTAAATCCACTTGTCTAGTACACTGAGGCCGGGGTTATAGTTGAAATATCAGCTGATTTGCAGTGACTGTACAGTAACACAGCCACTGGGTTTGAAAAGCTATATAATTGGCACATTGATTTCTAAAAAAAAAAAAAAAGAATCTGTGGTCCTGATATAACAAATTACAATGGACTAGATTTTTGGCACATTCTCAGTGTTCTTACTGTATGATAATTCATTGGATTTGGCAATATGCACTGCATAGTGATCAGGCTATGTCACACTTTGAGCTGGAGAATCCGGCTTGTCCTTGTTGCTGATTTGTATCCATTGATCCTATGCTCCGTACATAGCTGTAAATCCTGGGGTTCCAGAGGGCTTTGTTTAGTCATGGCATGTTAGTGAATGAGACACTGGGAGTCTTTGTGTACAAATTTTATATAGTCTGTGCGGCACTCCCAGACATTTTGAACTTTTAGGTTACCGTGACCCAGTTGTAGCTTACATGTACACTATGGGGGTTATTAATCAAAGGTCGAATTTTAGAGTAATGTGAATTCTCATTAACTCTAACTCCCATTCGAGTTGTCAGTATTCAAGTTTATTTATAGAAAAAAACTTGAACATCTAAAATTCGATCGAATAGAAACGACCCGAAAATTCAAATCGAGTTTTCCCTCCGAAAAAATCTTAAATGTAAGGAAGAATATTAACATCTTCAATAGTTCAATGGTTTCCAGGGTCGAAGTGTGATAAATCTCGTATTCAAATTCGAGTGGGTGGTTTAAAACTTGAAATTGTGAGTTTTGACCAAAAAACTATTTGAAAATTCGAAATTGAATTTAGTAAATCTGCACCTGCGTGTTCTTTTTCACTTCAAGAATACATGAAGCTATGATGTTTGCCATTTTGTCTATATGTTGGTCTATGAGATGCTCTCTCCCATTAGACTTGCACTACAAAATAACATTGGTCCATAGCTCAGCACTTTAATACAAGAGAGAACTTTATTATTTGCTTCCCTGGCTGGGGCTGCTGTGCCAGTTTAATAATTGCATGCATCCCCAAGTTTTTAGTTTTTCTTAGGTTGAAGCATCATTAGAATAGACAAATATGGTTCTAATAATTCCTAGTCTGAGTTGTATTGTGCAAGGGTATGAATGTTTATTTAGAGGGGAGTGAAGCCATATACATGTTCAGAAATATTCAGTGCCTTACACCAGTTGTCATGACACAGAAAAGGAAGGGAGGAGATGAGCTCAGCTCTGGGAAATCTGATGGGGGTTGGAAGGGGTGGGGGAGCTCTCTGCACACAGGAATTGATTCTTCCTTTGGTAATATGGGCTACATGAGCTGTTTGTACAATGTCCTTCATTAACAAAACCACTCAATACACAGTCCCATTTCGATACACTTGAGCTGAATGCCTGGGGGAGAAATCTGTTTTGTGAAAACTTACTGCAAAAATGAAGTGAGACTCTTATATTGGATAAGTAACAATAATAAATGTAATATGAAGAAAGTTATGGACCAAGGTTTCCATGTAAATTCTGTGAGTGCTGATGCTTTCCTATTTGTACTTATTCCCATTGTTGTTTTATTGTACTAGTGGCAGAGCAGTCAGCTAAACAAGGATATGAGAAAACATGATGAGTAAGAAGTTGATTAACTACTCCCACCTTATGTATGTGTCAGAAATTTGCAGATTGAGGTTTCGAGGAGTTGTTGTAGCCAAGTAACAGTTGATAAATAAACAGACCATGTCTGCCTTAGGGTGAGAGCTGTAAAAATGTTTTAGTTCGCTAGCTTTACTTATCTTTCCATATAAAAGCATGTGTGCTTACGTCTCATGTTTTGGGGAGGGTCAGGAAGTGAGTAGTTTTGACTCATGTCTAGGTGGGTAGACAGGTAAAGATGATGCAGAGACAAACTTACCCTCAGGTGGGGTGTGTCACTTCCAGGTCATGTGTTCCTAATGGCATTTAATAAGAAGAGTGATGACTGATGACCGGCTTCCAATAAGCACTGTGTAATATGTTTGCTATACAAATAGAGTATAATAATAATAATGCAAGTTATCCCATAATAACTGTGACCCATCTTTCTCGCAGCTTTAGTGATTTTGAACGTTTAGCAAATCCCTTTATTTATTTATTTAATTTTGGGTACCTATTTAAATTGTTCTTACTATGGTTTGGACTGAAGCACTTCCTCAGTGTAGAGTGATTAGCACCATAGAAAGGTGAATTTCAACTTGTGGCTCTCTATCTGCTACTGGACTGCAGTTGGAATTATTATTTTTCATTTCTTATAAATGGTGTTCGCATATTACTCGGCTCATTACAGAAAAAGTGAAAACATTCACATGAATCCCTCCCCCAGTTAAGGTTATGATCTAAATCACTGATCTCCAACCAGTGGCTCATGAGCAACATGTTACTGACCAGCCCTTGTTGCTCTCAGTGGCCTCGGAGCAGGTGCTTATTTTTGAATTCTTGGATTGGAGGCAAGTTTTAGTTGACTAAGAAGACCAGATGTACTTCTAAACACATCCTCCTTTAGTTAGGAACTACCAAATAGCCAATCACAGCCCATATTGTGCACTAGGACAGAATGTAGAGTAACTGATTCTAAGAGAGGGATGGTGAACATAAACTTTATTATTTCAGAAATTTAATTGATTAAACTTAAAAAAAACTTCATATTTCAGTATGCTGAAGCTTATATTATTTTTTTATTTTCACAATGAAAATCCATGCCTTGAAGCATAGAAGGAAGTGATGGTAGGCAAACCCCTCTATAACATTCCAGTGTCTCTCAGCCTTCTTTGTTATTTTTTTTTTTTGCAAGGTAAGATAAACTGATCCGCTGCCTTCCCTAGCTTTGTTAATCTGCACTGCAGATATTTCTACAGCTTCTGCTGGGAAAGGGAGCAGATCTGCTTCTCTCAACACACAAAAATAACGCAGGCTGTGCAGCATGCTGCCCAGCCGCATCCTAAGGGTCACTGGGGGGGGGCACAGCTCCCCAGTGCTCTGGTGCTTGAATGAGCGCTTGCAGTCTGTCAGCAGTTTTTATTTGCCCACATATGGCCATTGTTAATCAGAACTGAAGACTCCAGGATTATAAAGGCAGTTGCAGATAAGGAGATTTGATGCTCTCAACCATCTATAAGCAACTTCAGCCGACAAATCTCCCAAAAATGCCTCTCTCTTTAAAAAGATTGGAATGGCTGGTGCTATGACCAACATATCTCTAAGTGGCCAAAAATTGCCTTGGGAGATTTGTCGCCCACAGTTGCTTATAAATAGATGCGCGCGTCAAATCTGCGACAAATCCCCTCTTCTTCGGGCGACTAATCTCCCCAAAAAAGCCTCCCCGCCTCCGAGTGCCATCCTACCAGCTATTTATATTCTGGCTGGTGCTACAATCTAAATCGCCGGTGGGGTGGCACTCGTTTTCTGAAGTCACCCGAAGTTTCCTCTTTTTAATGTTTGTTCGTTCAATAGGGCAGCCATTCAAGCACAGGATACACAGTAGATAACAGATGCATTCTGAAAGTTTTTAAAGCACTTTTTTGCTTTTCCTTTAATGGATGATGCTCATTGAGGCAGGACTGGAACTAGGAGTAAGCAGAAGAGGCACATGTCTAGGGTGTATTGTTGGGGGGGCCTTGTCTCCCCCCCTCCACTTGCCGATCAGTCCCTGCACACTGCTGCATCATCAGCACATATGAACGCACTTGAACACATGCACACGTGTGGCAGGCTGGGACCACAAGGTGGCTGCCCAGGTTGACTAGGGCACTAGATATATAGTACAAAGGATTTTTGTTTTTTTTGTGTGCCTCAAAAATAGTTTCATACTGTTTTGACTAATCTATTTAAGTACAGTACTTTGCGCAGCCTCTTGAAGGAGAACTTTGGTAAGTGTTGCTACCGAGGGTGTACTGTTAGGGCATGCATTCTTCCAGCATTACCTAAGCCCAGTCAGTAGTGCAGGGAGGAGGGGACACCTGTCCCCCATGCTTGACTGGAGTTGCATGATGGACTGTGAATGAAGTTTGGCCCGAGTATATTAATCATTCCGCCACTGTGTATGTATTCCTCCACCTTGTCGCCTGTCTATTTCACAGGCACGATAGATTCCTGGCTTAGCCACTGATGTTTTAAACACTGTCTGTATAGTCCTTCATTATTTTTATGCTTGTCTGTTTAGCTTTATGTCTCCCCCTTAAGAAACCCCCTTCTTAACTTTCTGCTTGCCTACAATACAAGTTTTTGTATGGACACAAAAACAGATTGATGCAACTAAAATTTGCAAAAATGGACACCACTTTCCATGACTTGATTTGACCTTATAAACCAAAACATTGTATGCTCTCAGACAAGAGCTACATATAATGATGAGTGAACTTGGTGTAGTGTTTTAGCACAAATTTCTTTTTTTCTGCAGGGTTGTGAAAGAAAAAGTGAAGTAGTATTCAGCAGCATTCTTGTGTTGCAGACCTTTTGCACCTAATGATATTTAATATATTTTTATGGTTCCTTGGTGGTCATTTACACTCTTGGAACTTACTTTGCCTATGCACATACATGCCTGGTAATGTATTCTGAAAACAACAAAAATGTGTAAGGCCAGACTGGGTCAAAATCAGCCTGCTGAAATCCACAAGTTTCAGCACTGTCGTCTTCTTGTTTTGCATCCAGAAGCCTTGTTTCCACTCCTGCACAAACCCACTTGGCAGATTTCGTCAAAGAAACGCCAAACTTTGCAATACATGGCAAAATCTGTCAAGTGAGTTTGTGCCCGAGCTGACACAAGGCTTCCAGACGCTAAACAAGTATAAATAGCTTTATTAGTAGCTTAAATGCCTAAAATGCAGACATCTGCTTGTTTTCAAAAAGGTGTGGACACGATGGCACTGATCTTGGAATGACTTGGCACTTGGTTTTTTTTTTTTAAAATTAAAGGTTATTACTGTATTTTTGCA
Organism: Xenopus borealis; assembly: GCA_024363595.1. Lineage (NCBI taxonomy): Eukaryota > Metazoa > Chordata > Amphibia > Anura > Pipidae > Xenopus > Xenopus borealis. Next base: position 68,476,417 of record CM044434.1, on the reverse strand, counting down.
TGGTTAATTGCACATTCTGCAGGCTGTGGTTGTTATTTGAGTAGTAAGGCTGTGCAGTCACACCGCAGGATAGACATAGAAAGGTCATTTTAGGACCCTTCTCTGAGGTTTTATGAAGGTCAGATATGGATGAATGCTGCCAGTATGAATCCAACACTCCACATCAGCTCTAATCCTGTGCTAATTTAGACATCGAACAGGTTCAGTGAGTTAAAATCAAATTGCTTCACATAATGGGGAGATAATGTATCTCTGCTAGTGTTGCAAGAAACCTCCAGACAGAAAAGAAATTAAAGTGTTCCTTAATTTGGTGACAAACCTGGCAGCCTCCTTGTCACATGCATGCTTTTTTAATATCATGCAATATAGTGACTCCCTACTAATGCACTGCATGTATTTTTGTTCTCCATCTGCAATATCATATCCATTGTCCCCTTAAAATTGCTTAAGTAATTCTATAATTGCTTATATAAACAAGCTGCTGTGTAGCCATGGGGGGCAGCCACCGAAAGCTGAAAAGGGAGAAAAGGCACAGGATACAAAGTAGATAACAGATAAGTTCTGAAGAATCCCATTCTATACAATAGAGCTTATCTGTTATCTGCAGTGTATCCTGTGCTTAAATGTCTGCCCCCATGGCACTACACAGCAGCTTGTTTATATAAACTATAGTAGTGTTTCTGAAGCAAACCCGAAAGGGGCTTCTCCACCTCTATTCTATTTTCCATTTTTCTAAACTTTTAATTCATGAATTGTGCACTAAAGTTATCCATCACTTTTTAATTAATTTATTACTATTTATTAAGAAAGCACTACTTAATTTTCTGGCATATATCGATTAAAAATTAATTATGATTAAAATTCATTAAGATTAATTGTTCAAATGAATTCTAAATGAATTTCAATTGATTATGAGTTTAATCATGAATCATCACAGTTGATATATTTATTAATTTCACTAATGAATGAATTATAACTGAGGTATTAACTTATCTAAGCACTAGCACTTTTTACTGCGATTCATCAGCACTAGCACTTTGATTAATTAATTGTCCCGAATCTGACTACCAGGGCACAGGATTTACAAGTTCTTTTTCTTCTTTTTAAACTAGTCCTATTAATGAATAAAGTGTTAAATATACTACAGATATAATTTTAGCCTTTTGATCCAAGTGGGGGTCATTCCTTTCTGTCCCTTTTGTTCTTCATTGCAGGACATTGTCATCCCTTTAAGGTGCTTAAATGTTTGTTGTTACTGGTCCTTTAAATAGTTTTCTCATGCAAAGATTTTTAGAGAACAACCCCTTTAAGGCGGTGACACAGCATCCCAGGTGTGCTTACCCTAAAAGGTTCAGATTTAATTTTTCTGTAGTTCGTGTTTGCTTTCATTGCCTCAACTAAAGCTGGCCAATGACTGGATCATACAGTGAAGCATTTGTTTACTCTTTGGGCACGGACTACATCAAGATACTGAAGTGTTTCTCGTCCAACTGGATTCTCTAACCTGAACAATTGATATATCTATCTATGGATCCTACACCTCGGCCAATGCCAAAGTTTATCAGAGCACAAGTCACATGACTGGGGGCACCTGGGAAATTGACCATATCTGTAGCCCCATGTCAGATTTCAAAATTAAATTTCTTTTGAGAAATGGATTTCAGTGCAGAAGTCTACTGGAGCAGCACTATTAACTGATGCATTAAAAAAAAAGTGTTTTAAGGGCCCTTACACACAAGCGTTTGTGACCTGTGCTCCCCTGCATTCCGTTTGGCTGCGTTCAGCCTCGGGGGAACGCAGATCTAGATGCACTTCATTCTTTTCAATGAGGTTGTACCCACGAGACACATATAAGCGCCAAATGCAGGTTCAGACGCAGCGCAGCTCACAAACGCCCGTGTGTAAGGGCCCTAAGCCTCCTATCTTTTTCAGTCCTACCCTGATTCCTCTGTACACAGTCACCTGCAGTTAGGGTTGCCACCTCACCTCTTCAAAATGGAACACATATGGAATCCACAGCCTGCATGGCTAATCAGCAATTCATTTAAATCAAGCTGCAGACTGAACGGATTTATGTGCAGCCATGCACCCTGCATCTAATGAATTGCTAATTAGCCATGCATGCTGTGGATTCCATATGTGTTCCGTTTTAAAGTGTTGACGTGGCAACCTTACCTGCAGTCCAGCCCACTTTCAATAATTTGTCTATGGTTGGCGTACGCATGGCCAAAAACACTTGTAGGAGAATGTAATATGTCGGTAACGCAAAAACTATTTGCAATGTGAAAAGTTAAGCCTTTGCGCGAACAGATTTTGCTTTGTGCGAATGCAATGTACCTTTTGCGAACCCGGAAACTGTTTAGCGACCACTTCCACTTCTTACTGAAAAAGTCGCAATGTTTGCTGCAAAAGATTAAGACACCTTCAACCATTTCTTAAGAGTGCGCAATTACAATTGTCAATGCACAATAACAATTCGCAATGCAATAACAGTTTAAGGAACAATATTACATTGCGAGATGTGGATTTTTACTCTTTTTGGTGTGAAATGTTTTGCTCCCTTGATCTCTTCAGATCTGGGTATTTGATCCTACTTTGTTTTGGGTAATGCTAGCTCTACTTCTGTCTGTATATCTAAAATGAATGCCATAATGCTAGATAGGCTTCTGTTGCTGAAGTGGCAGGTGAGTGCCAGGAAATAGCTGCAAGTACAAAATGTACTTGTATCAAAATGTTGAAATAACTTTAAAGCTGTAAAATAAAAAATTGTTTCTGAAACTGCTATTTTCAGTTAACGGTAATCTCTTTGTTTTCTGACCTCATGGAATGCATATTGAATGAGGATTCCTCGTTTGTATGCCAAGCAAAAGGAATCCTGAAAAGGGAACTCTTCTTTTTAAAAACTGAAGTTTTAGGAGAAAATACCAGTGATGCTGGGTCGGACTGGGGGGGGCCAGGGCTATTGCTCCAGGGCCCCCTCAAGCCCCCCCTGCCACACTGGTGCGTGCACGGCATAACGGTGCGCATGCGTGCTTTCTCTGAAAGATTAACCTATTACCTTGAAGGGGTAGTTCACCTATGTAGTATGTTCTAGAACAGCATATTTTCTGCAACTGGTCTTCATTATTTATTTAATTTAATTATTTGTCGTTTTCTTCTAATTTTTTCTTGATTTTAAATGGGGTCACTGACCCCATCTCAAAACAAATGCTCCAAATGTATTGTTATTGCTACTTTTTATCACTCCTCTTTCTATTTAGGTTCTGTTCATATTCCAGTGTCTCAGCCCAAGCAATGCATGGTTACTAGGGTAATTTGAACCCTAGCAAACAGATTGCTGAAATTGCAAACTGGAGAGCTGCTGAATAAAAATCTACCCTCTCTACGTCATCCTAAAAGTTAACTCCAAAGTGAACAACCCCTTTAAATATAGTTCCTTCCTGCAGACTGCTGTAGCTGCTGAGAGCTGGCCTACGCCTTTCAGTTTGAGCTGGCAGCCACGTGGTAATTACATATGTATACTGCACATGTAAGGGAAGCTATTGATAGCAGCTGGGAGTTAGGTATATGAGGTAAGGTTAAAAGGTTTTTTATAGGAAGAACATGAATACATTTAATATATTTTGAAAAACATCTGTGGCCTGACCTGGTAACTATTGTCAGTTTAACCTCTTATGTCTATGTGAAACTGTCGGTCAGCAGCAATAAAGGGAATTTCCTTCCTCTCAAACATACTGATTTCTGTATGCTAGTTTTAACACATAAGATTCTTGCAATAATACAATTAGACTCCTTAATCTGCAGTAAATTAATTGCTGCCTCTGAATATTTAATCCAGTTTTTGCCTGCTGAGTGTGCGCTCATTTTATGAGAACGTTTTTTTTTGGGATAAGTGCTCATTAGTCATAAGCTAGTCAGTGTCACTGTGTAACTAGCCTGGCAGCTGGCAGGAGCCCTGTAGTTGGGATGTGCCCTAGACAAACTCTCTCAGTTGGCAGGTGCTGCATTACTGACAGTCCTAGAGAGGGCAGCTGTGGTGGAGAATGCATGCATGGGCAGCTGAGATAGACGCCCCCTTCACAACAATTCTTATTTAGCGATATTTCTGCTCTTCAGAGTGCATGTGGGAGATGGACAATTAATGCATAAAACAATATTCTGGATCTCTTTCGTGTTTACTGAGGGCTTTTGCTGTTAACAGACTCTAGCACAAAGGCACTTTAACAGGGTTTATCTTTGCAAGGCAAGTGAAAAGATAATGCAATATTGTGCAGGACCAGCACAGAACCATCCAAGGCATTTTTTTAACCATGCCATGCTCACGGCCATTGCATTTTTTTCCAGTCCTTCAAGGGTAATCAAAGGATAGGACAGAAAGTAACACCCCCACTTGGATCGAAGGCTAAAATCTATAATATAGTTAAATACTTTATTCTTAAAAAAGGACTAAAATATGTGTATAGTTTAAAAAGGAAAGACCCGCAATTCCGCAAATCTCCAATGCCTTAGAAGTAAAGAGGTGAAAGAATGAATTGCCGCTGGATCATTTAGCAATGCGAAACGTGCGTCTGCAAGCTAGAGACCTTGTTCATTCTAATTTTTAATTACCTGCATACAACTTCGATGTTCCTGTGTTGCTAAATGATCCAGCTGCAATTCATTCTTTCACCTCTTTACTTCTAAGCCAGGCATTGGAGATTTGCGATTCTTTAGATAGCTCTTTTGTATGAAAAGGATAGTTAACTGACTGAGACCGCAGTCCCCAGTGTTCTGCCTTTCTCCCCGTGTGGGGTCCCGCCAGGGGCTTCTCCACCTCTATTCTATTTTCATATTTCCAATCTTTCAATTCATGAATTGCATACTAATGATAAATTTCACCTTTTAATTAATTTATTATTATTGAATAATGGGGCACAATTAATTTTTGGTTTATACCGATTTAATAATTAATCTTAATTAATTTGAGTCACAGCTAATTTTCTTAATGAATGTCCAATGAATTTTTATTAATTATGAGCCTAATCATGAATATTAGAATTGATATATTTATGAAATTCATCACTGGATAAATTATAACTAAGTTAATAAGCATTAGCACTTGGCTACTTGATTTTTTAGCACTAGCACTTTTTGAATGATTATTGCCCGGAATCTAACCAACTAGGCACAGGAATTGCGGGTCTTTCCTTTTTAAACTATAGACATATTTTAGTCCTTTTTTAAGAATAAAGTATTTAACTATATTATAGATTTTAGCCTTCGATCCAAGTGGGGGTGTTACTTTCTGTCCTTTCCTTTGATTAAACGTATTGGTAATTGTACCTCACACTTGGTTGCAAACTTACTAAACCTTCCGTTTCAAGTAAATCAGTCCTTCAAGGGTGTCACATTTGACTCGAGCATCTTCTGTTGCTGCCACATAGAACCTAAAAATATGCTGCGCCTCAGTCATTGCTGATGGGATGGGTCACGTGTAAAGATTTCTAATGAAGCTTACAGACTGTAAATAGGGTTGCCACCTTTTCCAGAAAAAAATACCGGCTTTCCTATATATTCATATTTTTCCCTATTAATAACATTGGGATCAACCATCAAAAATACCGGCCAGGTGGCAACCCTAACTGGAAAGGAAGAACTCTTGTTTGCATTAATGTTTCCACAGAGATTTAACCATTTTCCTGCTGCAGTCAGCAGTTACTTTTTGTTTACACAAGAGGAACCTAAAGGCATTTTCTGAAATGTTTTTTTTTTTCTCTCATCTCATTGAAAAATTATCTTTGTGCTCTGTTTTATTGACCTCTAAATGCTCTGCGTGTAATTTCCCATTCATTGTTTTCAATGGTGATTTAAGTCTCAAAAAATGTGTTAATTATAAAGAATTGGCACTTCAATTGTGAGATTTTTCTCATAATGCCCTTGCTTGTGTTGCCCTTTTTCTCTGTCAAATCTATAATCAGAAATCATTAATCCGACATCTGCAAAGATATCCTTATTAGAGCAATGTTGCCACTAACTTCCCAGGACGGTCCACTAGAATAAACATATTTGTTTGATGTCAAGTCCTTGCCATTGCCCAGAAAAATACATCACCACTTCAGCATTCCCTTAGCAACGATCTATTTTGGAGATGTCTCTGCTACATTTGTTGCCTGCCCTCTGTCTGCATTACTCCCTCTTTTTTTTTTCCTTCCTCTTTTCTGTATAACAATGACTGCACAGCTGCATCACTCAGGGCCTCCTTCTAAAGGCCAACTCCACAGTTTTTGAACTTGAAACCTGAATATTACAGACAACCCTAACTTTCTGCTTGTAAATTTGCAACAGCCCCTAAGCTTAGCTTCTCAACAGCTGCTCAGAGTCCACTGAACATGTGAGTGTCTCTTTCTAAGATGGTGACCTCCTGTGACAATTCCTGGATTATTGTTACTATTGAGAAGCTGAAACTTTAGGCTGGTACAATAAGTTCAGTATGTAAAATATGACATTTTTAACCATATTCATTTTTAGTTCACCAATAAAATGTAACTCTGCGCTAACAGACTCATTCCTATAACAAAGACGTGGAAAATGGGTACAAGGGTTTGTTGTTTCGTGTACTTTAGCTTTTCTGTAGTGTCTTGAGAACCTGCTCTCCCCTTAACAAAAATATTTTGAACTTTTATCCAGATTCCTTATTAAATGGTGATGCAGAAGATGTACCTCAGAATTTTACAGAAACCTCAACGTGTAACACAGAACGTTGGCTTCAAGCTGATCAACAGAGAATAAGGACAGAGACAGAGACAATTTCCCCAACATCAGTGGCACACAGTCACAGTTCCCCACCACAGACTGATGGACCCAGTTCTGCTATGGCAGATAATGGTGCTACCTTTCCTTTACATGCTACAGGGCAGATACCTGTTCCAGCAGAACAAAAACCTGTTTCCCCATCTCAAACTAAAGCTCCCTGCTTTACAATTTTAGAAGGACCTCGGTTGTCCCCTGAAGGTTACAGTTCTTCTCCACAGACTGAAGGTCAGAGTATAACACCTTTTTCTGAGGGACTAGATCAAAATATAAAATATGATAGATCATCTCCACCTGCTGTACCTTCTACCATCTCTGCAGTTAGCCCTCGACAAAAGCCAGGTGAGTAAATTTTAGGCAGTGACCCCAATGCATTATGCACTTCCATAAACCTGGTAGTTTAGTTTTTTCCATGATTTCTAATTTTTCTAACATTGTTTGGTAATAAAGCATTTTTAATTTGTACCTGCTTTTTTGTGTTGAAATATGGGACCCAATATCTATTTGTCTATTTTTTGCATACCATCACCACATGTCCAATGCAGCGTAGTAATGAATCCAAGTATTTTATGGAGGTATAATCGAGAGGAGTAGCCTGTATTTATATATCTTGCCATTGCTTGTCCTGGTGAGAAACATCAATAAGAAGAGAATAGTTTTCTTATCTCATCACCCACAACTGTGCTGCCATTCCGTTTAGGGTGCATTCAAATGGATCACCATTATTTTTTTAACCTGCTGAAAATTTCCAGTGCAGTGGGCTATAATAATGAAAATTAAATACATAATGAATTCTATATCACATACTTGGACAGAATGGATAGCCTGAGTAACTGTGTACTGTAGGAGAATGTATACTTGTATGATTGGCTTGTGTTAGCACTAAGTGTCACTGAAAAATTACAGGTTATTAGGTTAACAAGCAGACACAACACTTCCTCATCTGCTTTGTCCCATGAGGAGGCTGTTTAATGACCATTTCTAAGTTACTGCAAAAAAAAGACACATTTGACATTAATGTTAAAATGTACATAAAGTATATTATTACACATATAAAATAGTAAGAGTAAGAAGCTATCCTTTTCAGACTGGGGTGTCCAGGGCCCATCAGGGCTGCCAATTCAGTGCTCCCACAACCCCCTCAGAGGCCCTCCTGTCCCAGTCATGAGCCAATGTTGCATTATGCTACCCATACCCTGCCCCCACATATTTTACTTACTTCACCAATATCTGGTTGAGGAAGGTCATCAGGACTTTCTACTACTTTTCTACTACTTTTCAGTGGGAGCCCACCTGTTGTTCTGTATTCTATAAATTATGCTGTATTTATTTAATTTGTATATTCTCTACTAGATACACAGAAAGCAGAGCAACGGCAGAAGCAAGCCAAGGAGAGGAGAGAAGAAAGAGCCAAGTATTTGGGTGAGTTTCTGCTTTTGATATAACCTGCAGCCATCCAGTTGTTGATTAAGGGCGAAGACACAAGGAGCTACCACTAGCTACTCGGTATACTGAGAATTTCCTCTGCTTAGGGTTGCGGCAGATGGGCAGATTCGGGGAGATTTAGTCGCCTGGTGACTAATCGCCTCTTCTACGAGGCGACATTCTACCCCGAACTGCACTTCGATTTCCGAAGTTGCCCGAAATTTCCTCGTGAGGCAGCTTCGGAAATCGAAGTGCCACGAGTGCATAAATGCAGGACATTCTTCATTCAAGCAGATGGAAGGCAGACGGAAAGCAGTTTGGAGAGATTGTCGCACGGCAGAAGAGGCGATTAGTCGGCAGGCAACTAAATCTCTCCAAATCTGCCCGTCTGCCCCAACCCTTAAAGGGGAATTCACTTGAAGTTGCCTCACGATACGTATGCCATACGGTCGCTGCCCGATTAATCTCTAAATATAATCGTTTCTGGATTAACATTTAACATGATGCTGATTTTGGTGTGCTGATAAAGTTTGCAGTTGATTTCCTTTTTCTATACTTTGGGTTTTTGAACTCTTTGCCTCTTTCTGACATATAATTTGAAATTTCCGGCAACCGTCCAGTCAGATTTCTTCCACTTTTTTGTTATTTTATTGCTTTGATGTGTATTTTCCTCTCCTGTACATCTGTGAGCCAAACAATGGCCTTGTTACTGGGGTATTTTGGACCCTAGTTACCAGATACCGGTTTCATTCAAAAACTGGAGAGCTACAAAACAATGAAGACCAAGGGATGTGGGTTAGATATTCCTTTTCTGTGTATTTTTTTTTCTAATTATTTAAACTAATTACATGGTGCATTAGACATACACACCATGTTCTGTCAGATAAAGGGTTCAAATACTGGCATCCAGACACCCCAAACAAAGCTTGCCAGGAAAGCTCAAATGAATATTTCATGGGCTATGGATGCAGCAGAGGCATAAATATTTCACACGTCTACTAGAGATGTCAGGAGACGCCACAGGAACAGGAGTAGCTCAGGCACCCTTTGTCTGCTTTGTATGGTTATTAGTCTGCAAGTCTATGCTCTCTCAGTCACTGGAGTTGCTGTTAAATGAAATTTTACTAAGGGTTAATAATGTAAACCTGGTTACAAATGCACAAATCAAAGTTCTATGTCCCGTAATCCTCTTCCTTTTCATATTTAAGAACTTTATTTCTTTGTATGCCTCTTTGTTATGTCTTAAAGTTGTACAATATCCAAACAAATACATTTTTGTGAGAAGTAAATAGTGTTGGCTTGAAGATAGATAAAGGGGAGGAATATAGTTAAAGGGGAAAATTAAAATAAAAAAAAAAAATATATATATAAGAATATAAACTTCAGCATAATGAAATAAGAAACTTTGTAAATACAATCAATTAAATATTCTGCATAATTTCTGAAATAATCAAGTTTATCTTCACTTTTCCTCACTCAGCATCTGTTTCTCTTCATTCTGTGTTCATGCAGCAGTTGGGTGTCAGATAATCATTGACAGTTAGATCCAATATATCTTCTAGGGGGGCTTCTTTTCCTAGCAGATGTATTAGGGCTCATTCAAATAACGGATTCCAGTACAAACAAAACCTAACAACAAATCCTGCATCTAGAGAGACAGAATTTTCTGTGGTTTTAATAGAGTGAGCTCTTATATATAGGCAAAATGAGCCCCCCCCATAAGATATATTGGATCTAACTGGCAATGATTATCTGACACCCAACTTCTGAATGAAAAGAACAGATGCTGAAAATAAACTTGATTATTTCAGAAATAGTACAGAAATTGTAATTGATTGTATTTAGAAAGTTTCTTATTTCAGTATGTTGAAGCAATTATTAAATTTTCGCGATAGTTCCCCTTTTAGTTTATAGAATGGATATTCTTAGTAGGTTTTCAGTTGGACTTGCAGTTTTTCAAATGATTTGCCTTTTTCCAATTCCTCTCTTCAGCTCACCCAACAGCCATTATTGTTGTTTGTATTTCTACTCCTTTTCACTTTTCAGTCTTTCATTCAAACCACTGCCTGGTTGCTAGGGTATTTTGCAGCCTAACAACCATATACAGCCGATTTGCAGATATTTGTTGAGTCTGACTGTTAAGATTTGTGTTTAAATTAACCAAATCGACACCAGTGGGCAAAAAGTTTGTAAAACCTTGTCCTGACATTGATGCCACTTTTATTAAATTGAGTCATGCCCTGGCAGCCATATAGCAGATAAAATGCTTTATCATAGATAATCAATACAGAAAAATTATTTACAGGCAAAATAAGTTACAATTCTGCTGCCTATAAAATATTAAGGGCTTCTTCGTGGTGAGCTTCTCAATCTTTCATATTACAATAAATTTTCTTGTAAAGTCTCTTCAGACTTACGTATTTTACTAACCCTCTATTTTCTTGCACATGCAGTTATGCTTCTGCAGTGCATAAGATATAATGTGCTTGTACTCTATGCTGCTGTAAAATAAATGTGATGGAATGAAAACTGCTTGTGTGGCATACACCCAAATTTTATAAACTGCCGGATTTCAGGTATTGATCTGATGCTTTATTATATTTTATCTCAAACACAGACATCGATCCACACCTACTGCAGAATCTTCCTCTGCCCTCTGTGTTTCTGCAGTTCTCAATGTCACTCAGGCAATATAGTTGTGCTAGTGTCCCAGCTTCTGTCTGATTTTATTTTTAGGGTGGGGATTAGTTGTGTGGGGTTTGAAGTACAGTTCTGTTTAGTGTGACCCCCCCCCCCCAAATAAAATTATTATTTTGCCTTCTGTATGCTCAAAACACACCAGACAACTGCAGCAAGAAATAAACCAGCTATTATTGGACTTCTAGGCCACTAGCTGCTGGTGGCTCAAGTGGTAATGGTGAAATAGCCAATCTTCAAGTGCAAGAAGATTTCAAATATAGTTACATAACTATTAGTAATGCTTTTTGACCCATAACCTACCTATATATATCCAACTAAAAGAGTTAATAAGAGTATGCATGGTTTTTAATCCCCTTTAGCTGCCAAGAAAAGTGTGTGGCTGGAGAAAGAGGAAAAGGCCAAGCAGCTACGGGAAAAGCAGTTGCAGGATCGAAGGAAAAAGTTGGAGGAGCAAAGGCTAAAAGCAGAGAAAAAAAGGGTGTTGCTTGAGGAACGTCAGCGGGCAAAACTTGAAAAAAACAAGGTACGTGGTGTGAATGAGGCCTGGAAAATGGATTGATTTTCAGTCAGACTTAAATGCAACAAATTCCTATTTTATGTGTCATTGCTTGTTAAATCTAAGCAAGCATAACAGTATGGTTCATTATCCATCTGATGTGCAAGTTAAAGCACAGTTACAAAGATTATTAGACTTTACCCCCATTCCCCTTTGCTTTTTTAAGATCTCTCCATCACATAAGAAGTGGCCTAGTGCGCCATTGTAAAGAGAAGTGTTGTACAATGAACATTGTAATGACAACCAATATTAGTGGTAATAAGTGATTATTATAGGTACCTGACAATTTTATGGACCATATTCCTATACATCCGGGCTTATCGCGATGCATGGGTCGACAAAAAGTCAGACCCTTTCCCACCCTCTCCCAACCTGACTTACCACTCTGTCATTACTTATATACCAGTACCCCTCGTACCTCTCTCTCATGTCACAGGGGGCAGGGCAGGCACAGGTATATAAATAAGCAATGGACATGAGAAGGAGGAGGAATAGGATATGCACTGCAGCCTCAGTGGGGTTGAAGCTCTGGGTTTCAGACTGGACCACACAACGTTACAGGACTGGCAGGTGGTTATAATAATACCTTGTTCAATTAAATAGCAAGTTATATGAATACATTTTGAATACTGGCATCACATACACACAGCAGTATGTCTGAGTAATATCACTAGGGTATCCACAGGAATATAGCAATTGCGATGCTATTCAATGGAAAAAGAATAATTTATTTTATGAGATTATGAGATTATTGCTCTAATTCTGATATATCCCACCACAAATGTAATCATATCCTTATAGAAACACAAAGTATACACAAAACATTATCCGATTCACCATTTTGTATTAACAACTATGAAGACTGTATCCCTTTAATTATAGCAAACCATACAGCTACTCGGTTACTCACCCTGTTGTGTATGAGGCCAAATTCAGTTTGATGAAAGAAGTGTGTCTCCTTATTCAATGCCAGATCCTTCCATAGAGCCAGATGCAATACATGAGGAGTAAAGTTTTTATCCAAAAAGTTTTCATGTGATAAACCATAAAATTAAGTTTTCCTCATTCATTTGAATCCGGCCCATTGCCAAGTTAGTGTACAGTGTGTTACGGTGAGACATCTTAATATATAAAACAATATATAAATGCCAGCACTGCTCAACAAAAGGAAAAATGTTGCCTGGGTGCACAGCTGGGTAGAGTAATCCAAAAACATTTTTTCCCATGACGGTTTCCCTTTAAAGGACCAGTAACATCAAAAAATAAATTGTTTTAAAGTAATGAAAATATAATGCAGTGTTGCCATGCGCTAGTAAAACTGCTGTTTTTGCTTCAGACACACTACTATTATTTATATAAATAAGCTGCTGTGTAGCAATAGTGGCAGCCATTCAAAGGAGAAAAGGCTCAAGTTACACAGCAGATAGCAGATAAGCTCTGTAGAACATAATGTTATCTGTTATCCATTACTTATCCTGTGCCATATAGCCTTTTTTCAATTTCCGCCATTGCTACTTAGTAGCTTGTTTATATGAACTATAGTAGTGTTTCTAAAGGAAACAGATCAGTTTTAACAGTGCAGGGCATTATTATATGATATTTTCAGTTTAAACCACTTTTTTGGTGTTACTGTTCCTTTAAGCTGGCAATATCTGGCCAGTCCTACTCTCAAATTACATCTGATTCATTAAGAATTCTATTGCTTCATTATACATTTTACAAAGGGACTAAGTTTTACGTGCAGCTTACTTGCTGCTTTCAAAGTAAAACTCCCAAACTTGGTTGCCCTTTTATTAGACACCTGTGGGATCACCTGACTATAAAACAATATATCAGCCTTTTTGTCACACTATCCTAAGTGTCAAGGTTCTCGAACGTGTCCCATATTTCTCAACTTTATTCTCTCAAGGGAAATACAGCCCGTTTAAAAGAATGAATTGCATTAATTTTATTTTCCTAAAGTTGTTAGTAGGATGTAATTCTTGGGTTATTGTGCACAGAGAGCCTTATTAACTTGTATATACCTGTATATTGTTAAAATAGTAGCCATGTGTTCTAGTAAAACCTACTTGCAATGCAATACCTTTTGAACAAAGTATTTTTCACACATGCAATTAGCTTACTTGAAATTTAAAGGCCAATCAAAAGTAAATATTTATAAACCACGTTAATATTAATCATCTGTATATCTAGGGTCTGATTTGTTAACACACATGATAAATTGTCCCGGTGCCGTTGCCCATAGCTTTTATTTATCTCTTTATTGTAAGAAGATTTTCTAACCTTAATTCTGCATATTTCCTATGGGGCAAAAGCACTAATGGCCAGTGTTAGTGTATTAGATCCAAGCAAAAGATATTTTGGGGGAAATTTAGAGAGCATATTTATCAATTGATGAAAGTTAGGAGTTCACCATTTGATCAATACTATTCCAAAAATCCCAATGAATAGAAAGTGAGTGATTTGTCCTGTGGTGAACACTATCTGCCCCTTAAATGCACTCACTAGAATAGGTATTATTTACTATAGCATTCTGGATGAAAATCTGTAATGACATTTAAATGAAAAACCTATATTATATATAGAGTATTTAGACATGAGGTCATGAGTTTTCACAAAACATTCCTTCGCTCACATAAGACTTGTCTTAACTGGAATGTTATACTTCAGTAACACAGCACCTCTCAGCACAATAAAGATGTATTTGCAGAGTTTGTTTTACCTTTATAGGTCTCTGTTTTAGGCCAGTGGCACATTTCACTGTTTTTGTGCCTTCACAATTTCCAGCTGGGTTGGTGGCAAAATACATACAATCTGTCCATACCTAGACACTGTCCACATGTGATTACTGTTCAGAAATACCGTTGTAATAAATTATGTGCACCAGCAGGGTTTAGGTGATTGCCTTCAAGCCAGTATAGGCATATTTCAGGCATTTTGCTGTCCACCCAGCTGAATGGGAAAATATAAACAGAATGAGGTCTCTGTTACTTTTTTATGCCATAGTCCGTTTGTCTTTGTGGTACGATACAAGTTATTTTGGTTTACTAACATGTTAAGATTATAAGCAGTCCTAAAATATCTGTTCTCACCGAGTGTTTTATAAAGCCATAGTTCCATGTTGCGCCTAATGAGAAGTGTTAATCTATAGGAACGCTATGAGTCTGCAGTTAACCGGAATTCTAAGAAGACGTGGGCTGAAATACGCCAGCAGCGTTGGTCATGGGCCGGAGCCCTCAATCCAAACTCTCCTGGTCATAAAGGGGGTGAGTAAGGAATAAGCGTGGTTTGTGCAGGGGTAGATTTGCCATTGGTAGGAGAATATGCCTACATACTTGGGTTCACCTACTGTAGAAAATAGAAAACTGACAATTTAAAAACTGTTGTCTTATTTAAAAAAAAAAAAACACACACACACACTGATGCTATGGCTTGGTCATGGTGGTGGTAGAAACCACAGATCTGCAGTGGAACCCACTTCATAGAAGTACTTCCATCACATAACATTTTGCATTCCATACTGTACTTTAGTCACTACTAAATATTAACATATATGTGCTTCTTTGTCAGTGCATGAACTAATTTGTTGCTTAGACTACTGATCTATAACTGTCACTCACTTGCAGATACTGATCTATAGCTTTCAGCATTTTGCAGCAGCTCTTGGCGGTTAATGCTGGGATTTAGTAATCATATTAGAAGCCCTTGGTCCCTGGTGCAATATTTGAGCTTTGGCACCCCAACCTTTCCATCTACACCTATCGGTTACCACTATTCTACCCCCTCTATCAACATCCTTTAACTCATGCATATAGGAATGGGCCTTTTCAGACTATTTTTTTTATATGTTGGTTTGTGCTCATCGTCAGTCAGGGAGAAATTTTGCTCACCTTTCTGGAGTTCTATAGCTTAAAAATCCCTAAGCTGTAGCCTTTTTCCCTAAACACTGAGTTGGTTTTCTGATCCACTTTCATCCCTAAATTTATTTCTATTTTGTAGTTGCAATCAGACCTGGGTATAATTTTAAAATTACATATTGATCATTTGTAGCACAACACAGACTGTGCAATTCATTATTATATATTGTTTTTATATTTAATCGGTATATCCATTAAATCCACCTTTAATGTTGACTTTTGTGCTGAGCTTGTTTTAGAGAGATAAATCGGAATAGACCCTTGAGGGGATATATATACAGAATATATTCTATTTCATCTAACAGATGCGTAGCCCTTCAGCTACAATGCTGTTCACAGACAGCTAGAGGGTCACTCATAGGTATTCCCCGTGACTACCTAGTACCTTCTATGCCCCAATCAGCTTATTCCAAACTCCAGTTTTGCTGAACTTTAATAACTCTGTAATTCACTTCTTATTAAACTTTAGCACTACTTGAAGGCACATTATTAGGTGTACTATAGTCCTTTTTAAACATAGCTTTGGATGCACATAAAACAGATGTGTTTTTCCTCCCGCATGTGACCCATTTCCTAATAAGGCCCATTCGTCTACCCCAGGTACAAACAGATGTTCAGTGTCTGCCGTGAACCTTCCCAGACATGTTGATTCTATAATCAATAAACGTTTGTCTAAGTCATCTGCAACCCTCTGGAACTCCCCAAGTAGAAGTAAGTGCTAAAAAAACCTAATGCTGCTTATTTTATATAGTACTGACACGTCTTACTTAGCATTGCACACAGTTCTAAAAGGGGTCGTTCACCTAAAAATTAACTAATAGTATGATGTAGACAGTGATATTCTAAAATAAATTATAAAAGTGGTCTTCATATTTTTTTTTTATATATACAATGTTATGCAGCATGTGGGATTGTAATTTAAACAGCTACATGGGTGCAAGGGCTGAATAACCCAGCAATCTGGCAGCATTTGCAGTCAGAATAAAAGGTGAATACAATATGAATGCAATTATAAGGGTAAAACTAACAACTGGTTAAACTTTTTAGTTTCAGGCCAGGAAGAGGTTAAATAGAAAGGCTAATACATCTGAAACCATATAACATGAAGACCAGTTTAAAGGGGAGCTGAACCCAACAACGGAATACTTTGAACCTTACAATATGCATTGATTAAGCTTTTTCAATTGATTTGCAAATGCTACTGTAAGCAGTATCTGTCTGTTTATATCAGCATTACTGGGTCTTACTGCTAAAACATAGCAGAAGCCAGCTGATTAATTACCCTGAAGGAAAAGTCCTGTTGTTGTTGTTTCAAAAGTCACAACCAGGAGTGTGAGCAGTGAGCAAAAAGAGATAACGAATACTATTTTCAGTTGCAGTCAGATATTCATAGATAGATTGTGAACATTTTTAATTGTATAAAAAATGTTTGGGTGGTGATTCCCTTTAAAACCTGCTTCAAATATGTCCACCTATAACATGCTAAAAGGTATTTATAAGGTGAACTTCCCCTTTAAATCAGGATGTTTTTCTATATAGCTCTTCTAATTGTGTTATTTCCACTGTTAATAGAAAATAAACTTAATAAGCCAAACTCACAAGAGGCTGACACGTGTTTGTAGAAGGCCCTATGCTCCACAATGCAATGTTGCCGCTTAGCACAGTTACTAGCCCACTGCTTCTCATATCTGGTAGCATCCACATCAGGTGGCCATCGGTGAAATGTAAACCACCTCCCCAGGACAGGCAATGGCTAATAAAATAATTGCTTTTTAGTATAGGTTACCTGGGAATTTGTACAGTGTTCTAACCACAATGATTGCTTTCCTAAGAATGGTTAATTTTGCTTAAACTTTGTTTAATCCTGTCATTTACTAAATAGCTGCCCCTTTAACACAGCTGGTTCCTGAATAGTTTTGTTTCTCAGGAATGTTGCTGGCCTCACAACTATTTCCAGGCGGATAGCCGAGGAGGAAGTTCTATTTTGTAACAGGGTGGAGAATTTACTGTCCATCAGTAATCACATAGCTTGCTCTGCTCCCAGGATCTGTAACTCAAAACACCAAGTTTAAATACTATACCAGTGCCTTGCAAAACAAACATTACTTCTGTGAAATACCGCCCTCCCCTTCAAGTGTCCTGTGTTCAGTATATCACTTCCTTTCTGATTTTCTTCTGGGATCTTTTTTGTCCATTTGTTTTGTTTGTCCAGCATTATGAACCCTCCAACAATCCAAGATTTACATAATAACTTAGAAGGAACACTATACAGATATGGCACCTGTTATCCAGAATGCTCAGGACCTGGGGTTTTCCAAATAACGGATCTTTACTTAATTTGGGGCTTCATGACTTAAGTCTACTAGAAAATCATGTAAACATGCTTCCAATAAGGATTAATTATATCTTTGTTGGGAGTACAAGCTACTGTTTTATTATTACAAAGAAAAAGGAAATAATTTTAAAAAATTTGGTTTATTTTGATAAAATGTAGTCTATGGGGGACAGCCATTCCATAATTCGGAGCTTTCTGGATATTGGGTTTCCGGATAAGGGATCCCATACCTGTACACATAAATGTATCATTGGCAAAAGAAATGGAACATATGCAGAATGTATTTTCATTGCATTTTTTTTTTTTTTTTAACAAGGGAGTTCAAAAACTTTAAGGACAGTTTGCCATCCATCATTGGATCATAATTTGTCTGTGTTTGAAAAGGCATGTGGTAGTCAGATGATGGACATGTTGGATAATTTTATCTCATAGGCTGGTCTGATAGACGTCAAATTAATATGATAATATCCTAAGTAAGAACTCTATGTAGGGCACTGCCTCAGGTTGAGGAGCACTACAAATGTAGGGCCACAACCAGGTTACGAACCTCTTGCTGAATTCCCTGCTCTAGAGAAATGCACAACTTGGATTTAGTTTTCTGCAGTTGTAGACATTTAGACTAGAAGCATACTGCATTTTGAAAGGTTAGAATACCCTCTCCCATCACTGCCAGGATGATGGCAAAAAAGGGAATTTTAACCAATGTGGTTCTCTGAGTGGACCTTGCCAGTCAAATCGCCTTGCCATGATCCATTTATTGAGGATGAGAAAAGAGTGAATGTGGTAAAGGAATCATTCAAGAAACATGTATCACATTATACACCCTGTTTAAGGTGATGAAAAACTGAAAACAGAGCAAAGAAAATATAATTGTGTGTCTCTCTATTTCTTTTTCTCTGTAACCCCCAACCAGACCGAAGTCTACAGCTCAGTCCTTGGGAGAGCAGTATTGTGGACAGACTGATGACTCCAACACTCTCCTTCCTAGCACGGAGCCGCAGTGTAGCCACACTCCCTGGAAATGGCAGAGATATAAGTAAGAAATGATAAAAGGATTTGTAGCCATTCCCTAGTTTACCGTAAGTTCCTCTTTTCAAATCTTTTTTTCTCCTTCTCGCCTGTTCAGATTCCCATGTCTGTCCCCGTTCTGCCTCTGCAAGTCCCTTAACCCCATGCAATGGTCACAAACACCGGTGTCCAGAACGCAGAAGGACTATAGGCAGTAGCGTGGATGTGACTCCTAAGAAAAGGAGCGATTCATCACCTGTAAGTTCCAGAACTCAGTATTTTAACCATTAAGTAATGCAAACATGTAGGGGCAAATTCCCTTAAAATCCTTTGAATCCATTCGAAATTCGATAAGCATTCGACTATCGAATACTTATTTAATAGTTTTAGGCTATCTTTTTGCTCGATATTCGATTTCTCGATGAAACCATACGATCGGATACCGATTGTTCGATTTCATGAAATAAAATGGTACTTTTGCATTCGAGCCTCCAAATAATTTCTACGATTCGAACAATCGAGGCGTTCGATCGTACGAATGGTATTCGAGCAAGTCTTGCAAAAGAAACCTATGGGGGGGTTCCCATAGGCTTCTATTGGTATTGGGTAGGTTCAATCTGGAGAAGTAGGCATTCGAAGGATTTTAAAATTTTAAATCCTTCAATCATCGAATTATCGAATATCCGATCATTCGATCTATTCGATAATTCAGTATTGGATGATTGAGGAGGCCAAATATGCAAATTTGAATATCTGGAAAAAATCGTACGATCGGTATTCGAACGAATTTGATCGAACTTTGAATCCTTCACACGAATTTAGTAAATTTGCCCCGTAATGTCTGAAATAAAGCAGAGATTTTTTTTTGATGGTTAAAATAACCACAATAATTAAAGATGGTTGATGACCTCGAAATCATCCTACGTTATTAGTCTCTGGTAGGTATTTTATAGAAATATGATAGAAATTTCATGACTTCTTTTTATATATATATATATATATATATATATATATATATATATATATATATATATATATATATATATATATATAGATACATATACACATAAACATTCCAAATAGGATATATTTATTGAAGTCAGTCTGTATCGTCACCAGCTAGACAACTGAAATGAAACTGAAGGCAGCTATGCAAACATTTCACTGGCCAAAATGCAGGTCGACTTCAATACAAAATGAATTTCCACCCACACTGGAGGAACTATAGAGTGACGACAAAACCCATCTTCCATTATCCTTAGGCAGCTAGAAAAACATTAGCTGTTCCCAGTGTCCTCTGTTCTTTTAATCCCAATTATTATTATTCAATATTTGTATGAATTAAAAATACAAGATATAGCTGGTTGTAGAATGGAAAGTATGTATAATGTGTAGTGCTGCCCTGGAGCTGGTTTATCGAAGATCATCAAAGAAAAGAGCATCATTATTTAGCAACAAAATATGTATCCTGGGCGTAGGGGGGGTCGCACCCAGGCCCACACCCCATTGAGCCCCTCCGTACGATCACACCGATGTAAAGGCACACAGAAAACTTAGTCCGGAGGTAGTTGGGGGGGCTCGGCTGCACTGAGCCCCAATGTTTCACAAATAGAAAGTAGTTTGAAAAAGTATTTTTCTGGTGATCTATCTGAAACCAACTAGTTGTTTGAAGGTGAACAACCCCTTTAACCATCTTAATATTTCTAAAATTATTCACTGGTTCGTCTTAGAAAAAGAAAGAAAAGAAGGAAAAAGACAGAGAAAACGAGCGTGAGAAAAATGCATTGTGCAGAGAGCGTGTCCTGAAAAAACGCCAGACCTTGCCCAGCTCCAAAACTCGTCTGTCAGCCACTCCATCTGAAATAACGTAAGTTCAGTGTGAATATTTTACTGTCTATCTATTGTTGCATTAGATGTTGTCTTTAATTATTCCTATCATGCTCAGGAGCTTGAAGTCCAAAAACCGACCTTCCTCCCCATCAACCCCTACACGTTGCCCGGCCTCCCCCAGCCCAGCCGCTTCAATGCCTTTAACACCAAAGCTGACCTCACCTAAAAGTACACAGGGGACAGTCAAGATCAAATCTAAGACAGAGAAGCCTAGGGAAGAGAAGAAACCAAGCAAAATCAAAGAGAAGAAAGAGGAACTGAAGATAGAGAAGGAGCAGCAGTCTTCTCCTTCTCCCAAATCAGAGAAGGAGCCCAATGAGGAAATAGTTGCTGAATGTACAGAACAAAGCACAGGTCAGTACCGCTAAGTCTAAGTCTTTACTTATGCGCAGGCCCGGACTGGCAATATGCGCGTTCGGGCAAATTTAGTTTTAAGTGGGCTGCTCCTAAATGCAGCATCGACTGCATTTTCAACTTAACCTGTCTGGTTTAGTTGGTCCTTCCCCGTCTCTTGCACGAGAGAAAGCAAAACGCCCAAGGATAAAAGCAGGGATAAACTCCGCCAGGGGCCTCTAGGTGCAATGAAATCTCCAGGTGCCAGCGAACAGCGAGCTTCCCTAACTATCCGGCAGAGATACGCCCCCTAAACTCCAGGTCTCTCGTCAATGGCCAATCGCTATTACCCTCTCATAGGCACACCTACTTAACTTTATGTTCCGGTTTCCGGATAAGGTCTTGTATCTCAGCAAATGCTCCCTTAACTATGTGTTTGCCTGCAACAGCATATCAGCAAGAGCATCATCGTTTCTCATAGGTACCAGTTTAGTTGATAGGCGATGAACAATTGCAGGCTTGTTCTTATGGATCACAGTTAACAGATTATGTTTATCTTTGAAGTTGCATCAATAGGAGTTGCCAACAGTGGACAGGGGGTCCAGGGCCCAACTGCGTTGCCACTTCAGGGCCTCCCCCTGCCAGCTCCCACCCCACACCTTAATTTTTCTTTTTGCTGATGTGTACAGGGCCAATTGAGCAGGTCAGAGAGTAGCACTCAGGGTCTTGGCAGGGAGCAGGTTTGGGTCAGCACAACCCACCAGGTGTCCCTGCAGCCAAGTCCAACCCTGGGAATTACTTATTTACGCTTGCAGGTTTACCTTAAAAGTGGGATAAATATAAACCTATTTATCAAAACACTGCTGTTTGATTGTGCTTTGGTTTATACATACAAGGATTAGAAACAGATTTTGCACTATCAGGCCTAGTTTGCATCACTGTTACTATGCATAACGAAAGGTGCTTAGTTGGGTTGAGGTCAGGGCTATTCAGGCCAGTCAAGCATGGTCCTTTTAACATAGGACAAAAATGAACATTTGTGTTGGACCCACAAAACTTTGTCTGGCATAAATGTGAATTATGCACAAAATTGTAGTATTTTGGGGGTATTCTTAATTGCAATGGATACAGGACTTTTTGTGGATAACGAGTTGTGGATTGTAGGCAGTGTCATTTAGTGGCTACTAAAGCAAATCAAAATACTGGCTTGCACAGGGACGTTTGTATACCCCTTTTGCCACACTTACCTTCAGGGGTTTAGTTGTGGGTCAAGGTGGACCCTGATTGCTAGTGCAAAGAGCAGAATTCTTCCTCTTAAAGTTACCAGGATCAGCTTTTTGCTACACCTAGGTAACTTGTGGGTCACTGAATTACACTTAAGTGAGAAAGGCAGCTCTTTATGCACATAATTTTTACCCCAGTATATGAGTGGATGAGTACAAGAACATTGCGTGTTTACATGTGGGCTGCTTTGATTTTTTTTTTGCCCGGGCTGCTTTTTACTCTCAGTCCGGCCCTGCTTATGCGCCTAAACTTCACTTATATATGGTATGTAAGGTAAGTATTGTCACAATGAACTATAGCTTGGTACTACAACCAGTTCTTGTATTTATTTGTTTTATGTCTGCCTCTCAGTTATAATTTCTACCATCTTATCCCACATGTTCCTGCTCTCTCAGTGGCCTGGTGCCAGAATTATTTTGTCATGCCTTTTCCTTCTGTTTACTTTCCAGCTGTTTTTAGTTTTTGACTCAATGTCATGTGCTTCTTTACTTTTCACAACCCTTCATTGATTGTTTTTTTATTTATCAATTTTTACCTGGGGGAACAGAAAAAGAAAAGATGGGGTATTTAAGACTGTAAGTGCACATATTATATCCATATATAATTTAATTTAGAAAATGGTATTGCAGCAAAGCACACTGCAGTATGTATAAAACAAAAACGAGCAGTGTGGTTTCACCTTTCTAGGCAACAACATAATTTAATGGAAACTATATAGTAATGAGTGGGAGCACTTACCGACGCCCGATTCCAGCGTGCTACTACGTGCAGGCCGCGATCCCAAGCAGCAGGAAGAATTCTGTAGAGCAGTATACATAATTTAGTGGGAAACAGATAATAAATATTTCCAAAAGAAATATAGTATAAGGTTTGATCAATGCCTTAGGGAGTTGGGTGATGTTTTAATACCTGTTTAATTTTTAGTAATATATCCAGGGGTTACTTTTTTGCCAGTAATTTGCACTTTTACCATAGCCGTTATTTCCTCCATTTTTCTGCTTTCCTCTAGGAGGAGGGTCCAATCATGGATCGTAGGGGGAGATGTATTTTTCCATTTTTTATGGGATCATGGCTTTTTCTCCTTGTAGCATAAATAGAAGTTACTGATTTTTTTTTATTACTGTTGAGGTTTGCGGATCATAATGAAGTATCAGTTAAGGTAATATATCTTAATCTATTTTTCTGGAGTTACCTTTTCAGTTGCAGGAATAATTCCTTTAAAATAGTTTTTAATTCACTGCAGTGGAACCATAGTTGGCTTTAAGTGTCTTTTTGTATAAGGCAGCTCCACCATTAGTCTTGAGCATTGGGGAATATTGTATTTGGTGGGAGGTTATTACCATTGAGACAATAGTTTGTAATTAAATTCTTGAGTTTTAGATGCTGTAAATGACTTGTGTAATTAAGTATATACAGAGGTCCATTGTACTCTTGGCATTTTAATGTCCAGCTCTTTTTCCCAGCAGAGTTATTGGTGTGATTGGTAACTGTCATTATCTAGACAATTGTAGATTATAGAGCATTGATAGAGGTCTTCTGGGTTTCATTTGGGAGAGTGTAAATGTTCCCATCATGTGAATTGTGTATCAATTTCTGTTAAACTGGCCATAGACATAAGATTTTTGAAAGATCCAATGGTTATCGTTAGACCACGATCGTCTCAAAACGATCG
>CM044434.1:68410409-68430575 GCA_024363595.1 Xenopus borealis | reverse complement strand
AAAAAAAAAACAACAACCCCAAACATGACCTTTTACCCTCATAATTTAAATCCTCCATCCTTATTACCAGTTTGGTTCACGACTCTGCACTCTCTCCAGCTCTTTTATATCCTTGCATAGTCAAGGTGAGGCATTACCAGGGACCTATAAAGAGGCAAAATTATGCTTTCGTCCCTTGTGGTAATGCACATTTTTATGCAAGGCAGCACTTTATTTATACTACCTAGAATCACACAGCCTGTTATCCACAAAAATCCCCAAATCCATCTCAAATAAAGGAAAATTATACCTCCCCACACAACAATGTAGGTCTCTATAAAAAAATATATTGCATGAAACAGCTCATATGTAAAATCTTGCTTCATGTAAAGATGCCATTTTCATAATAATATACTTTTTATTAATATTTTCCATTGGGTAATCCTAAATAGAAAATTGCCATTTTCAGAACGAAGGGCTGCCCCCTGAGATCCTACACTTGTTCACACAAAAAACCATACTGTTGCTGAAGTATTCATTTAGGGATTATAGTTTTCATTTAAGGAGGCTTCAAACACATTACACTACACTAGAAATTCAGTTTAAACCACTTAACAAGTGTAGTTTAATTGAGAACTAAACATCCTGTCCATTTTCAAAATTACTTTAAAGATTTCGTTTTGATATTTATATGATTTGACCTTGCAGTGAACAAAAGAATTTGATGACTCTAGAATATGTGCTACTCATTCCATCTTTTAGATCTCCACACAAAAAATAAAGATTGAATAAGTAGACCATAGGGCAGCTATCAATGGTTGAATTTCGAAATTGAAAAAAATACGATATTCGACCATGTGAATAGTATGTGAAGTAAATCGAATATCAAATTCAAAGGATTTTACTGCAATTCAATCGGTTGAACTGTCGAATAGGAAAAATTCGATTGATCGATTAATCAATCGAATTTTTTATTTGATCAAAAATAATGATACCAAATTCGGTAGCTTTGATCTGGCGAACTAGGTGGTTGAATAAAAATTTAAAGGGGAAGTGCTTCGACCATCGAATATTCAAATAAAATTTAATTCGAAAATTTGAATATTCGAATTTGAATATTCAAACTGATGGTCGAATTTGCCTATTCAAAAATTCGAATCTAATTTAAATTTGATCGAACTTTGAATTATTCATGTGAAATTAGTAAATCTGCCCCCATATGTTGGCTGTGGGTGGCGACTTTTTATTTTGTTTTATATTCTTCATGGACTCTTCAACAAAAGAGTGTGCATATAGAGCACTGCATGCCTTACTAGAAACATATGGGACTTATTTAAGGATTTGATTTGTTGTTGTCCCTGTGCATCTTGGACATACCAAGTGCAAATATATAATATCAAGAAGATCCTCATTCAGTTTTTATTCCATGTACAGCAAGATGGGGAAAGACAGAAATAAGTATGGATTCTGACTGCGAACGGGTTGTAATTAGACCTGACGCACTGTACTTTCTGCAGTTTCTAGCACTGCATGTTCTATAAATGCCCCATACACACCCTTGATTATCCAATGGACATTGTTAGTTCTAGTATGTACTTTTAAAACTGTGGCAACTCGCATATACAATAGTTCTCTATGAAGGGTTCTGAGCAGTACAGAACTGTGGAATCCTATTCAGAGCAGATGTGCTTTAACCTCCATGAAGGTTCTGAGTGCAACATCGTTAGAATGTTTGGAACATGATTGCTCCTGCGTGCCACTTGTTTTCTCAGTGGCAGATTATAACAAGGATGATCAGGATGGTTTCTGTCTTCTGAGCCATCAAACATTTCAGACACAGTCCAAGAAGTTGCATGATTTGAATGAAGAGGACAATAATAATATTGTTGATACATTAAGAGCTTTTATATGGATAGAAATAAGCAAGGAGGAAATATACAGTCTGGAGGGAAGCGAGGTCAATAATATGCAGTAAATAAGTCAGGTTAATCATTGACATGGAAAGAACGAGGCAGCAATAATCTGCAGAGATAGGGGTCCATTTATTCACATTCTGCATATTATTACTTGCCCTTTCCTTTTAGGTCCCCCAAGTGAACCTGTAGCTCATTGTCCTGCACTTTTCACAGGCTGAGCAGACCCCAGTTTGTTCATGGGCATGTGCCAGAATGCCTGTAAGTCACTGACCCCAACTCACTGTAGGATGTCCCATTGTCATTGTGGAAAATGCATGCACGTCAGCCCAGCAAGTTCCAATGTCATCACCATGGCACTTTAAGATGGAACTTGATTTGAAGTTATGTTGTACTAATGTTCTTCCCTTTTGGTTCTCCACAGAAGTTCTGTAGTTGTTACAATTAATCTCTACTGCTGCTGACTGCAAGACGTTTTGGAAGCCTCAGAAGGTGAGCACAGGAACAGAATCCTAACTGTCCCTGTTATCATGATCTTGGTCACTGACGATTACGCTAGAAATGGCATCAGTTATCAGAATAAATTTGGCATTGAAGCGCTAAAGAAAGAGACTTCCAAGACACACTTTACAGTGCCACAGTGTATTCACCACAGATGAATAATGGACACTTATTAGTGTTAATATAAATTACAATTTTTTTGTGTTTTTCTTTTTAACATGCACCTTATATTAAAGACAAAAACTGACATGGTTAAATTCACCACTTAAGGATGGTGGAAATAATATTAAAAAAAACTAAAAAAAGAATGGGAAGAAGAAGACGATCGAGTATCTCAGACATGACCGAGAATTGTGTGAGCAAGCTTTTTGGTGTTCCTAATTATGTAGCTATTTAACTACCAGAGACTGCTGGGTACATTGCTGTATGTGAATTATGTAAATAAAACCTCACAGTGTTACATCAAGGAATGAAATGTGCAGAGTATTCTTTTTTTATTATTATTATAATTTTTGAGTCATTGATAAACCGCGTTTAAATGGACAAATGTTAGTAGGTAAGTGAATAGTTTGGCTACTGTGTAACCCATGTCAGATGCAACTTTCCACAGTTATCTGTTTTGTGGTACATAGTCAGTTAGGTACACTAAAACACATCTCCAGGCTGGCAGCATTTGCGATCTGCTGTGATGGACCTACTAATGTATACACCAGGTCAAAACTTAGGTTTCTTTGAAGAACTATAAACATAGTTTAAAAATGCTCTCATTTTATAGGGCTTTTAAGCACAGGTCGGGAATATGGATTGACTGTGCCCAAAAGTTTACTTTTAGTGTGATCATTTTAGCCAAACTGGCTGCATATAGGGTTGTGAGTAGAAATTTATTTTAGTACCAGGGAAAATAGTAGTTAACACCTGCTTTTAGATGAGGCCTCCATTATGGAGTAAGACAGATTGGGGTACAGGACTTGAGTTGAGAGAGTTGGGGAACAGGTGGCATGGAAATAAAAAAGCTACTATTGCTCATGCAAGGAGCCTAGTTCTCAATGGTCTACAGCAGGGATCCCCAACCTTTTCAACCCGTGAGCAACATTTAGAAGTAAAAGGAATTGGAGAGCAACACTAACAGGAAAAATGCTTTTGGGGTGCCAAATAAGTGCTGTGATTGGCCATTTGGTAGTCCCTATGTGGATTGTCAACCTACATTGAGGCTCTGTTTGGCAGTACACCTGGTTTTTATACAACCAAAACTTGCCTCCAAGCCTGAAATTAAAAAATAAGCACCTGCTTTGAGGCCACTGGGAGCAACATCCAAAGGGTTGGAGAGCAACATGTGGCTCACAAGCTACTGGTTGGGGATTACTGGTCTACAGAAAGCATAACAATCATCTGAAACTACCAATTGAGGTAAGTGTTGAAGTACAGGCTTCAGTTACTGCTTACATATAATCAGCAGTATAATATTACTACTACAATACAATAAATGATACATAAATACAAATGCCGACTCACTTGTGTGTCTAGGGGTACTGTTCAGGCTTGTAGTATTTTGCATAGAAATGAGTATTTGATTCAAATAAACAAGTTGCAGCATAGATGGCAAGTTTGTATTATTTCCCCACAGCCACCACTGGTAATTCCTCATTATTATTTATCCTTTTTGGATCAATCAAACAATAGGAGTCCAACTGCTGTACAAACAACAAACTTGCTTAGAATTCCTTCAATCCAAACAAATGCAAATTTGCTCTTCAGTTACAGCCCAACCTGCAATAGTAAAGAACAAGAAGCATCAGATTTATCAGAGTAAAATATTTGCATAAACAACCCCTGGCAATGTAAATTACCTACTAACAATACAACAACACAACTGTCTGTACAGCTGTTATTTTGCAAGCAACATTCCTTATATTATAAATGTATGCAATATATATTATAACAGATATACTATAAAGGTATGACCCCCACACACTTCCTATAGTAAAAAGTGATACTTTGGAAATTGGCAAAAAACTCATGAAAGACAGCAACGGAAGGTTCCAAAACAATGGATAATATTACAGCATGAGCAGCTACTAGGGTTGCCGCCTGGCTGGTAAAAATGATGATTGTTCCCAATGTTATTAATTGTAAAACGATAAAAATATAAGAAGGCCGGTATTTTTTACAGAAAAGGTGTTAACCCTAGCTGCTACAGGAAGGAATTTCTATTGCACAGGTATGGGACCTATTATCCAAAATGCTTGGGGCCTTGGGTCTTTCGGATAATGGGGTACCCCCAAGGGATCACATTTACTTACCTGAAACCTCAGAAGCCGGAAGACGATTGCTCTGTGGTGCTCATTGGAAGAATCCTGGACTTGTGCAGTTTTCTCCAAATAGGTGCATTGGCCAGGGGTTACAAGTAAGTAAATACGATCACTTGGGGTGCCTAACTTTTGGCACCCCTAAGTAAAAAGACCTTTCCAATTTCAGAAATCCAAAGTGGTTTATGTGTATTAGTCACCCGTAGTGGTGATTTGTTGCTGAGCGATTAATCTCCACGTCTGCCAACACCCTAATATGCTGTTTGCTTGCTTCAGCACACAACCTATTAACTGTAAATGCATGTTATTTTTTTAATTATTTTATTATCCCCTGTCAAGAGCTGGACAGATATATAATAATAGAGCATATTCAGTTAAGCCGTTCCTCCATTTAGTTGCAGTCTCATCAAGATCATTTTCGACCTGGACCTCGACTTTCCACACTAAAAAGCTTTTGAGTAGTGTATTTATTGTGGACTCCCATTGTTTTATTTTTTTGTTTCAGCCAAGGTTTTAGTGGGTCAGCATTTATTTATGTGTTCTTTGAGAGGGTGAGAGACGGTTACCCTAAATATACAAATTGGTCCACTATCTGCATTGTGTAATTTTCTAGTTGCTCTTGTGGGGGAGGTCAATTCAGTAAAAAAACAATGTACAGTCGGCAGCTTATTGGCTTGTGCGTGGGGCACTCCGACAGGCTTACCCGATAGATATCTGCCCGAAAGTTGGCCAGATGTTGATCAGGCAGGATTAAAAATCCCGTCCGATCGCGGGTGCATCTGTTCGTTAATGCAGTCCTGCGAACCGACCACCCGTATCTGCGCTGTTCTGATCCGATCGTTGGGCCCTAGGGCCCACGATCGGATCAGCCCAATATCGCCCACCTCAAGGTGGGCATATCAGGGAGAGATCCGCTTGTTTGGCGACATCACAACGATCGGATCTCAATTGAGTAAATCTAAGGCCAAACCATAGTGTCTGAGGGCCTTCCATAAATATGGCCACTCAACTGTGTCAAACGCTTTTTTTTTGCGTTCAAAACTACAGTTTTACATGGTATAAATCCCATATGATCTGCTGAGATTAGCTGGTAATTACATTTTGCTCAGCCTCATGGCTGTGACCTTAACCAATATTTTCACATCGGCTGTTAGCAGAGATATGGGCTGATATGATACACTCAGGAGGATTCTTATCCAGTTTGGCCAAAAGTACTATTGGTGATTTGTACATAGACTTAGGTGGATTGTGTGTATTTTAGAGTATGTGAAAAGACCTTACAGAGGTATGGCAGGCCAGACATATGCTCCTTTCAGCTGTCAGTCCTACTGTGTTGTAATTGCTACTCACGCTTAGGGACAGTTTTCTACTTTCTGTTTAAATGTAGGGGATCATTTACTGATGGTGGGGCAAAGTGTGAAGCGTTGGCACCACTGGCCAAAGGTCCATTGGTCCTTATGCTCTAAAAGGGAGCACACAGACTCATGTCCCCTCACAAATACAACACTGTCTGTGTTTGGCAACACTGCATTCACCAGGGGTGGGCAGAGGAAAGTAGGCATTTACTAACTTGCTTGTCATTCAGATTCATGCTGTTGGAAAATAAAGGCAGGGTTGCCTTGTGCCTGTCTATATTTTATGCCTCTTTTTAGTAGGAGCAGGGGGAAAGAGAGCAGGGACACATCATTTCAATTTTGTGTTCTGAAGAGAAAATGTAAATAAGTGTAATTTGTATCTACTGGACTTCTCTTTGTGTGCCATACCAACAGCAATTTAGGGGCAGATTCATCATTGGTCGAATTTCAAATTTAAAAAAATTTGAAATTCGACCATGTGAATCGAAGGGAAAAGTAAAATCCTTCGAATTTGAATATCGAATTCAAAGGATCTTACAGCTATTCGATTGGTCGAACGATCAAATAGTAAAAGTTTGATCGATCAATTAGTTTGAATCGATCGTTTCGAACGATTTTAATCCTTTGATCGAATTTTCACTATCCCATCAAAATTCGGCCAAACGACTTCGGCAGATTGAAACTGGCGAACTAGGCAGTCGAATAAAAATTTAAAGGGGAAGTAATTTGATAGTCGAGTATTCGAATATTCAAGTAGATTTTTATTCAAATTATTCGAATCATTCGATTTGATCAAATTTACTGAATTCACTGGTCGAATTTACCTAATTTGCATATTCGAATTCGAATCTATTTGAAAATTCAATTGAATCTATTTGAAAATTCAATTGAATATATTTGAAAATTCGAATGTCAAATCATTCATGTGAATTTAGTAAATCTGCCCCTTAATGTCATCTTATTTTAGAATTCATTGCCAGCTTCCTGCTAGCTTCAGATATGAATGGAGAAGAGCCAGGCTCTGGGATCCATGCCATGTGCCATTCTGTTCTTGGACAACCAAACACTGGACACAGTAACCCAGACTCATTTTTCTAGTCCTGCACATTTGCCCTGCTGTTAGTAGGGACCAAAACATTTTCATAACATCATATAGACTTATTTTTAGTTTGGAAATTGACAGAAGTAAACCATCTTGACAATACAGTGCAGCTCAAAGGTCAAGTTAGCAATTATGATGGTTGTAACCTGGCAACTTGTGGGTACTAAAGGTGATGAGCAATTAAAATGATCTGTCTACATTTCATATTGCTGTTTCTGAGCTGGTAATTCTGCCTATGGCATGTAAGATCCTTTCATTAAAGACAAAGCAACCATTCTAACTGGTTAAAGGACATGTAAACCCCCCAAGCACAAATGTAATCACTGCAGAGCCTCTTTGAAATCCCTAAATAACTGCCACTCTGGTTGTTCAAAGGCTAACAGTAAGGTTGCAGCATCCCTTTAATCACTTAGGATTCCTTCGACTCCTCTAACCCAATCAGCCCCCTCCTTCAGGAATTTCCTTTAGCTGTTGGCTCATGAGCATGCTCAGTTCTTCTCAACTAAGATTAAAGGACAACTAAAGTCTAAAATAGAATAATGTAAGAAATGCTGTATTTTGCATACTAAATATAAACATGAACTTACTGCACCAGAAGCCCAAATTAAACAAATGATTCATGCTTTCAAAGTTGGTGCAGGGGGCTGTCATTTTGTAACTTTGTTAAACATCTTTGCAATACCAAGACTATGCACATGCTCAGTGTGGTCTGGGCTTCAGCTGGGAGGTTAAGCTTAGGGATCGTCATAAATAATCCAAATATAAAAGTCAAATAATATCTGCCATGGAAGCCAATGCAGCAAGACTGATTAATAATCAGAAAATACAGACTGCACTGGGTCTGAGGATACAAATCTCTACACAGTCGCCTGATGCTCAACAGGGAATCAAACAAAGCTCCTCGAGTTCTGGGAAGTAAGGTGGGGAATCCCACCCTGCCATTTGAAAGTATGATTGTTTCCCTGCAGAGCAATCGGGGACCGTCTGACAATTCCTATCCACATCAGTAAATGAAAGGGGAATTTCACTGCATACAGTCAGGTTTATTAGAAAAACAGTAGACATTTTTTAATTAAAGTATATTGGAGATCGATTTCTTTTTCATTAAAGAATGTAAAAAATTTTTGGCCTTTACATTCCCTCTATTAACATATCTGTTTATTAATAAATGACTGAAAACAATAAAAGCATCACAATACAAACTAAAGGTGAGCAAAGAAATATGATTAAGAGTGAATTGCGACTCCTGGACCTATACCTTTCCAAGGATTAAAGAATAATATAAGTGCAATTTCAATAAGATGAGGTCTTAACAGTAAAACAAATTGTTGTGTCTTGATAGAGGATGAGCAGGGTATAACAGTGCTTTATTAGCAGGTTCATGCAGCCATAACACAACAGCAGTAACTTGAACTCTATCTCTCTCAAGCTGTACAGGAAGTACTGTGTATATGCATAGTACAAATAATGTGCACAGTGACACCCGCAGGCCATTTGTATAAACACCACACAAACCTATACAAGTGTCTGTCTGGGATAAATTGAGGGTTGCCACCTTTTCCTGAAAAAAATACCGGCCTTCCTATTTATTTATCTTTTTTTCCTATTAATAACATTGGGATCAACCATCAAAAATACCAGCCTGGCTGGTAAAATATCAGGTTGTAACCCTATAAATTAGAAGAAATTTAAAAAAATGAATTTTGTCAAAGCTGGCATAAGAAGTGTGGAAAAGACAAAAAGAAGAAATGATTTGGTAGAGAAAGAATGCAGAACTCCTAGCACACTGAAGTGAAGGTAAAGCTAAAGACTGAAAATTAGGAAGTAACAGGGTGAGTTTATTAGAAGAAAATGAAATTGAAAGCAAATGTGAAAAAGCAGAAGAAAAAGTACTTTCATAGAACAATATTTCAAGAACTCCTTTATAAAATAAAAGGGTACTAATTTCTATTGAAGCAATTATATACTACTTCACTCATTTCTGCTGCAACACAGCGGGGTTCATTTATCAACACTGGGCAAATTTGCCCATGGGCAGTTATCTGTAGCAACTTCAAATTAGCTTTTTGAAGCCAGCTGCAAGTAGAACAATGAATGCAGCAATCTGATTGGTTGCCATGGGCTACTGCCCAAATTTGCCCAGTGTTGATAAATGAACCCCAACGTCTTTGTGGCGGAAGCCCCATTGTGATGACCAGGGCCGCCATCAGGGGGGGGGGACAGTTGTCCCAGGCCCGTAGCATTTCCAGGTTTAAGGGGGGCCCGGCCATGCCACAATTTTCTGATTAGCCGGGCCCCCTTTACCCAGTTCAGTAGGGCCCTTCTCAAGTTCCATTGGTGTCAGTGGTTAATCAGGTTGGCTTCGACTGAACTGGGGCTGATCTGGTTGGCTGCGGCTGTGCGTACTTATGACGTCAGTATGCACGGCGCAACTCTATATAAAAAGCCTCTTGCCAGCTGCCAGCAGAAAGAAGAGGTGCTGCTTCCTGTTACTATCTCCTGCTTCCTGCCTGAAGAGAGGACCCACCACCTTGAAAGAGGACCCGCTGCCTGGAGAGAGGAGGACCCGCTTACTGCCAACTGGAGAGAGGAGGACCCGCTGCCTGGAGAGAGGAGGACCCGCTTACTGCCAACTGGAGAGAGGAGGACCCGCTGTTGTTTACAGGTAAGTCCGACTGTACACCAATGACCAGTTGTAACTAGGGTTGCCACCTTTTCTGCAAATAAATACTGGCCTTCCTATATTCTTGCCTTTATTCCTATTAATAACATTGGCATCAAGCAACATTTTTACCGGGCAGGCTGGTAAAATACTGGCCAGGTGGCAACCCTAATTGTTACCCCCTTGCCACCAATGTTGCCCCCCTGGCCAACAATGTTAAGGAGCCTAGGCGGTATTTTTGATGGCTGAGCTCAATGTTATTAATAGGAAAAAAAGATAAATATATAGGAAGGCCGGTATTTTTTTAAGAAAAGGTGGCAACCCTACTGGCCACCAATGTTAAAGGGCACCTATGGCCCAAAAAATTTACCCCAAACCGAAGGTGCGGGCTGATAGAGCCCACATTCCGGTTTGGGGTTCTAGTACTTTTTAAAAAAAAAATGCCCCCTGCAGGTAGGGTTGCCACCTTTTCTTGAAAAAAATACCGGCCTTCCTATATATTTATCTCTTTCTCCTATTAATAACATTGGGCTCAACCATCAAAAATACCGGCCAGGCCGGTAAAATACCGGCCAGGTGGCAACCCTACCTGCAGGCGCCGGCTTACTCAGCTTTTCAGTATGCGCGTGTTATGTCACACGCGCATACGGCACATGGTGTATCAGCCAGCACCTTCGGTTTGGGGCAAATTTTTTGGCCCATAGGTGCCCTTTAAGGGGCCCGGCCTCTGGTCACCAACGTTAAGGGACCCTGACGCCCCTGGCTGGGGGGTATGGCAGAAAAATTTGTTGTGAGAGGCCCCATGATTTCTGATGGCAGCCCTGGTCATTATAGTAGGCACTAAATAGAAGAAGGCACAATCAGCAGGTTTACCAGAAGGGCTACTTTATTCACTATTTATTTTACTTGTGGCCTAGCAAGAACCCATAAGCCTAACCTCGTGCTTTTAGGAAGAAAAATATCTAATTCTCAAGTAACAGTGAGCCGCTGCATTACATGATAAAAAAATGTCTGATGTGGCTTTATATTTACAACATTATAAATGTGCAGCATTTTTGGTGAAGTAGTGGTGTTCTGAGGAAACGTACAGGCTGTTTGTTTGTTTCAGAATGTCACGTTAGCGGCATACGACAAACATTGCAGGCGACATTACCCCTGCCTGCATAAATTACTACGTCCCTGAGATAGCTACGTGCTACGTCACTGCGCTTATACACGGAAGTCGTTCTGACGCCACAGTCTCCCGAGAAGTGGGAATGAGACTTGTGGCGTCGCAATTTGGCGTGCAGCAGGAGTCAAGGCGCTAGGTATCTATGGATTTGCGAGGTGTTTTTGTATGGATCTGGGACTGTAGTATGTGTTAAGAAAATGTGTGCTGTTGGGCCGTGTAGAAACGTTTAAGGAGCAATTCGGGACTGTGGAGTTTTTTTTTTTTTTTTAAGAAAAGAGCTACTATTGGACGGTGTGGGCCTTAGGCGGGATATGTGGGAAATGTTCGTGGAACGAACTGATGATCATGTCACATAAAGCAGATGGATTCTTGGGAAATAAATTAGTTCGGAATATAAAACAACCCAGTGGGTTAAGCACAACAACCAGGAGATTTTCCAATTGGGCCCCTTATAAATGGCCGTGATGTAGACTGTGTTGAGTAGGGACGTATAAAAACAAGACCATGATTGAGCCCCTTTGCACAGTGCACATTAGTCAGACACTTCCTTTCGGGTATGGTGACCTAAATAGCAACGTTTACTGGAGTAGTTCACCTACTTTTAATAGAATGTACAATCTCCCTTTATCACATGAATGGCGATAAATAACACTCTTTAATGCAAGACACTTTATTATGCTATAACCCTTCCAGAGTTCATACATTTTTATACACTGCTTAGTTTGCTGCCTTCTTTTAAATTACCAATAAAATTTTTATTAGATTTAGTTTTGTGTTGTGTTCAAGCATGTAGTATGCACTTCAATAGGTTTCTTTCTGTTTTTCCCAGATGCAGCACCGTCTACAGTATTTGATTTGCATTGTTTCTGCTTGAAAATATTACCAAGGTGAGCAAATTCTAGTGGTTGGTGTCATTTTTCAGTAAGAACCTTTTCATTGTTCATATTCGTTAATGATGTATCTAGTATGTCTATCCTAAATAACACATTGCTTCTCTAGGAACTAACCTAATATGCTGATTTTAAATTGACGGTGTTTCGGTAACTTCTTTATCCTAGCTAATATACCTAATTCATACAGTTGAGCTGCATTTACGTTTCAGCACCAGTTTGTCTGAGAAGCTGAGCCAGGATTCAAATAAAGGTTTTTTTTTAAATTAGAAAATTTGGATGGTGCTGTGACCTTACTACCACCAGTTCTCTTCTGGCAAAAAAATCCTCTAGACTTCTATCCGCCCTTCCTCCGTACTGCTACTGTGCAATAGGTTACATGCACTTTAATTGAGGAACAGTTTTTTGCTGATAGACCTGCAGAGAGAGCTGCAATGTAGAGGTGTAAGTATTTGTCAGCGACAGACAGTAACACCAAACATGAAAGCATTGTAAAGTAAAGAATTTAATGTACTTCTGCCCTTGGCATTGGCAAAACTGTTCTTTGCTTCAGAAAAACTATACCATAGAACCCCAATTTTAGGTTTTTTGGGGGACCAGGAAAAAATTATGTAAAATCTGGGAAAATGTAAAATCAAGGAAATGTGTTAAAGTAACCTTTCTTCAAGTATTGAAAGGCTATAAGCACAGAAGTCTTTTACTTTGAGATACAATATTTACTGTGTTAATAACAATTAAGAATGACAGCATTAATGTTACACTATGGGGGGGGGGGTGTTCAAGGCCTCTCTGTCAGTCACATATACAACCTAAAGCAATAAGTAATTGGCACAGGACTCTTTAAGGGGCAGACTATTTGGAATTGACCATTACATACATGTAATGTCTGAGGCAATTTACATTGACTTGGGAAAAAGCAGTGCCGCAAGTGAATAGGCGCAGGTGACTTTTTATTTTATCGGGCGAGAGACACAAGTAAGCAATTAAGGAAGTTAAGAAACTGATTAGTGGCCAGGCGACCATTATCCCTGAATCGGTTAACAAACTGTGATTAGTCGACAATTATCCGTGAATCTTCCCGTGTGGACTAGCCCTAAGGTGTTGAGGTTTGAGTTTGTAGTTGTTAGATATGCCTTTGTGTTTAAACTCCTGAAACATTGCAGGTCTCTTGAAAGGAAGACATTGTATGTGGTGCATATTAATGGTGTCCATTTTATGTGCAATAAACTATGCTAAAAATGTGAGGTTATTTGTTTTATTTTCGTTATTATTACACAGATATCCAATTACAGTCCTCAGTGGCTGTATATTGCAGGTATTAGAAAAGTTATATTAATGTTTATGATGTAGTCGGTGATGTTGGAAGACCATTTGTTATTCACCCTTTGTTGCATTTTTAGCGGTCATTTTGGCAGTCGTTTGAGAGAGTATAAGATGCATAGGAAAGGGCCTGAAAAGAAAAATACATGTATAAATCTGTTATCCATAAAGCTTAAAATTATGGGAAGACCATTTCCCAGTGTCCATTTTTAGCAAATCTACTTTCTAAGTATACCCTTTTTCTTCTTATGGTAAAACTGTAACTTCTGCTTGACACTAACAGCTAGCATATATTCATATTTATTTCTAAACAGTTGGGTTTATTTAAGTCAACAAAAATAAATGTTTAAAGGGATCCTGTCATGGAAACCTTTTTTTTTTTTTTCCAAAATGCATCCGTTAATAGTGCTATTCCAGAAGAATTCTGCACTGAAATCCATTTCTCAAAAAGCAAACCGATTTTTTATATTTCATTTTGAAATAGCAAACAGATCTCCCAGTCAGTCGTCCTGAGAAATGATTATTAGTCTGGAAAGGCTAATGGCAAATTAGATTTGTTGCCTGTGAAAAATTTGTGCTACCCCAGGCTGACAAATCTAAAAATACTTTACCAGCAGAAGGCTGGTTGTAGTGGTTACGTGATTGATCTGTTTTATCACTGGAAATTCCCATTTCACCACTTCTAAAGTAATTGTGAATAGCCAATGATCCTTTTCTTTCTCCCGTACAGCCCGTATGCATAGGAGAGCAAAAAAATCTGAAATTCAGAGTTGGTTTGTATCTTTACTCTACTGTACATATAAACATGCACTATTCCTGACATTGTAGAGATTGTGGCACAGTGCTCAAAGGATAGTACCACAGTTCATTGCACTCTTCGTTTGGCACTGATTGTGGCCCTGATGGGATTTTTAGTCCCATCGATCGGGGAAGCCCGTTGCAGGGCCCCATACACGGGTCAATAAGCTGCAGACTCGGTCTGTCTGCAGCTTTTATGGGTTTGTGTATGGCCACCTTAAGAACCATTCTATTGACTACCTAACACATTGGCATACCCCATTAAATTTTACATTTCCTTTATCAGGCCAAGGGACGTTCTTTAACTTTTTCCTCTTAAAGGGCACCTCTTGGGGCAAAATTATACCCCCAACCAAAAGTGCGGGCTGATAGAGCCCGCATTCCGGTTGGGGGTTTCACTATTTTTTAAAAAAAAATATGCCCCTTGCAAGCGCTAGCGGCCTCGCTCCAGGAGGGAGCTCCCAGAGCGAGCAGCCGTCTCCCCACAGGCGCGCGTCTTAATGACGTCACTTGCATGCGCTGAATGAAAAGCTGCCAGAATTGTGACCGCTTTTTCATTCTGCGCATGTGCGCCTATGGGGAGACGGCTGCTCGCTCCGGGAGCTCCCTCCCAGAGCGAGGCCGCTAGCGCTTGCGAGGGGCATATTTTTTTTTTAAAAATAGTGAAACCCCCAACCGGAATGCGGGCTCTATCAGCCCGCACTTTTGTTTGGGGGTATAATTTTGCCCCTTTAAATAGATGTTTATTTCACACATAAAATACAGATTCATTTTGTGACCCGTAATCTCATCTCATCCCAAGCAATGGATATTTATGTATAAGAAAAACATCTTGCAGGATACCTTATATGATCAATTGTCTATTTTTTTTTTTCCTGTGGGTCTTGTTGCATAGCATATAATAATGCAGTATATAGTAACAAGCGTTCAAGTGGTTGCTTTATTGAGTTTAGATACAAAAGCCAGATATAAAAAATAGGATATTGGGGAAATAAATTAAACTAATGTGTAGGCTTACTCTTAACATTTTCCTATAACTTGCGCATGAGCAAAATGCCTTTTCATTAGGTGTTTTTTCTATTTGAAGTTGCAATATAAATACTTACTTTAAAATCGTATCATGTCTGATTTTAGTCTTGTCACAAGTTATTACAGTTGTCCTGTTTCCAGGCTAGCTCCAACAGAACACTCTTGGCTTTGGACTTTAATATAGAGCTGTAAAGTGCTTTCAGTGACAGCTGCAAGTATTGCTTGCCAGACTTAAAGTACTGTAAATCACATGTTGAAAGTGTTTGTCCCTTTATGGGCAGCACAGAATATCTCTCTAGGTATTGCTTAAACTGTCCAAGTACAAGGTTGTATTTCTGTATAGTATCGTCCGATTTCATGGCCTCTGTCTAAATGGTTTCACAGTCACAAAGCAGTCCCTTTAGTATCCCAATAAGAATTTAACAAGAAGTTAACTAAATGCATATGTACTGTTTGGGTGTTTTCTTGCCTGAATAACATTAAGGTTATCATGACCTGTAAATAATATACAGGTATGGGACCTGTTACCCAGAATGCTCAGGCCCTGGTGTTTTCCAGATAACGGTTCTTTCCATAATTTGGATCTTCATACCTCATCTACTAGAAAATTAAGTAAACATTAAATTAACCCAATAGGCTGGTTCTGCCTCCAAAAAGAATGAATTCTATATATTGTTTTGAGAAGTATTCAGTACTGATCAGGTTTTTAATTAGCTTTGAACGTTATTTGAGAAGCAAAACAAACTACTAGAATCTTGAAAGCATTTAAAAAGCTGTACTTCAAAAATTTAGCAATTTGGTTTACTTGGCAAAATAATTTTGGTCCCTTTAAAGGAAAACTATACCCCCGAACAATGTAGGTCTCTATTTAAAGATATTGCATAACTCATATGTGAAACTCTGCTTCATGTAAATAAACCATTTTCATAATACACTTTTTTAGTAGCATGTGCCATTGTGTACTCCTAAATAGAAAATAGACATTTTAAAAATGACAGCCTCCTGGCACTGTATGATTCAACTGTGCACACAAACAAACTATAAAGTTAGGTCACACGAGCCAATCAACAGACAGAGTTGTGTCTTTTGCTTCCACACTTCTTCCTGTTACAGTTAGAGTTGTAATATTTCTGGTCAGGTGATCTCTGAGGCAGCACACAGACCATCATGAAATGGTGGTTCACGGCAAGAGATGTAAAAGGGCAATAGTTACTTAAATATATATACCAGTTTGATATCTTTAATATGCCACTTAATCTGATATAAACGATCAGTTGCTCAAGTATTCATTTTGGGGTTTTTCCTTTAAATCAGTTTAATTTTAATGTTTCTTAACTTAAATTTTTTCTTTTTTGCCTAGTTTACACCAATCAAAAAACAATCACTCCTATAGACAGGACATTTCAACTTTCTGAAGACACACAAGTCAAAATGTAAAAAAATTTTTTTATATAAAAATGTTTGCAGAGAAGAGAAACACAATAGTGGTGCATGGTATCTTTTAGAGGAACATGTATTTACTTCTATAGGCCTATTTAATGTTTTCATGATTTTGTAGTAGACTAAGTATGAAGGTCCATACTGTAATAGAATTCTCGATGACCGGTCCCATACCTGTACAATGCTTTCAGTTCTTGCACATGGACAAGATAAAAAGTTTAATGTAATTCATGGCTCTACAGCATAGAAAGAAAACATAACCCATATAAGAAATTTGTAGGTACTTGATCAATTAAATAAAAAACAATGTGTTTTCTGTGTTACTGGGCCTTAAATCGGGTTTCCTATTGCATTGTGAGCAAATCAAATTATTAACCAAGTTTACCTTCTGCAAGCTCATAAGTTTACATACCCTGGCAGAATTTAAGCATTTTTCAGAGAAAATGAATAACGCAAACTTTTCTTTCACTCCTAGTTAGTGGTTGGCTGAAGCCATTTATTGTCAAACTCACTACCCAAATGACCCTGATCAAAATTTTACATGTCCCAGTTCTTAATACCGTGTATTGCCCCTTTAACATCAATGACAGCTTGAAGTCTTTTGTGGTAGTTGTGGATGAGGCTCTTTATCTTCTCAGACAGTAAAGCTGCCCATTCTTCCTGGCAAAAAGCGCCCAGTTCCTGTACATTCTTGGTCTGTCTTGCATGAACTGCACGTCTGAGGTCTCCCCGGCATGGCTGATATTGCAGTCAGGAGACTGAGATGGCCACTCCAGAACCTTTACTTTATTTTGCTGTAGCCAATGACAGGTCAACTTGGCCTTGTGTTTTGGATCATTGTCATGTTTTAATGTCCAATCCCATGTGCAGCTTCCGGGCTGATGAGTGTAAATTTTCCTCCAGTATTTTTTGTATTTCACCTTTTATTTATGGGTGTTTTCTTGCATCCTGAACAATTTTCGTGGCAGTTGTGGCTGAAATTTTAGTTGGTCTACCTGACCATGGTTTGATTGCAGAACCCCTAATTTTCCACTTCTTAATTAGAGTTTGAACACTGCTGATTGGATGCAATGTGAAGCCTTCTGAAATCCGAAAGTATTTACTCATGCCATACACATAGCATTGCCTAGATACCAAAAATTATTTTCAAATCTCCCATAAGGCATCATGGGTGGAGACATGTAAATCACTCCTTTTGTCCCTTTGGCCAACTATGCATACAGCACAGCTGGTTTATACCTATCTATTTACCCAGTTTTTGTTATACTGAACAATTCCTTTAACCAATATTTTCACATTGACTGTTAGCAGGGATATGGGCTGATATGATGACACTCAGGAGGATTCTTATCCAGTTTGGCGAGAAGTACTATTGGTGATTTGTACAAAGACTTAGGTCTTTGCACATACTCTAAAATACAACAATCCACCTAACATTGGTATGGCAGGCCAGACACATGCTCCTTTCAGCTGTCAGTTCTACTGTGTTGTAATTGCTACTCATGCTTTGGGCCAGTTTCAAAAATGTCAGACGCTCACAAACATAATGCTACTGTCTGTTTAAATGTAGGGGATCACTGGCCAATGGTCCTTATGCTCTATGCACACATTTGTTCCCTCACAAATACAACACTGTGTTCTGAAGAGATGGTAAAGTGTTATGTAAATAAGTGTAATTTGTATCTACTGGACTTCTTTCTGTGGCATACCAACAGGAATTTGATGTCCTCTTGTTTTAGAATTCATTGCCAGCTTCCTGCTAGCTTCAGATATGAATGGAGAAGAGCCAGGCTCTGGGATCCATGCCATGTGCCATTCTGTTCTTGGACAACCAAACACTGGACACCGTAACCCAGACTCATTTTTCTAGTCCTGCACATTTGCCCTGCTGTTAGTAGGGACCCAAACATTTTTATAACGTGATATGGCCTTATTTTTAGTCTGGCAATTGACAGAAGTAAACCATCTTGACAATATAGTGCAGCTCAAAGGTCAAGTTAGCAATTATGATGGTTGTAACCTTGCAACTTGTGGGTACTAAAAGGTGATGAGCAATTAAAATGATCTGCATTTCATATTGCTGTTTCTGAGCTGGTAATTCTGCCTATGGCATGCAAGATCATTTAATTAAAGACAAAGCAACCATTCTAACTGGTTAAAGGACATGTAACACCCCCCTCCCCCCCCACAAGCACAAATGTAATCACTGCAGAGCCTCTTTGAAATTGCTAAATAACTGCCACTCTGGTTGTTCAAAGGTTAATGGTAAGGTTGCAGCATCCCTTTAATAAATTAGGATTCCTTCTGCTCCTCTAACCCACTCAGCCTCTTCCCTCAGCATGCTTGGTTCTTCTCAACCTAAATTAATGGACAGCTAAAGTCTAAAATAGAATGTCAGAAATACTGTATTTTGTATACTAAATCTAAACATGAACGTAACTGCACCAAAAGCCCAATTAAACAAATAATTTATGCTTTCAAAGTTGCATGGGGCTGTCATTTTGTAACTTTGTTAAACATCTTTGCACTACCAAGACTATGCACATGCCCAGTGTGGTCTGGGCTTCAGCTGGGAGGTTAAGTTTAGGTATCATCATAAATGATCAAAACATAAGTCAAATAATATCTGCAATGGAAGCCAATACAGCAAGACTGATTAATAATCAGAATATACAGACTGCACTGGGTCTGAGGGTACAAATCTCTACACAGTTGCCAGATGCTCAAAAGGGAATCAAACAAAGCTTCTCAAGTTCTGGGA
Organism: Xenopus borealis; assembly: GCA_024363595.1. Taxonomy (NCBI): domain Eukaryota; kingdom Metazoa; phylum Chordata; class Amphibia; order Anura; family Pipidae; genus Xenopus; species Xenopus borealis. Next base: position 68,411,348 of record CM044434.1, on the reverse strand, counting down.
AGGAAGGTGGGGAGCTCCACCCTGCCATTTGGTAGTATGATTGTTTCCCTGCAGAGCAGTTAGGGACTGTCTGACAATTCCTATCCACAGCATAAAATGAATGGGGAATTTCACTGCATACAGTCAGGTTTATTAGAAAAACAGTAGACTTGTTTAATTAAAGTATATTGGAGATATATTTCTTTTTCATTAAAGAAAGTAAAAATGGGATTTTATTTTTTGCCTTTACATCCCCTCTATTAATGTTTTTTAATAAATGACTGGAAACAAAAACATCACAATACAAACTAAAGGTGAGCAAAGAAATATGATTAATGGTGAATTGTGACTCCTGGACCTATACCTTGCCTAGGATTCAATTTCAATAAGATGACATCTTGTAAAACAAACCTATACAAGTGTCTGTCTGGGATAAATTAGAAGAAATTTGAAAAAATTAATTTTGTTAAAATTGGAATAAAAAGTGTGGAAAAGAAGAAATTATTTTATATAGAAGTATAGAAGTGGAGGTAAAAGCTAAAGACTGAAGATTAGGGGGAGGGTGAGTTTATTTAGAAGAAAAATTTAAGAAAATTTAATTGAAAGCAAGTATGAAAAAGCAGAAGAAAAAGTACTTTCATAGAACAATATTTCAAGAACTCCTTTAAAATAAAAGGGTTCTAGTTTCTATTGAAGCAATTATATAGTACTTCTCTAATTTCTGCTGCGACATAGTGTGTTTGGGGCGAAAGCCTCATTGTCATGACAATAGGCACTAAATAGAAGAAGGCGGCACAGTCAGCAGGTGCGGCAGGTTCTTTTCAATGATAACCTCCACCCCCATGCAGTTCTCTGCTGTGTCTACAATATACCTTGTTGAATTGCTAATTATATATACACAAAAGCCATGAATACCTGGTAAATTCTATCCCTATAAACAGTGAGTAGTGATGTCATTTC
>CM044434.1:68386687-68402844 GCA_024363595.1 Xenopus borealis | reverse complement strand
GTAACTTAGCACAGACCTTTACCTACTCCATTTAATCATTAAAGCTAGTGTATTCTAATAAAGTACCCCATGGTGCAAAATACCAGGATATTAGAAGTTACCTAGGAGTGGGGTTGCTATCTTTTCTGGAAAACCTTTACCAGCTTTCCTATATAGATTTCTCTCTTCCCTATTAAAACATTGGGATAAACCATCTTTTCTACTGGCCAGGTGGCAACTCTACCTAGGAGTTACGCCACCTGTATAAAATGTTTCAGGATATGACCACTCCTTGGTAACTTATAATAGCCTTATGATTTACAAGAAGGGCTAGTTTATGCACTATTTATTTTACTTGTGGCCTAGCAGGAACCCATAAGCCTAAACTCGTGATTTTACGAATTAAAATATCTAATTCTCAAGTAACAGCGAGCCGCTGAATTGGATTCTACGTGATAGAAAATGTCTGATGTGGCTTTACGTTTATAATATAAACGTGCAGTGTCTTTGGTGAAGTAGTGGTGTTCTGAGGAAACGTACAGGCTATTTGTTTCAGAATGTCACGTTAGCGGCATATATGACAAACATTGCATTTAAATCTAAAATGCCTGCATAAATTACTACGTCCCGGAGATAGCTACGTGCTACGTCACTGCGCTTATACGCGGAAGTCGTGCTGACGACACAGTCTCCCGAGAAGTGGGAATGAGACTTGTGACGTCGCAATTTGGCGTGCGGCAGAAGTCGAGGCGCTAGGTATCTATGGATTTGCGGGGTGTTTTGTATGGATTTGGGACTGTAGTATTTGTTAAATGTGTGCTGTTGGGCCGTGTGGAAACGTTTAAGCAGCCATTCGGGACTGTGTAGATTTTTTTGTTTAAGGAAAGCGCTACTATTATGCGGTGTGGGCCTTAGGCGGGATTTGTGTTAAATGTTCGTGGAACAAACTGATGATGTCACACAAAGCAGATGGATTCTTGGGAAATAAACTAGTTCGGGATGTAAAAGAGCACTGGGTTAAGCGCAACCAGGAGATTTTCCAATTGGCCCCTTATAAATTGTTGTGATGTAGAATAAATATTGAGTAGGGACGTATAAAAGCAAGACCATGATTGAACCCCTTTGCACAGTGCACATTAGTGATACACTTCTTTTCTGGTAGGTTGATCTAAATAGCAACGTTTACTGGAGTAGTTCACCTACTTTTAATAGAATTAGATTTCCTCCTTATTAGATTTTCCTCCTTCGATTTAGTTTTGTGTTGTGTTCAATTGAGCATGTTGGTGTACACTTCAATAGGTTTCTTTCTGTTTTTCCCAGATGCAGCACCGTCTACAGTATTTGATTTGCATGGTTTCTGCTTGAAAATATTACCAAGGTAAGCAAATTCTAGTGGTTTGTGTTGGTGTCATTTTTCAGTAAGAACCTTTGCATTGTTCATATTCATTAAAGGGGATTAAGAGTTAAAAAATGAAATCCCTTTAATCACTGTCTAAACCTATTTTCAATATACTTCCATTAGTATATATACCATTAGTATATCTGCTCCAGCTTCCCCCTTCTCTCGATGTGCACAGACTTCAGCCTGCATGAATTCCTCAACATCCCCTTTAATGATAAATCTAGCATGTAAATCATAAAATAACACAGTTTCTTCAGGAACTAACCTAATATGCCGATTTAAAATTGGCTACAGCAAAACAAAAAATCTGTGGCACAACCGATGTGTTGAATCTGTGTTCAGTGTTTATTCAGCTCACAAGCAAAGGGGTAACGTTTCGGGCCCTTTGTCAAACCAATTTAAAATTGGCTGTCTTCGCTAATATACCTAATTCATACAGTTGAGCTACATTTCCATTTGAGCACCAGTTTGTCTGATCTCAGTCAGGATTCCAATAAAGGCTTAGGCTTTTTATAATTACAAAATTTGGATGGTGCTGTGACCTTACTACCACCAGTTCTCTTCTGACAACAAAAAAATCCTCTACACTTCTAGCCGCCCTTCCTCCGTACTGCTACTGTGCAATAGGTTGCAAACACTGCGTGTGAAAATTACTTTAATCGAGGAACAGTTTTGTGCTGATAGTCCTGAAGCGAGAACTGCAATTTAGAGGGGAAAGTAGCTATGTCAGAGACTGACAGTAACACTGAAAATGAAAGCATTGTAAAGTAAAGAATATAATGTACTTGTGCCCTGCTTTGGCAAAACTGTTGATTGCTTCAGAAAAACTATACCCCCATTTTAGGTTTTTCGGGGAACCAGGAAAAAATTATGTAAAATCTGGGAAAATGTAAAATAAAGGAAATGTTTTAGTGACTTTTTCTTCAAGTACTGAAATGATATAACACAGGTGTCTGTTTTACTTTGAGATACAATATTTACTGTGTTAATAAGGGTTAAGCATTACAGAATTGATGTTCCACTATGGGGGGGGGGGTCATGTTCAAGGCCTTTCTGTCAGTCACATATAGAACCTAAAGCAATAAGTGATTGGCACAGGACTGTATAAGGGGCAGACTAATTGGAATTGACCATTACAGACAGAGCTACGTGGTACAATTTACACTATTGTCTTGTAAGTCTTGGACTACCGTTCTTGGTATCCCAGCCCCTCGTATAATAGTGGCTTTGACTTCCAAATGTTTCTAATATAGTTAGTTAGGCAAAAATGTAATGTAGAAAGGCTGGAGTGACTGTAAGACTAACAGAACAGAACACTACTTCTTGCTTTTCAGCTCTCTTTTGTTTACACTGACGGGTTACCAGGCAGTAACCAATCAGTGACTTTAGGGAGGGCCTCATTGGTCATAACTGTTGCTTTTGAATCTATACTGAATGCTGAGGATCAATTGCAAACTCACTGAACATTTATGTCCCATGTGGCCCCCCTTCAAGTCGCTGACTAACTCAGATTTAGAGAGCTGGAAAGCAGGATGTTGTGTTGTATTCTGTTATGTTAGACATCCAGTCACTCCAGCCTTTATACATTACATTTTTGGCTAACCAACTATATTGGAAACATTTTTTATTTTGCACAGCCTATCAATTTGCCCAGTTTTTGTTTTCCTGAACTGTGCCTTTAAGGTATGGCATAAGTTACAGACATGGGGTTGGTTATCCAGAAGGCTGTGAATTACAGAACTGCCATCTCTCATAGACCTCATTTTGTCCAAGCAAAATCTAAAATGTAATTATGCTTTATTAGAGGCAAAACAATTGTATTTGGTTTCTTTAATGTTTACATGATTTTCTAGTAGGAAGATCCAAATTACAGAAAGATCAGTTATCTGGAAAACCCCAGGTCCTGAGCATTCTGGATAGCAGGTCCCATACCTGTGCAGTCAGTAGGCAAAATGTTTAATTTCTGTGTGTAAAATGGTGGCTTTGCTTTGAGAAGGTGTGGTGAACTACCCACTAGATCTGATGGGACTGCTTTTTCAGCCTTGTGTAAACTCTAATATTGTTCAGATACTGGTTGGGAAAGGGAACACTTCATATTCAGACTCCTGCATTGTTCACACCTGTAACACCTCTGTTCACCCCTGTAAAGCCTTGTGCTCTTCACACCTCAGACCCAGACTTTAGATGACCATATTGTTCATCTCTTTACACCTAAGACAAACTGCTGAAGGGCCACCAGCATTGTGTTCCTGTGTGTAGCACAGTATGAACTGTTCATTGTGAGGTGTCCATACACTGAGAGATCCGCTCATTTGGCAATGGGGGGCTCTGCTGTCCACAAGGGAGGCAGGGGCATTTGGATTTAAGGGCATGGCTTAAAACAAGTTAACTTTTTTCACACGAGTGGTGAGTAATATAGTTGCTGTCAGCACTAACTTTTTTTGTTTTGGTGCGCTACCACCTTTTATTGTGAATATGGTCTTGTGGGTTAAGGTGGGTGTGGGTTAAGGTGGGTGTTCCACAGCAGGGAGTGGTCAAAACTGACTTCCGTTATTGACCCTCCTCCATGTAGGTTAGAACAATTCTGGCCATCATTACTACAGAAGTTGGATAGTATTGATAGTGTCAAATAATGAAAAGTGCAAAACAAATTGCCTCAGAATATGTGGTTTTTGGATTTTTCACCTTTTCTTCAGCTGTTCCCATTTGTAATTTGAACAGTCTGGCTGCTAGTGTCAAATTATCTTAGCAAATATGTACTGATTTTAATAAGAGACAGAAATAAGAATAGAGGACCCGAATAGAAAGATGCATTATACAAAGTAACAATCACAATACGTTGCAAAGATTCAGAAGATAAATTATTTGAAAACTATGTGAAATAAGGAATGCCCATTAGAAAAGTTGCTTAGACATTCTATAATATGCTAACTTTTTTTAACTTAACCCCTTTAAAGGGCTTAAATACCAACATATACATTTTGGCATCATGGTAGAAAAAGTTAGAATTACAGTTTGCTGTATATTGCTAAAATTGCTGCTGCTATTAAGCTGTTGCTGTCACTTTAACTGACTGTTTTCTATTAGGTCCACCAGAAGAAATTGCCCGCATGTATGACCTCTGTTTATATAGTGGGGAACTGTTGGAAAATGCAGAACTGAGGCAGGCAGGACATTTATTACAATTTTTGTAGCCACATGGTAGTGTAAATGTAGCTGCATGCTGTTAAGTTCTAGTGCAGTTGTTTCAGCTAAATGGATTCTCCCCCCCCACCCCTGCTGGAACAAAAGTATGACTTTATGCCACAGCTGTTGTGCCTTGATGAATGCATCACATTTGTACATCTTCTTGCAGCTGTTGCCAAGTGCTGATTGAAAGGGGGAGTGCAACATAAAAAAAAGGGTATCTGTTGAGTGAACACATTAACTTTTTTTAAGGTGTCGAGATTTGGGTTTGCCTTTGTGTTTAAACTCTTGAACCATTGCAGGTCTTTTGAAGGAAGCCATTGTATGTGGAGCATATTAATGGTGTCCATTTTATGTGCAATAAACTATGCTAAAAATGGGAGGGTTGTTATTTTGTTTATTTATTACACGGGTATCCAACTACAGTCCTCAGTGGTTGAAAACTTTTTAAATACCTGCAATATACAAAGTTATATTAATGTTTATATGATGTAGTCCATTATAGAGGGCAATTTGTTATTGATCTTTGGTTGCATTTTTAGCTGTCCGTTTGTTAGTGGTTTGAGAGAGTAGAAGATGCATAGGACGGGCCTGAAAAGAAAAATAAGCACATGTATAAATCCATAGTAGTCTGTAGATATTTAGAAAAATGTTCACATAATACATTGTTGCTGGATTTCTAAATCGGTCTAAGATAAAAATGTAATCTGCTGATGTACCTTCTCAACAGATGGACGGTATGTTGATAAATGTTGAAGTGAGAAAATCCACAGCTCTTCCTTACCCCCTTCAGACACATTTATCAGATTTATAAAAGTTTAAAAAACCTACTGAATGTTAAAAAGTTAGTGTTTTTCCAACTAGTTTAGTTAACTTTAAGTACCTGGTACTGAATTATTATTGGAAAAAAGTGAAGATGTAAAAAAAAAAAACCAGGAAAATCAATTTTTGATATTTTGTCAGTCTCTGGGTTTCTAGGTAAATAGGTCCCATGAATATATGCTTTGTTGGGTTGATACGTCCCTATCCATTCAAGCGGCATGGTTTGGAATTGAAATGACTATTGCCGATTTAAAAAATATTAAATTCCATATTGTAAGAGACACAGTAAAAAGAAATTGCTTCTCTGCCGGCTTTAATTCTAAGCTATGAAAATGTTAAACTACATAATATTTCTAAACTTGCGTTAATTTACAGTTTGGAGTCGCTCAAGATCAGCCCTCACTTGGCTCCCACTTAATTGCACTTCTGTTGCTCCCTTGCAGTAATGCCTCACTCTTTCATACACACCTGCCTGAGCTTTCTGCTTTATTGTTTATAATTGCCAAGCTAGTACACTGGCACATTATTCTCTAACTCCCTGCTCATACCTAATCATCTGGCAACTTGATGAGAGAGAGACTGCAAATGTTCAGCCATTAATCATTCTGAAACCATACACAAGGAAAAAGGTCGCCTTTCTTATCCTGCGTCAAATCTGTTCCAAAATCTCCTGTCAGCTGGGTGTGTTAAAAAAAATATATATACCAAATACAGAGATTCCAATGCAATAGTCACTGTTGAGTATTTTATGACTGGGCTACAATGTATAAGTTATTAGCCTTTGCTATTATTTTGTTTGAATGAAGCATCTCTTAAAGGTGAATTCACAAAAATGGAGAGACCATTTTTGGAGTTAAAGTGGTGGTAAACTGCAGTAAAATACTTTCTCCATATTCAACAGAAATCCACTTAAAGTCCGATTCAGCCACCACTTTTCATATTTCAGTGAATGAAAGACTGTTTGTTACTGTTACACTTATATGAATTTGTCTTTCAGATGACAAAAATGGTGCAAAAACATTTTAAACATCTGCTCTGCTTTGGTTCAGCTAATCCTTATTTCACATCTCTTGTAGATGCCCCATTTGGGGATTATTATCATATTAATTGGGATTAGCATTTTATAGTCTGGGCACAAGATTCTGTCTAATCCTATAGGTGAAAAAGCCTAATTAACAAAACAAGTAAAACACTGATTAAACAAAATCCGTTTATTTTTTACAATTTGATGTGTAATGTTTTTAACTCACACTTGCATTATTTTACTAGTTTTAGCTTAATGAATGAGGCAATATTAGTAATATGAGTGAATATATTATCTAAAGGAAAAGTAGTCTCACAGGTATTTTTTTAGTTTTGGCACCAGACACTTAACCTAAGATGATAAAACATACTTTTTATACAAATCCCTATATTTTACAAAATGTATTTTATTTAGACCTTTATATCCGGTTACAGAAACATGTAGGCAGATTTAGAAAGCCCAAGTTATCCTGAAAACTGATGTATAATTTTTCTTGGTAAAATAAACCCCTCCCCCAGAAGTGCAATTTGATTGCTGACTGACAGGTGTAGTAAGCTAAAGACCAATTCAGAAACCATGTTTTTAAAATGGTGTGAGACCTAACCTGAAAACTGTCTGTTTAAAAGACTAATTCATAAAAGTGGAGATAGAGGTTTGTGAACTTGGAGGGAAATCCAACCGTTTTATCTCCTGTTATTTTGTCTCAATATTAGGGATGCACCGAATACCGAACCGAATCCATACCCTAATTTGCATATGCAAATTATGGGTGGGAAGGGGAAAACATTTTTTACTTCCTTGTTTTGTGCCAAAAAGTCACGTGATTTAGCTCCCTGGCCCTAATTTGCATATGCAAATTAGGAGTCGGATTCGGTTCGGCCAGGCAGAAGGATTCGGCCGAATCCAAATCCTGCTGATAAAGGCCGAATCCCGAACCGAATCCTGGATTCGGTGCATCCCTACTCAATATCGCCCCCCCCTTAGACTTCAGTCTAAAGCTGTCCATACACAGGGCACGAGATCCGCTTGTTTGGCGATATCTCCAAAAGAGCGGGTCTCTCCCAACATTGAGGTTGGTGATATCTGGCTTATCCGATCTTGGGCTCTTGGGCCCAAAGATCTAATCACAACCCAGTCCCACCAGGTGGTCAGATCACGGGACCGCATCAACAAACAGGTGCAGACGATCCAGTGGGATTTCTTAACCTGTCTGATCGAGAGCTGGCTGACTTTCAGCCAGATTTCGATCGGTGAAGCCCATCTGAGGGCCCCATACATAGGCCAATAAGCTGCCGACGCGGTCTGTCGGCAGCTTGTATTGGCCCGTGTATGGGGCTCCTTAGTGTAATGTCAGAGGAAGATGGAGATTTTCTAAAGTGATAAGTTTGCACTGCTGCAGCAGATCTCCCAGTTCGTCACCCTGAGAAATGATTATTAGTCTGGTAAGGCTAATGGCAAATGAGATTTGTTGCCTCGGAGAATTTTGTGCTACCCCAGGCTGTCAAATCTAAAAATACTTTGCCAGCAGAAGGTTGGAGGGCCCCTTACTCGGTCTGTTGGCTTCTTTAGATAACCATTCTATTGACTGCCTAACACATTGGCATGTCCCATTGAATTTAACATGTCCTTTACCAGGCCAAGTGACTGTCTTAACTTTTTAAAAAAAAAATTCCACTTCACAGTGATAGGCCTGCACTCCAGGGACTAAAATATATGTTTATTTCACACCTAAAATACTGAATCATTTTGTGACACGTAATCATAGACTCATCCCAAGGAATGGATATTTATGTATAAGAAAAACATCTTGCAGGATACCGTAGTGCTTATTTTTGCTATCTTCATTTTGTATGTTCACAAAGTGAACAGTAAGTCCAGCGTTTGCAGAGATACATGTAATCCTATCCAAAGGCATAATACTTAACAGGTGCTGGTGATTAACATTAAGGAACTGCAGTTACATTTAGGGATGCACTGAATCCAGGATTCGGTTCGGGATTCAGCCTTTTTCAGCTGGATTCAGATCACGCCGAATCTTTCTGCCTGGCCGAACCAAATCCTAATTTGCATATGCAACAGGGTGTGAAATCACGTGATGTTTTGGCCCAAAACAAGGAAGTAAAAATGTTTTCCCCTTCCCACCCATAATTTGCATATGCAAATTAGGATTCTGTTCGGTATTCAGCGGAATCTTTCGGGAAGGAATCGGCAGAATCCAAAATAGTGGATTCGGTGCATCCCTAGTTACATTACAGGATTGATTCAGCAAACCCCATATGTGATCAATTGTCGTTTTTTTTTTTTGTTTTTTTTCTGTGGGTCTTGTTGCATAGCATAATAATGCAGTATATAGTTTCAAGCTAGTTCAAGTTGTTACTTTGAGTTTAGTTGCAAAAGCCAGATATAAAAAATAGTATATCAGGGAAATAAATTAAACGAATGAGTAGGCTTACTCTTAACATTTTCCTTTTGTATAACTTGCGCATGAGCAAAACTCCTTATCATTTAGGTGATTTTACTTTAATATCATGTCTCATTTTAGTCTTGTCACAAGTTATTACAGTTGTCCTAATTCCAGGCTAGCTCCAACAGAACACTCTTGACTTTGGACTTTAATATAGAGCTGTAAAGTGCTTTCAGTGACAGCTGCAAGTATTGCTTGCCAGAATAAAGTACTGTAAATCCCATATGGAAAGTGTCCCTTTACGGCAGCACATATAGAATATCTCTCTAGGTATTGCTTAAACTGTCCAAGTACTTGGCACAAAGCGGTCCCGTTAGTATCTCAATAAGAATCTAGCAAGAAGTTATCTAAATATATATGTAGTGTTGTTTGGGTTTTTAAGACTAAGCTGCTGAAGTTACTTGTTTCTTTTTTGCCTAGTTTACACCTATCATAAAACCATCACTCCTATAGACAGGACATTTCAACTTTCTGAAGACACACAAGTCAAAATAAGGTAACTTTGTTTTTTTAAATATTTATATAAAAATGTTTGCAGAGAAGAGAAACACAGTAGTGGTGCATGATATCTTTTAGAGGAACACGTATTTACTTCTATAGGCTTATTGGCTTTATTTAATGTTTTCATTATTTTGTAGTAGACTAAGTATGAAGATCCATATAATAGAATTCTCGATAACCGGTCCCATACCTGTACAATGCTTTCAGTTCTTCCACATGGACAAGATAAAAAGTTAGATGTAATTCAGGGCTCTACAGCATAGAAAGAAAACATAACCCCTATAAGAAATTTGTAGGTACTTGATCAATAGAATTAAATATAAAAACAATGTCACTTTTCTGTGTTACTGGGTTTTTAATTGGGATTCCTAATACAGTGTGAGCAAAGCAAATAATTAGGCCAAGTTTGCCATCTGCAAGCTTCTTGAAGTTGAAATTATTTGAATGATCGAATTTACGCCAGCGTTGGTCACTTCGGATTTTAGTGAATTTGCCCCTTTATCTTCTCAGACAGTAAAGCTGCCCATTCTTTCTGGCAAACGCCTCCAGTTCTCGCCCCCCAACGATAACTTTTTTCACTTAGTTAGGACTGACGCATGGACAATGCATTGAAGGGGGCTCTTAAGCTTATTCATACTATTCCCAGGGGGCTGTATGTACAGAGGTGTTGTGGAATTTCACATACTGAGGTAAAAAACAAAAACAAAGATTTGAGACGAGCTTCGTGGATGCTGAACTCGGAACCCCGAACAAAGGAATCCATTTTTATAAACTTGGAAATGTATGACGTAAAAGAGCATTATCATTGTCTGAGCATAAAGAGATCTCTTCACAGAACTGCATATATACCCAATCAGATGGTTCCTCCTCAAGGTTGAGGTACTAATTGCCAGGTCTAGCTTGAGAGCAAAGTCGAGGGCTCCCAGGGTAATCTACATACAAAGAATTTTATTCTCTCTCTCTCTCTCTCTCTCTCTCTCTCTCTCTGCGAGACTGCTTGGTTGTATATGTTGCACATCTGTTCGCCTGATGATCCTTAAAACTTAAAGAGCAGCAGCCCTGTGACATAAAGGATAATTATTATTAAATGGCATTGGTGATTGGGCACTTCACTATTGAATTAAATGGGCTTTGGGGGGAAAAAGTAGTTTTATAATTCACTACTTGCACTTTTCTCACTTTTTTGAATAGAATGTTTAAAGTGTAAACCTCACATATTAGGGTAGGGACAGACAGGGAGATTCGGGGAGATTCTGTCGCCTGGCGTTTTTAGCAGGCGACAATCTCCCCGAATTTCCTTCTCCCTGTCTGCCGCTAGTATAAGTGACAAAGCACCTGTGCACACGCTGCGTGGCGATTTCCGGAATCGCCCTAAGTTTCCTCACGAATATCTTCGTGCGATTCCGGAAATCGCCGCGCAGCGTGTGCACAGGCGCTGGCGCTTTGTCACTTATACTAGTGGCAGACAGGGAGAAGGAAATTCGGGGAGATTGTCGCCTGCTAAAAACGCCAGGCGACAGAATCTCCCCGAATCTCCCTGTCTGTCCCCAGCCTTACTCCTGAAGTCTAGTCTAATCTCAATGGCAACATTTATCAACCAATCCCCATTATGTTGAAAACACAAATACCTCTTTAAATGTCTTTACAGCTCTACTGTTAAACAAATTATTTCCAGTTCTCACAAATAGCAAAACCCCCCTCTGACTTTTTAGTTTGGAAGTGCTATTGTTTTTTTTCCTGTACAGTGTACTTCATTGTGCAGCCATGCAATAAATATTTCCATTTATAAATGACCGTGACCTCAAAGAGGCACAGAGTCCTCACAGACAATGGCAAATACATCTGAAAGATGCAAGTGACCTAGGGGGAGTTCCTGGTTGACGGGTTAAGAATTGAAATTGGGAAACATCTTTAAAGCGTGGAATCCAAGGATAACATACTATATGGAGAATTATTGCAGTAGAAAAAAGTAATCCCAAAGACTGTTCTTTGAAAAATAATGCTCTATGAATAGAAGTAAGGGAAACGTTTTAAGCTGTAGCCACAATTCTTAATCAGTGTGGGCAGTGTTGTTTGCTTGTTGGCATACACACAATGCTAAAACTAAGAACTGCACACTGGCACATGTTTTGAACTAATAAAAAACATGATCCTGGTTCCTGTTTACTAAACAGAGGAACTTAACCCATTCTGGTTTTTGTAGTTTAATACCTCCCATGGCTTCGTTGCAGGCGATACTCTGCTACACTTGTAAACCGTTTCGTACAGATACGGGACCGGTTATCCAGAATGCTTGGGACCTGGGGTTCAGATAAGGGATCTTTCCATTACTCGATGCCCATACTTTGTCTACATGAAATCCTTTAAATATTAATTAAACCTACTCCCGTGTGAGGTGCTTAATACTCCACTATTTTTATGCAATTTGTTCACTTTAACCTGTTCTGTTTACTGGAATTCAGCACAACTGCACATGAAACATTTGCACCCAGCAGTAGACCTCCATTTTGCTTAGTTCACATTTGCAAGTAGTTTAAAAAAAAGCTGTTTGCTCTGGTAGAAGGAGGACTGAGCTGTAGTTCCTGTGTCTGTGCATGGCTTCTTATTATTAACATGTATTTCTATAGCGCCAACATATTGCGTAGCGCTCAATTATTGGTATAAATGCTAGTAGAATGAAGGTGGAATAAGGCAGAAAATGGCGGGGTTCAGAATGGCACATAGTAGAGCCTGTGCTTTTTTTAAAACCAAACCCACAATTTCACTTGCATGGGGGGGGGGTGATGTCACACTTCCCCGGAAGTGACGTTGCTCCGTTGCTAAATCTTCCAAATTAAAAAACCACAAGGGTGTGTGGGAGGGATCAAGCACACACCTTTTTGGGGTACCGATTCGGATTACCTACAGACTGCCTGTACCCAAGGGCCAAGGAATCTGGGACTTTTGGCCCCAAAATCCCACCACTTTGCAGGTATTCTGTGGGTACCCGACCGGATGCAGAACTCTAGCACATAGTATATAAGTGAGTGACACTTTTATTGGCTGCATGGAGAGTGACGTGTGGGTTGGGACAGCATAGCATGTGCAGTGTTGGTGGATATTTAGGGTAGGGTCAGAACGGGAAAGGTGTTGCCAGTGAAAAATAGAACATAGGTTAGGGGAGGGATATTTTAAACCTGCTTGGAGTTTCCTGTTGCTGAAATTCTAATCTAAATCAGCATATTCCTAATAAATATTAAACTCAAAATATTGTAGTGATGGAAACATTTTGCTTTCAGAAGACCCCACAGACCACTAAATACTGTCTTACACTGAAGGTCAAATGAAACTCGTGATTTTGGGGATTTCCAAGCTAAAAGCATAAATCATAAAAGGTTGATAAGAAAACAATACTTTGGCGATAAAATTACACTGTGAAATGGCTCAACGTGTAGTAATGTTCATTGCTGAATTTCAAGTTCTTCAAGTTTCATAGTGAAAACATGCCTGGAGATTTTTTTCACTTGAGTAGGAGAAATTAGAATCTGTTTCAAGCTTTTTCATTTGGGGAGGGGGGTGTATGACTGCAAAATTACAGCTCTAAGGGCAGAGGCACAAGAAGATTCAGGGAGATTTAGTCGCCCGGCACCAAATTGCTGAAATCTCCCTGAAAATCCTTCCCACTGACTAGAATCTAAATCACAGGTGGGATAGCCTTTGTTTTCTGAAGTTGCCTCATGAGGAAACTTCAGCGACTTCAGAAAACAAAGCGGTTAGACCAGTGATTTAGATTCTAGCCGGAAGACTGAAACTCTTTGAATCTTCTCGTTTGTCTCTGCATTAAAGGTGAGCCTGCATGAAGACCCTTTGATTATTGTAACAAGGGGGCTAGATACTTTTAGTGGCTTCCACCCTACATTTATAATATATCAATACTATAGCAATCCCCCCCCCCCCTTTTTTTTTTTAATTGGAAATGCCAGAGGCTCGGCAAACCCTACTATGCAGGCTCATCTGTTCTAAAGCAAAGCAGTGTTAAAAGCATACACTTTTTGTAGTAGCTCTTGCAGACTCTGCCCCCAAACGTGTTAGATTAACGATGGGTTCTCTGGAAAATATCGTAAAGCAGTGATTTACATATTCAGCCACTTAAGAGTGGTTTGTCATCGCCTTATTTTTTAATAGCATTGCAACTGAATAAATACCGCTTGTGAAATCGTGTTCCGGGAGAATTCCCTGTCTGTGGAGCAATGCTGGCTTATGTGGTTTCACTTTAACTAATCTCTGGGTGGAGTTTACACTCTAATGATTTGCTCAACAGTGTCGTTTTTACCAGTAAGGAAATATGACCTTTCTGTAATAAGATTGCTTACTTTACTTCACCTCTGCATGCTGTGAGTATTTCTGATTTTATTATTCTGATTATTTTATAATGAAACACACAGGATTCTTGTACTTATCCTTTATGCTTGTATGTTTTAATTTGTTTCCTAGCAGCTAACTTTCCAATCCCTCCGAGAATAATTATAGTTGATAGCTATGTGCATAATCCAGATTAAAACTAGGTTCTTGAGCACAAAACAGGATTTTTGTTAAATCAGAAGTTTAAATTTTCCATTAAAAATTTTTTTCTATCTTTGTGCAAAACTCCAGACCTTTGTCAGTTCTAGCTAAAGAATAACTTCCTGAAACATGTCTTATCTCTGTGGGTCAGAGGTATATATGTGTATTCCTTGTAATAAAATGTTCTATGCTTATTTACACGCAGATGTTCCTTTTAACATTTGTGCAGGATAAATTATTTTAACAATTTGTGCTCTTACACTACTGACAGGTCAAAGCCTGCAAGGTTCATATTTGCTCTATTTCGATATTTACTTGCACATTGTTCCCTTCCACAGCTCGCATTCCCCCTCCTACTCGCTATCTTATGTAATCTTGTGTAGCCGGCGCTTGATTGGGTGCTTCAGGCCCTTGATTTGGTGACAACTTCCACAGAATTGCAACTGCTTGATGTGATCATGGATTCTGAAGAATGAAAGGAACAGTGTTAAAATAATTTTTTTAGAGTAAAAGGTCTCCTTTAAAGGGGTTTTTGTGGTTGATTTAACTTTTTATTCAGCATCTCTCCCATTTGCAGTCTGGTTGCTACAGTCCATATTGCTCTAGCAGCTATATATTCAATTGAATAAGAGTGTAGTTTAAATAGGACAGGGCATGAATATAAAGATGAGTAATAAAAAGTAGCAGTAACTATACATTTGCTGCCTTAAAGAGTATTTGTCGATCGAGTCAGTGGAAGCAGACACTGTGTTCACACGTGGTGTTACAGTTCCTTTAATTGGGCTGCTTGTATAGTACAATAACCTGTAAATTAGTCTGTTTACACCTTGATTATTTTACAGTATTTAGGTAGGAAGAAAACCATCTGATTACATGTCCATGTGCAATCAGCTTTTCCAAATGTGTTTTTTCACCTAATATCACATTTCTTTTAGGCACACACACACTGGTTTTAATTATTTAATGTTTTCTACAGGCTTGACTATTTAACAGACAACTTTGGTTAAAAATGTCGAAAAACAAATCAAAGTCCAGGTCACCATCTTCCAGATCCATGTCCAGATCACGGTCCCGATCCTTCTCAAAGTCTCGTTCCCGTTCAAGGTCTCTGTCACACTCTAGAAAACGCAGACACAGGTAAGAATTAATTTGTAAATATTTTTTTTTTTTCAAAATGCATTGGTTAATAGTGCTGCTCCAGCAGAATTCTGCACTGAAATCCATTTCTCAAACAGATTTTTTTGTATTTCATTTTGAAATCTGACATGGGGCTCGACATATTGTCAATTTCTCAGCTGCCCCAAGCACATCTGACTTGTGCTTTGATAAACTTCAGTCACTTTTTACTGCTGTACTGCAAGTTGGAGTGATATTACCCCTCCCCTCCCCCTGCTGCCCATGGGAAGGTTACCAGATAACGGCCCCCTAACACAAGATAATAGCTGCCTGGTAGATCTAAGAACATCCAATAGTAAAATCCATGTCCAACTGTGACTCCTTCAGTTACACTGAGAAGCAAAAACAACATCCTGCCAGTAAGCTGTTCCATCCTAAAGCGCTGGCACAATTCACATGACATGGGGCAGCTGGAAAATTGACAATGTCTAAACCCATGTCGGAATTCAATATTGAAAATAAAGTTTGCTCTTTTGAGGAATGAATTTCAGTGCAGAATTCTGCTGGAGTAGCACTATTAAATGATGCATTTGGAAAAAAGCACGTTTTCCCATGACCGTATAACTTTAAAACCTTTTATAGAGGGTAGCCAAATCCGATCAAATTAACTCCTCTGGTATATGCGGAACTAACCAGTTCCAGAAGTGGCTAGTCAAACCTGCAAATAAGTTGTCAGATTTATGGCTAAATTATTTAAATCCTCTATTTCAACCCACAAGTCAAGCATGCAAAATGGAAAGGCCCTTGTGTTGCCCTTTATAAT
Source organism: Xenopus borealis (assembly GCA_024363595.1). Lineage (NCBI taxonomy): Eukaryota > Metazoa > Chordata > Amphibia > Anura > Pipidae > Xenopus > Xenopus borealis. The sequence continues at coordinate 68,386,985 of CM044434.1, read as the reverse complement.
GAATTGTAGCATATCTTAGACCAGTGCTGTCCATGGTACAGAGGGACAGAATTTTTTTGGTCTACATGGATGAAAACCAGTGTTACCGACTCCCTGTTGTAGACCACACCCACTTTAATCTTCTTAATCAGATGTTACACCCTCCGTGAGGTCGAAATTATTTTAGGCAAAGTGACTGTAACCCTTTATGTTGGTGGCCGGCGTTGTTGTGGGCCAAAACTAAATGCATCGGCTGTGATGTCATCCAAGGGAGCCCATACAGCTGATGCGTTTAATTATGGCAAGGCTTTCGTGGGGG
>CM044434.1:68356886-68368830 GCA_024363595.1 Xenopus borealis | reverse complement strand
CTGCACCACAAGCCTAATCAAACAAATGATTTATGCTTTCAAAGTTGGCCACAGGGGGCACCATCTTGTAACTTTGTTAAACATCTTTGCAAGACTAAGACTGCATACATGCTCAGTGTGGTCTGGGCTGCTTAAGGATCCTCATAAATTATCAAAACAGCACAATTCAAATTATATCTGCCAGAAGCTGATACAGCAAGACAACTGATAATCAGAATAGGCAGACTGCACCGAGGATGTAAAGGCAAAAATAAAATCCAATACAAATCTCTACACAGTTGCCGACTGCTCTACTGGGAAACAAAGAATTGCTTGAGTTCTGCATGGCTGGGAAGCAAAGTGGGGTCTCCCCCTGCTGTTCATAAGTATGATTGTTTCCCTGCAGAGCAGTTAAGCACTGTCTGACAATTCCTATCCACAGCAGTAAATGAAGGGAGAATTTCACTTTAGTCAGGTTTCTTATAAAAATACTAAAAAATTTTTAATTAAAGTATATTGGAGATGGTTTCTTTTTCATTACAGAATGTAAAAATGGAATTTTTTTTGCCTTTACATACCCTTTAACTTTTACTATGATGAAAAGAGTGATATTCTGAGATGATCTGCAGTTAATTTTCATTTATTTTTTTAAATTTTGCAGCTCTCCAGTTTGCTATTTCAGCAATCCAGTTGCCTTTGCAACCATACATGGATAGGAATATGAGTCTACCATATGAATAGGAGAAACCCTGAATAGAAAGTTTTAAAAAGTAGTACTCTTTAAACGTGTAAGACTATAGAGCATTCTTTTTTAGATGGGGTTCATGGAAACCCCCCTCCCCCATTTGAAAGCTGTAAACAGACACATTTATAATTCAAAAACTATAAAACAGGAAAAAATTATCATTTGAAATGTTCCTTCAAATTAGTTTTACTTAAGTTAACTAAAAAGTGAACCACAGCAAAGCAGTTTGCAAAATGCTCTTTGAAACATTGACGTTTTTAATGCTCCGTGGTATGAGGGGCAATTGTTTAACATTTGATTAGTGATTTAATGGAGACCTTTACTGTGAACTGTCCTTTGATTACAATATTATTTTTAATCTAATAATTTACAGCCCCAGTGGAGTTCTGGCCCAAGAGCGGAAGCTGTCCCGTGATCTAGTTCACAGCAACAAAAAGGATCAGGAGTTCAAGTCTATTTTTCAGCATATTCAGTCTGCACAGCCTCAGCGCAGCCCTTCTGAACTGTTTGCTCAGCATATTGTTACTATCGTGCATCATGTAAAAGGTAATGTATGCTACGGACACAAGTGATAATCAAAAAATAATCTGCATTAAAACAATGCATCTGCCATATTTGTGTTTGTTACAGTCAATCTGCAGAGCACATTTTTCAACATTTATTATACACTAGGCTGCTAAGCCCGAATCAAGAAATAATCCATCTCATACCTGCTGAGGTCATGTATAAGTCAATCGTAGATTTTAATAGATAACCTCCTAATTGTGTTTCTGCATATATGTGAAGAATTTCTATTATCTGATTTTGTGTTTTCTTTTCAATGCGAGTGCATCTGATAAGTATTTTATAAGTAAATTGTGCTGCTGTTACAATTTTTACTTGATGTTTTGGTATTCCTGTTCTTGCAACATTTTCCGTTTTATAACCCACCTGAATATATAATGTGAACTACTCTCATTGCAATAGCATTAGCATTTTTTGTTGTAAATTTTAAGGTATAATGTAATCTTTTGCCTGTATTTTCTCACAGAGCACCATTTTGGTCCTTCTACTATGACACTGAGTGAACGATTCACTAAATACCTTAAAAGATCAAAAGATCAGGAATCTTCGAAGAGCAAAAAGAGTCCAGAAATCCACAGGTACAGAGAAACCATGCCGCTAACCTGTTATTTTGTGTTTTGGATATTTATATGCAAGAGGTCCTCTGCACTCAACCCATTATCAATATATTTGAGACATTTTGTGCATACAGCTACTAAAAAATGCCTTACCCTTATATTGCTATATATTTAAGCTGGCCAACTTTGTCAAAGCGTAAGACAAACAATCCATGTTTTGTTTAAAGGGCTTTAAGGCATTTTTTTAGTAGCTGTATGCCCAAAATGTCTCTGTCTTAAATATATTGATAATGGGTTGAGTGCAGAGGACCTCTTGTATTTGTATATATGTATTTTGTTGTATATATGGAGTGTGGTACGCCGACACATACAGATGAAGACACTTGGATTTGTGTTAAATGCGTCATGCCTCGGGATTAATTGAAGAAACTGTGTTATCTAAAGTCATTCTTAACTCATTTAATGCATTTAACCTTTTCATTAGCATACCAAAGCACCACGGTGAACACTTTAATTAGATGGGATGCTGTGATGCAATTTTCTGTGTTAAGTGGCTTCATCTGTAAGTAGCTTTGCAGGAGGTGTAATTTCCTTCCACAATTCCTTGAACTATAGTAGTTTAGGTTGCATTAACGGTAAACATTCAGTGATGGTGGCTACTACTTGTGTGACGGTTAGAGAAGGCAAGGTTAAAACGAAGTAAGCCTTATCAGAAAGGTCCTCCTAAATATACCGGTAATATACCATTAATATACCAGTAAACCCTCAAAGTAGTGCTGCTCTGAGTTCTCTGTCAAAAGAAACACTGAATTCTGTATCAGACTTCCTGCCTTCAGCTTAAACCTTCTTGCCCCGGGCATGAGCATGATCAGTTTTAATCTCAGCCTAGAGCAGGGAGATACTCGGGCAGGACATGATGTCACACCATACTAATACTGCAGATGCTATCCTAAACAAATCAAGAACTAGTAGAGCTTTTTACTTGCGTATGGTAAAACATTCTACTGGATAATTCAAGCAAGTCACTGGTGAAAGGTTTTAATGTATTTGGTTCATGTGTGTCTAGAAAACAGTATGGGATACCTAACAGATGCCGAAATCTGGATTGTGCCAAATTTATAGCCTTTTTGAGTTTTTGGGCTGCTGTGCCTTTTATGAGAATGCAGACATAATCAGTATAGCATATTGAAGTTCATATGGTGTTAGAAGTTTTTTTTTTTTTTTTTTTTGTAGCTTTCAATGTAAACTGTTTTTATCTTGATAATTATAGGAGAATCGATATTTCTCCCAGTGCTTTTAGAAAACATGGATTTTTGCATGAAGAAGCTAAGCACACTAAGGAAACAGGCCACAAGGTAAGCATAGTGTATTATGCCTTCAAACACCAGCAATGTAAAATAAGAATAAAGTGGGTTTTATCTTTAAGACATGCTTCTCTTGCTCTCTACTTAAGTTTGTGTTTTTCTTTTAAGGATGTGCAATATTTCTAAAAAAAAAATGATCTGCAAAGTGTTAAATTTTTAATAAAACAAACTATATATCAACAACCTTTATGAAGTGGTTTAGGATATGGTAAAAATGAAATCACTCCAAAGTCTATTGTGGTTGAACTTGAAACACAAAGAGGATATTTGGAACCAAATCTCCATTGATGAGCAAGTCATGTATATTTGGGTTCTGCTTGTAAGTATCCCACTCTATTGTATACCATGCTCATTGTGTTTATAACTACCAATTGCATGTATTCTTTAAAAAAAAAAAAGAGGATTGAATTTGCACCTTCTCTTTAACCAACTGAATAAAAAATGAATATCCTTGAAGTGTGTTGTAAAACTACCTGCTTTTGTTCTTCTGTAGAACATGGGACCTGTAAACTGTTTCTTTCCAGTCCATGTGACCATGAATTGGTGGTAGTGTTAATACAATATGCAGGTCATTGAAGGAAGGGCTAATGCACACAAGGTTTATTTTCTTTCCATAGCACTGCAAATATCTAGTTATTATTCATAGGTCTTGGGCTTCTTTTGGACCTTTCAGTTGCCTGGTACTGGGATTAAAACCCATATGCAATAAAAGGCATTTAGTATGCTGATTACTGTGGGTTACTGAGCCTGTGAAAACTTGGTGCCTATTACATAACTTTATTAGTGCAACTGAGGCCTTAAGCTGCACTTGATTTTTGGCCTGGGTTATTTAGTAGTATAGACTAGTATGGACTGTGTTTGTTTGTGTTATTGATATTTATGTATATACCGAGAGCTACTTCTGAATTGTTTAACACAATGCATACATGGGAGTTACAAATTAGTTTGGTCCTGATTTAAAGGGCTAGTCAAACAAAAAATTGCCTAATGAAAGAAAATATTATTCTAAGCAACTTTGCAATATACATTAATTACAAATTTTGCATGGCATTTGTTATTTATGTATGGATATTGAAAGCAGTGTTTGTCTGTCCCTTTCTATTCTTTGCCCTGATGTCTAAAGCTAGCTATACACTGGCTGATAAAAGCTGCCGACAGACAGTCAGCAGTTTATTGGCCCATGTGGAGGCCCTCTGACGGCGATTGATATCTGGCGGAAAGTCGGCCATATATCTATCACAGGGGTTAAAATCCCATTGCATCGTGGACCGCATCTGTTAGTTGATGCGGCCTAGTTATCTGACCATCCATGTGATCCAATTGTTGGACCCTAAGGCCCAATATCGGCCACATATCTGGGAGAATATTTTTGTTTGACAAAATTGCCAAACAAGAGGATCTCTGCGTATGGGGGCCTTAAGACTTTTGGTTCAATGTAAGACAAGGCAGCGGATTAATATACCTTTCTTTGCTGGGGAACCAAGACTATTGCAACATTGTTTCAAAAGTAACAACTGGGAGTTACGCCAATGTTGCTTTCTATAGCCATTGTTTTTACAAATAACTTTAAAAGCACTGAAAATTTGTAATGAATATATATTGGAAAGTTGCTCAGAATGAAGTTTTCTTGTATTAGGCACATTTTTATTGTGCGGTTGAGTTGCCCTTTAACACTTTAAGACTTATTTTATTGAACAGAAATAATGGTTACTTAATGGATATTTCTTTTCAAGCACGCAAAGAGTCCTGAAACCCTGCTTGCTATCTACAGTAGAGATTAACAAAACAATGTTGTTAGGTTGAGGGCACATGGAGCTGAAGGGGGATAGGCCCGAGAATGCGAAAACAGTCAGGTGGAAGCTGTACTTGTCAGTGCAGTTTTACTTCGTTAAATAAGGCGCAGATTGTCTGAGACCAGTGGAGCCAGTGCTCCTTGTACCTCAGCCCTCCTCAGAATTTTTTAAAACACTCAAACACATTCTGACAAAACTGGCACTTCTGCTTTGAGAATTGTCAGTAAACACTTTCCTGGTCATGACATTTTATATAGTACATGGTCCATTACATACCTCTAACAATTGAGTTTTTATGTATTTTTTTTATCTTAAACCTCTTTATTGTGATGTACTGCGGGATCTCTAAGAATACCTGAAAATGCATATTGTGGCTAAAGATGCAGCTGATGTTATGCAAGCATTTAAGGAAGGAACTTCAGAATTAAAATTGCATTTTGGGATAATCTGTATTATATAAAGTGTTCTATAAAAAAATTATTTTTCCAAGGTCAGGGATACAATGGCATGCAGTGTACACAGGTGTGGCTTTTTTGTGCTTAAGTATTCATTTTTCATGTTTTTTTTTAAAACTGCCTGTGTAATTTGTCAAAATATCCTGATAAGATCAATGTTTGTTAAATAAAGGTTCACCCAAATTGATACCCACAGTGGTAGCAGTGCCTTAATATCTGCAATAAGATTAGTTTTAAAAAATTAATTGGAGCAACTATTTAAATATACTTTCTCTAACCCCCTGTTGCTATAACCTACATTACCGTATTGTGAAATACAAAAATCATTGCATGCTGTTCAGGGGAATGTTTTTTGTTTGTTTTTTTTTATGTAGACATAACTAATACAATTCCAACTTAATTTCCTCCTTCTCTTATATCAGGGAGACGGCAAATACAGAGATGAGCCATCAGACCTACGGCAAGATATTGAACGTCGCAAAAAACACAAGGACAAAGACTCAAAGCGTGATCACTCCAGAGACTCCGGAGATTCTAGAGATTCAAGCCGCTCCAGAGAGAGGTCCTCCGAGAAAACTGAAAAGCCCAGGAAATCCTCTAAAAAGCATAAGTATGTGAAGTTTGAAGTTGCCCAAAATACCGTACCTAGACCAGTATTAGCTTCTGATTATTAAATGCATTCATTTAGGATGATTTTTTTTTCATCTGAAGATGTATGTACTCTTGCCTTCCCTCCTGTTAACTTTGCTTGCCAGATGCCACAAGCTACTGCCATCTAAGGGGCTAATTTATATATCACATATTGCAGAACCTGTATGACTGGATCATATTGGCAGTAAATGTGTATTTTATGATATTATGTAATACCGCATGTACAGCAGTTTTCATCTGTCATCATTCTGTCAAGATTTGGAGAGTCAAAAGCATCTCAAAATAACTCTTGCTTCCAAAAAAATTCCATTCTTTTTTTTTTAATAACTTTTCTTCAAACAGGAAGCACAGGAAAGTGCGTGAGCGCTCTCGCTCTTCTTCCTCTTCCTCCCACTCCTCCCATTCTTTGCGAGCACCTGGAAATGAAGAGTACCCTGCAGAGAGCGAGGAAAAAGAAGAGGGTGCTGGAGGCTTCGATAAATCACGCATGGCTAACAAAGACTTCCAAGGAACCAGTGAGAGAGGACGAGCCCGGGGAACCTTAGTAAGTAACTTTTTGTGGATTACATCTTTATAATTGTTTAAACTTGTATGGTGGCATGTATGCTTAGTAGCCTATCAGAATGACCGCATAACTACTTAGGACAGAAATGTAATACTTTATAATCCTATTTAGTCATTTGCAGGGTGAAAAAGGCTTCAATCCATACTTCCTATATACAAAACTGTTGTACCTTGGACATTTCCTCTGCTGGTGAATTTCAGCAAGGGGAGAAGTGCCTCCAAACCTCTACTACCACCTATTCATATGGATTGGTGGAAATACATGTCTGCAGCAGTGTAGAAATACTCTAAGGGCTTTTGGTCTGAAATGCAACAGCAGGGCCAGTTTCTTTTTTTTTTTTTAAATCGGTATTCATTGTGAATTAACTTTTTTTTTTTATGTAGTGAGTAAATAATGCAACATATCACTGATATGCAAGGCAGGGTAATTATAATTTCACTACATTTTAGATTTGTATATCCTTAGACAATTACCAACTTGGTTACATCTCTTGTTGTATCTATAGTCTATAGTGATGTTTTTAGAACTGTTTTACTTTAATTTAAAAAAAAAAAAGCAGAAAATCATCCACCTATGCAGGTGAATATTCTGCATATAACTGTACAACTGAACTACAAAATTACATATGTATGTACAACCCGCTGTTTAGTATTACATTTATGGATCTCTCCACATCATCTTTTGCCTTAAATATGTTCAGTGCTTCAAAGGTTTCATTTAAATCAGGACACTGGCCATAAAAACTGCACATTCATATGATAGACTGGGGTATTACTGCTCTACTATTCTTAAACCTTGTTCCTGACCCTGCAGCAATACAGAGCAAGGGGAACAAGGCCATGGGGCAGAGGTTCTTTTCCCGGGAACAACAATAACAACAATAATGACTTCCAGAAACGCAACAGAGATGAGGAATGGGATCCAGAGTACACACCTAAAAGCAAGAAATATTACCTGGTATGTGAGCACACAGTCTTTAAAAAAAAATGGAAATTTATGGTAGCTGTAGATTTCATCTAGTTCAGTGTTTTGCATTTGATAAAAAGAGAAACCATAATCCTTTATGTCTCTGCAGCAGTGTGTATATGGGCTTTGTACTGCGTATACTTCACATGTGACAGCCTGAGCCTTTAGGAGTGCTTCCAGGAGACCTTAATCTTCACACCCCTTTATAGTAGGGTATTAGAGTTTTTACATGTCATTTATTTTGTGTTCACGTGTGCTGGATATAGCTGTACCTGTTAGCATTTTTCTGCTGGTTTTGTCTAGTATTGGATGTGCTGACATTGAGTGGGTCTAAGTAATAACAAAAAAAAGCCAACCAGTTGTGTTGCCATTTTGCTTTTTATAGCAGCATGTTCATTTTCAGGTTCGGTGGTAAACAAAGAGGAATGCAAAATGTGGAGCTTGAATTCTTCTACCAGGCGACCATACATTTCAGTATCTGCTCCCTCCCCGACCTGATCCATTCTCATCTCTCTGCAGCACGACGACCGGGAAGGTGAGAACGAGGAGAAATGGGTGAACCGTGGGAGAGGCCGTGCCAACTTCGTCCGCGGAAGGGGCAGATTCTTGTTCCGTAAGCCAGGCATCAGCCCAAAATGGGCCCATGACAAGTTCAGTGGGGAGGAGGGAGAGATAGAAGAAGATGAAAGTGGAGCCGAAAACAAGGATGAAAAGGGCAACATCATGTCTATTACAGAGTAGCCAGATTTGCACTTTTAAGATTTCAGAAAAATTACAGGACGCCACTTTTTCTTCCATGTACTGTGATAATTGATAATGTCCTGCGCAGCAGCCAGTTTGTTTTACTTAGGCACAAGCTGCATTTGAAAAGGCAGTTTTATATTTCCATCCTGCCTTCCCTCTGAATTTGTCTGCTTTCCCTGTATAGTAAGTCTTTGATTTAATTATACCACCTTTCATAGTTGCGTGTCTAACTTGCCTCTACACCTGCTTGCAAATCATTTGATTTCATATTACTGTTGGATTGTTAGTATTGGATGTGCAGATATTCCCCTCATCTTAATTTGTGTATTTTCATTTTGTTTTTTAATCTGTACTTGTTTTAAGTATATGTAGTAATGCTGGTTACAGTATGTAAGGTATGATTTTAGAGAAACATTTACTGAAGCCTTGTATCTTTCATTGGGGGAAGAAACACGTTGAAATAAACGTTATATTGGGTGTATATATTGCTTTTATTGTGTCAGGACAGGTTGGTTAAAGAAGCATTTTAATGTGAGTTGCCTATGGTGAAATGTGTTTTCAAACTCAGTTTTTCATCTACAAAGTTTTCTGGTTTTTTATTATATGGCAACAAGAAGGCTTACCAAAAAGTATCAGTTGAAGCAATTAACATACAGCACAGTTAATCATTGACCGTTAAATAACACATCACTTTTGGGCACATTAAGTACCTTTTACCACTGAATTAGTCTGTATTTGCCTAATATATTTGCATTTTCTTTTAATTAACACAGAGTTCCTCTTGTATAGATTGGAGTCTTCTTTCTAAGGACAAGGGCGAGGGGGAGATTTGTTGCACGCAGTCCCACATAAATAATTGCTGGCAACAAATCTCCCCCTCACCGCTGTCCTTAGAAAGAAGACACCAATCTATACAAGAGGGTCTGTATTACAATTTTCTGAAAAATGCCTCTCCATTGTAAATAACTGAAATCGCCAGCGGTAAAACCTGCTTATCTCACAGCTGACCTGTATTTAAATACAGGAATCTTCTGGTGACTTCCGAAGAACAACGCAATGCGTTTTTTTTTATTGAGATTTGACACCTGCAGTCGTGCATTTTTATAGAGTATGACAAATCTCCCCATAAGCCACTGTCCTAATAGTTTATTGCATGGTGGTTTGGCTATGCAGTGAGAGGATCAGAGGCAATAACATCATTAATCACAATGGTTTGGTCACCAGGGGTAGTACTGGGCAATGCTATAAAGTGCCTGCAGTCTTTCATTGATGCCTAAAAACACATTTTTCTCTTCGTGGAGAAGCCACCAGTAACATTCCACACAGTGCATGCATTGCAGACTTTCTCTTTCATGGCAAACCCTTGCAAAGATTATCTGGAAACATTTGGGTTTATTTATAACCTCTGGGCAAATTTAATCCATTATGGATTTGCCTAGTGCAGTCCCATTAGGGGTATAAATGGCCTGCATATTTTTACCTCCCAGGTGCATGACTTTACATTTATCAAAATTGAATCTCATTTGCCACTTAGCTGCCCAGATTGCCAGTTTGTCAAGATATTGTTGCAAGGATGTCGAATACTGGATGGAATTAACTGGACCGCATCGTTTTGTCGTCTGCAAAAACTGATACATTACTTACAATACCCTCCCCCAAGTCATTAATGAACAAGTTAAATAAAAGTGGACCCAATACAGACCCCCTAGAGACACTACTACGAACCTTACGGTTAACTGCAGAATGAATGTACAATTAACAACCATCCTCTATAGCCATTTTCCTATCCGTGCAACTTCTTTATGCCCAGAAGCCCCTCATTTAGGAAGCAGGCGTTTATGGTGCACTGTCTCAAATGCTTTGGTAAAATCCAAATAGATCACATCTATTGCTCCCTCATGTCTCCTACAGTCCAGCAAATTATCTTAAAAAGAAATAAAATTATTAAATTAAATTATTTGAATGACCTATCATTCATAAATCCATGCTGAGTACTGCTCACAATGACATTCAGCGGAACAAAATTTTTAATGTGATCCCTTAAAAAGCCTTCAAATGTGCCTACCATAGATGTCAAACTTACTGGCCTATAATTGGCAGGCTGAGATTGTTGGTTTTTTATTTTTTAATATAGGAATGGCTTCAGCTTTCCTTTAATCCGTAGGTACCGAACCAGATCAAAGCACATCTGAGAAAATCAGAAATAGAGGGCAGTCTAAAACCAAACTTAGCTTTCTTCATACCCAAGGGTTAATTCCACCTGGCCGTGGCGTTGTGTTCAAATCACATTTTTAGTAAATCTTTATGTATCGTACGGAGTCAGCCACTGACTATTGAGGTGAGTCAACAGTGCAGCTTTGAGGTAGGTCTGGGAGTTCTTACTCCTCTTCTATACAATGAAGAAAAGAACTGATTTAGCACATTTACCTTTTCAGTATCTGTTACATCCATATCTTTACCATTATTTAAAGATGCAACACTCTCAACCTGCATCTTTTTACGATTTATTTGAAAACTTTTTTGGAAAATCCAACCTTCCCGATTGATATCGTGTCCAGATATCGGTCGGGAAGACCCATCTGAAGCCCCATGCACGGGGAGACGACCAATATTGCCAGGTCTATCGGCCAGCATTAACCTCTGCAGCAAATGCACTGCTCATGTTCTATCTTTGCCTTCCAGATTGCTGTTTTACAACATTTATTAAATGCAGCTTCTGTCTCCACAGTGTTTAGATGCCTCTTCATTCCTAGTTATTTACTTCTGTATTAAGCCTCATAGGATAACAATTTAATATTTTTAAATGACACCCATTGCTGTTGAGTTTTTAGCAGAAAAAAATGCCATAATCTATGCTCTGAAGGGCAGCCCTTAAAGGAGAACTAACCTACACCCCCACTGTAAGGTACCCTAAGTCATTGCCCCTCTCACTCCCTGCGATGTGCTTTAGTGTTGAAAAAACCTTTTAAAAAATCTGACCCTTAAATGTAAAGTGCAGCTGAGCTCACGGTCAGGATCTGCGTTATTTATTATTCATCAGGTGAAACATGTTTTTCATGATTTTGTTGTTTAATGTTTGAGCAACACTTACTGAGACAATAGTGTCCTAAAGTATGAATAGTAAATTAAGGATTTTTTAAAGTAAAAATGTGATCTTGCTTTGATGGTAATTTGCTGACATTTAAACACCTACTGGACTTAAAGGAAGTAGAAATTTGCTTTTTTTTTTAATGAATAAGTTACAAGTTGCTCCACATTTCTTTAAATAAATCCTCTTAACAAATAACATTTATTTTGTTTAATGATATTTTAAAAAACAAATTAACATGTAAAGAAACATTTTGTAGCCAGGTTAAAGGAATCCCGGAGTGCTACTCTTTCCTAGTGTGATTAGATAGAAGAAAATTCCCTGTACAATTTTTGGGTTGAACTTGTTTATTGCACATACCTGCCATAAAGGACATGCAAGGCCCCTAGGCTACACTCCACAGGGCCCCCTTCCAGGGTACCACTTTGTTTTAAAGGGCAAGGAAATTCACTGTGGTCTGGGCTTCTTAGGGA
>CM044434.1:68340550-68356561 GCA_024363595.1 Xenopus borealis | reverse complement strand
CTCTGCATTTCTATGGGTCTTATTCCCGGATTTTACGCTGTAAAATAAGACCTGAGTAAAGGGAGTATTTGACTCGCTGGATCCAACATGGTGGGCCTCTTCAAGAAAGTACCCCAAGCCTCTGCAACATTCCCCCTGGCTTTGGCCTTGAGATAACACCTCCCCCAATATTTTAACCCCTAAAGTCTAAACATACAGTGTCTATGGATCACATGTAAGATTGCGTGCCCACATGAATCAAGCTATATACTACAGGATATTTATTAGCATGCACAGTAGTTCAGGCCTGCAAATTACTACAACTGTGTATGCACATTCTATATGTACTGTTTATTGTGAGTGGGTCCCTAAGTGACAGCAGCACAGAGCATGTGAATCAGCAGAAAAGAAGATGGGGAGCTACTGGGGCATCTTTGGGGGCACAGATATTTACTGCTAAAGGGCTGTGGTTGCCTTGGGCTCATACACAAGACAAACATAAGGTACAACATTTCTAGCTTCTTCATTTATGCTTTACTTCTTTAAAAAGCGAATAAAGCTCAAAATACTTATAATGGCTTTTATTTCCATACACTGTTTATTCTGTTCCAAATCAGAACACAGAAAAATTTATCAAATTTGTGTTATTCCTTTACAGAAAGTGAAGAAAAATGGATTAGGATGTTAAAAATAGCAGTGTCTGCATTCTTCGCAAACTCATTATCTGTATAAACTGAAATATGTTTCAAGATTTTGCTTTCCTTTGAATCAGTGGACTAATATTTAGTTGTGAAATAAAGTAATGGTGTAGTTTGGATCAGATCGCAAATAAATTTATATTATTTAGTTGGATAACCAGTGTTTCTGAGAACTGCTGCACATCTGTGTTACACGGAGTCGACTAACTTCTGGAACCTGCTACTTTCCACAGTTCTGCAATTCTTGGTTTTGCCTCAGAAACAGCATTTTTGATGTTGACCCACATGTTTTCTATTGGATTAAGGTCCATGGATTGGATTGGATTCTTCAATATGTCACTTAATTTGATATAAACTATCTGTTGCATAGTTATTCATTTTTGGTGTATACTTTTCCTTTAAAGCCACGTAGGGTTGCCACCCAGCCGGTATTTTACCGGCCTAGCCGGTAAAACACAGGCCGGGGCCGGTATTACAAATTTACCGGCAATGTAGCTGCCGGTAAATTTGAAATACCCCTTAAAAATGGCCCTTGCCTTGCCTAAATCTAATAAAAACTTACCTTTCTCGCGTCTTCAGCCGATCCTTTGCGTGGCTCTGCCCCCTTTGATGTCATGTCATGCCCCTTTTGACGTCACATCACGCCCCTTTTGGCCCCGCCCCCACCGGCCGGTCTAAAAATTTTTAAAAGGTGGCAACCCTAAAGCCACGTCATAATTTCCATCCACTGAAGCCTTGAAACTGGCTAGACGGGCCATATGGTTAAAACCTTGGAGAGCAGATTCTACATCCAAATGAAGTTATGTAATATTGATTATGAACCTGCACACCTATTGGGTTTTAAATAGGACACTAATGGAAAAACTCTTGGATGAGAAAGGTAAATCTCTACCTCAAGATAAAGCCAGAAGAGGTAGAAGTTTCTTTTTTCGTAGGCAGATAAGTTCTCCACCAAGAACTCGACAGTCCAGGTTTACAGAAAGACAAAAAGAGAAAGATAGACCTCAATCATTTAGAGGGCAAGAAATAGCCAGAGGTTCACAAGGAAGAACCAGAGGCACTTCAGGAGGACTTTGATTCTCTTCATGTCACAAGAAGTTTGGAGGTGGGAGGAAGACTAAATTTTTTCTATCACGTATGGAAATTATTTGTCTCTGATCCATAGGTCCTGAATCTTGTAAAAGAAGGCTACAAGATAGAATTTCTAAGGAAACCACCTCAAGTATTTGTCATTACCCAAAAGAAATATTCATCTCAAAAGCAGCAAGCACTGGAGGATGCCATAAAGACGTTTTTAAAAATGACTGCTGGCAAACAGGAGCAGTGTAGCAGCGATGTAACCCAGGAGCAGCGCAGCAGGACACCAGGGAACTTGGAAGTGCTGGCAAAGAGCTCTACAGCCTGCGACCCCGGTGACAGCGATGGGTGATCCTCCTATTGGATGCTTGAAGCTGCTGCTGGGAATGTGTTGTGCACGGAACTGCTGGCAGACAGGAGCAGAGTAGCAGCGATCCAGGAGCAGCACATCGGCACACTGGAGAACTTTGAAGCGCTGCAAAACAGCTCTATAGCCCGCAACCACAGTGACAGCGATGGGGTGATCCTCCTATTAGACGCACCCTGAGAAGGACCCCAGCGTTACTGACGTGGCGCCACAATCGATTACCAGCGCCTCCCCCTATGCACGCCCCAGTCCTTCTCAGTGGCTGCTGCTAGCAGAAAAAAAATAGTGAAAAAAAGAAACGGCCGCCGGCCACCCTGGCCAGCTGAACTGATACCAGCAGAGGAAATCAAGAGAAGGGGAGGAGCAAGATAAGAAATACAAAGAAAACAGATAAAGCAGACCCAAAAGGTATCTCAAACAAAAAATTTTATTAAAAAAGTAATTGATTAAGCCTAAGTAGAAAAATATGGTATATGTCCCCTTTAAGAGTAGCAGTTTTTATAGACAATCAACTTCAACATTTTCAATTTCGCGCTCTCCCCTTCGGGATAACTTCAGCCCCCTGCGTTTTTACGAATGTGGTGGGAGCTGTTGTAGCTGGTCTAAGGGAAGAGAGGATCCACATTTCCCTTATTTGGACGATTTGCTAATACCAGAATCGCTTCTCTACTAATGAAGCATCTTCAGAGGATCCTCAAAGTTCTAGAGGCCCTAGGCTGGATAGTAAATTACGAAAAGTCTTCCCTTTATCCTACAAGACAAAAGCAATTCCTGGGATTTGTTAAGGCAGATGAAAATAAGGCTAACGAAACAGAGGATTTGGGCTCTTCAAACTCAGATATTAATATTGCAATTTCCAGTGTCTCTTCATCAGATGATGATGAAAATATTTGGTCTTATGACAGCATCCATAGAAGCCTTCACATGAGATGTCTTCAACAAGAGATACTTCCAGATGGCATCGGAATATAGCCACCCTGGATTCAGTGGTATTCATCCCAGTAGTTGTGTTAGAAGCAGAAAACCATCTACGAGACCTCAAGGTGATCCACAGCAGAGGGTAGAACAATTGTCTGGCAGACAGTTTGAGTAGAGGCAAAGTGTGTTCGGGAAAATGGTCATTGAACCAAGACATTTTTCAGAGGATTGTGCTCAGTGGTAGATTTGATGACAACTCGCCACAATACAAAAACCACCAGGTTTTGCTCCTATACAGGGAGGACAACCCTTGGGTCCTGGATGCATTCTCCATACAATGGGACTTCAGTCTGGCATACATCCTCCCTCCCATTCCCCTGATCGGCAGAGTTCTAAAGAAGATCAGATGGGAACTTCATTCCCTTTTGACCGAAAAGGAGCTGGTTTGTGGAGATATGTCAAGAGTTCTCCCACTAACAAAGGATCTTCCGGAACAGGGCCGTCCGTTCCACCTGGATCTTCAGAGATGGAGACTGACAGCTTGTAGGTTGATAGGCCCCTGTTAACAAATTTGGGGTTATCAGAGGAGGTGGTGAAAACACTGCTCTAATCAAGGAAGCCATCTACCTTGAAAGTTTATGCCAGAATTGTGAAAGCTTATAAAAAAATGATGTAGTTCCATAGAACTTTGTGCGTCCTAAACTGGTATCAGCCACATTTTAGACTTCTCTCATTAAAAGATTTATTAAAGCTGCAGTAAAGCTCAGACCGACATTACTACAACCCATACCTCAGTGGGACTTAAATGTGGTTTTAGAGAGATTGTGTGGAAATCAATTTGAGTCTTTAGATAAGTCAGACATGAAGCATTTGTCCTTCAAAGCTTTGTTTCTCATGGCATTATATCAGCCAAGAGGGTCGGTGAACTTTATCAATAAAAGAACGTTACATCAGGTTTTTCCAAGATTATGTGTCAAGAACAACGCCACACTTCAGACCAAAGTTAGCATCCTGGTCTAATATAAATAAAGAGATTTGCCTTCCTACATTTTTTTCAGAGCCTAATACTTCTGAAGAAGTGCGGCTACATTCTCTTGATGTGGGTAGAATTCTCAAGGAATACATCAGAAGAACATGAGAGTTTAGAAAATATGAGAACTTGTTAATTTCTTTTTTTGGGAAAAACAAGGTGAAGGCAGCTTCAAAATTATCTCTGGCCAGATGGATCAAAGATACCATCCAGACCTGTTATATCGCAGATAATCGTTCTCCACCAATATTTGTCACAGCACATTCAACTTGGGCTATGGCTATAACTTTGGCAGAAAAATCTCTGGTTCCAGTGGACCAGATTTGCAAAGCGGCTTCATGGTTGATATTTCACACTTTTTCCAAACAATAAAGACTGGACATTCAGGCTTCCCAGGAGGCAGATTTTGGGAGAACCACAATCGGTGATGAAGAGTTCATGAATCCCACCCTTTCTTGCTATGTCCCTTTTGTGTGTTGCAATTGGATGCTAAGGAAAGTTGAAATTTCACTTACCATAATTTCTCTTTCTTTTTCAGTCCAATTGTCAGCAAAAAAAATGATATACTGTACCTTCCCTATAAAATTACTATGCATTCATTTGTGTCATTACCTGAAAAGAACATGAGGGGAGGAGGAAGGGGTGGGGTTTTTATAGGGTCTAAACGTTATTGGTCCTGCTGTCCTACGAATAAGGAGGGGACTGGAAATCCCATTTGTGTGCCGACAATTGGACTGAAAAGGAAAGAGAAGTTACTGTAAGTGAAATTTCAACTTTGATAATGGTCCTTTCTAAAGATGGCAAAAGCCAGCTGACATGAGAAAGTTGCTGTGATCATGTCATGCCACTAATATAAAGGTGAGCTTCTGGTCCTAGGAAATGGTGCATCATTCTACAGGTATGGGACCAGGGTTTTTCCAGGCTTTTTTTTGTAATTTGGTTCTCTAAAGAATAAAAAGTAGACATTAAAATAAACCCAACAGGCTTGTTTTTGCTTCCATTAAGGATTAATTATGTTTTAGTTTGGCTCAAATGCTGTTTATTACTGAGAAATAGGAATCATTTTTAAGATTTGAATTATTTTATTAAAATGGAATCTTATTCAGAGTTTTCTGGATAATGGATTTCCATATAACTGATCCCATGCCTGTACTTTTGCTATAGGGGCACTCTGGGTAATAATTATTCAGAAACTAATAAAAAGAAAATTACCCTGAAAAGCACTGGTCTATGGAAACGTTATTAACCCTTCAGGTCCAAATAATCATAGGCGAGTATATAATATATTGTTCGACAAGGAGCAAAGTTTAATAAAACTCGAGAGATGGCTTGCTGCTTTATTTTTTTGTTATTCCAACTACATCTTCTATTATGTTGAAGATGCTATTTTCCACATCACATCCAAAAACTGTATGATTCTATAATTTAAACAGAGGTTTATGTTATCATTGTTGATGTTATAAGTAAATATGACAACAGATCTAATTATGTGTGCATGAAGCTGGTAATAGTTAAGCTATTTCATTTCTGCTTCCTCATGCTGGTTGGAGCAAAGTATGGTGATGACTGGGTGACTTGTCAGTGGCCACTTGACTGCTAATGGTGAAGCTAACAATCTATTGAGGGAGGACTCTGGAAATAAAAGGTCACAGTATTGTCTTGTGCCACTACAACACCCGTCTCTTCCATGGAAAAGATTAAATAAATTGCAGCTTACTGCCACTTTATATTCTTTATCCTATATATGCGTTACCTGATGTGACATCACTTGTGAACTGTGCGTAGTGCTCCCTTTATCTCTGCCCATTGGAGACACTCTTTTGTAAGTTACTCTTCCCGTACTCCATAGAGGGGATCTTGATATAAGGGGAGTGTATGGTATAGCTCTACCTACTCTACTTCCCGAGAGAATCGGATTATACCTATATTTTACGCAGAAAAGAACATCACTGCAAAGCACATCAGTAAGCTTCCATACACGTGACAAACCACAATTACCACCTTCTTATATAGGTTGACAAGAATTTACATGGGTAAATTATTAATGCTAATAAATTGCTGAAGTGCATTCAATATTTAACCTCTATAAAACAAAGGTAAATTAACACGTATGCATACATTCTATTACATGATTGAATAAAATAAAAGTTAATGTGTGATATAATTGATTATTTCCTAATAAAAATAACTGCCTATTGTACATTCTGCTTCCAAGCCTTTTAAAAGGCTTTGTCATTTGAAATACTTAGCTTGTTACAGTAGAGACCAGTCCAGCTCCCTATAATAAAGTGCATTTGAGGCTGTGGTACAGACAACTAACACAAAATGTCTTATATATATATATATATATGTATACACAGTATATCTTATCCTAGATGAGTCATAGTATATCTGACTGACCCCACAATCTGTAGACGTGTGACACTGCACATTCATTTTATTTATGTGCAGTATAAAAATGTATTTATTTAATATGGCTTAACTTAAAGAAAAATAAACTTTACAATACAAGGGAGGTGGATTACAACTTTTTAAGTCATTGTACATTGAGCATACAGCCTAACCTTTTTACTCAGGGATGCTGCACTGGGTGTATTGGGAACATGGTGCTGCAATTATCTTTAATATTCCAGGGATTCTTTATAAGGGAATGGGTCTGGGTACATACACAGCATAGAAATGAATGACTTGACTCAAACTGGGATTCAAAGTAGGCCCTGGCATTCCAAGAAAATAGTGGCCCAAGCAGGCCCAATAAATAGTGTCTGTCATTCTACAGCAGCCCCTCACATTACCAGTCCAGGCATGATGGTAAAGCCTAAATCCATGCAAGGAGAGAGATAAAAAAAATAAGCACCTTTTTCCCCATTTCAGTATTCTATGCTGGTTCATTTTATTCTTTATAGAAGCAGCAGACTGGGTAGGGAGAAGAGGTTAAGATATTCCATCCACTGGAGGATATCTAACATATTATACACTGAGTAATTTAAGGTTTCAGCACTTTCTTTCACTAGTCTTAAATGGGAGCTACTCGCTCAGTGTCCTACAACACTTCCTTTATCAGCAATTCCAATCACAATGTACATGAATATCATTTAAAAAAATGAAAACTGGAGTTTCAAGGATTTGTAAAAAAAAAAAAAAATATATAAAAAATAACATTTCAGTGTCATATTTGTTATTCAGTCAAAAAAAAAGAGAAGTGGTCGAGGGTTTGATAACTGTTCCAAGCTATTGGCTGCACTGCTTTAATCCAGCATTAAATTTGAGGAAATTGGATTGTATTGGTTGGATTTCCATAAGGCTTAGACAGGGGTCCAAAGACATAAAGGGCCCATTATCAAGTGAAAGGGGTGGGGTTTAGGTGGGCAGAGGCAGGCGGAGCAATGCTCAGGGCCCTACCATTGATTACTCAGCCCCTGCACACTTATTAATTTAAACATGAATCCTGCCTTACCTACTCCATTAAATTGCATGGAATTGTCGCCCAAAAGCCCCAGGTGTGAGGTGCAGGGAGTGCAGTTAGGTGGTGGGGGGGGCAAAACAAGGTGCTTTGAATCTGTGTTTCTCCACTTAAAGAAATGATCACTGTGAACATGCAAAAGCAACAAAGGTTACATAACTGTAAGGGTTTGGAATCACTTTGGGCCAAGAATTCTAGAGTTAGCTGGATCAAGGTTCTGCAAAAAGTGCTAGGATTAGGGTTGCCACCTTTCAAAGAGAAAAGGATTTTGTAAAAGGGGCAGATTGGGCTGATGTTTGGTGGGAAGAGAGGGGTGAAGAGGCCAAGCTGGAAGCAGGAATTGGGGGGCAAAACACCACCTAATTACACATTTTTTGCAAAAACCTTTTCATGGCTGGTATTTTATTGGCTATGCTGGTGGAAAACTTACTGGGTGGCAGTGAGCCCTGGATTTGCTACATCCCTACACTGGAGTGTCTGCTAAAGCAAAGTGACTGCAAATGCCTCTTCTGCACTTGTGACCAGGTTAAACAGAAGCATGGACTCTGTCCCTAATGCCAACGTGTTCCAGTATCTTCTGTAGGTGAGTTTGTTTTTATCCCCACTGTCTAATCAGACTGTCCCTAGTGTTCCACTGACTTCTATTTCTGGAAACATGTCATTTACCCTGCAACAATGAAAATAAAAAAACACAAAAGACTCCGATGATGGCTTGAAAACGTCTTCAACCTGTACATAAGCATTTAAGCCTATACTGAGAACAACAGAACCTTCCAGCTTGAGACTGTTAGTAAACATTTCTTTTTTCCAGTGTCAGCATTGCCATTAGGGACATTCCTTTCCACTTGCAAATAAATACTGATGTGCCCCACTCAAACCCTATTGTATACTCATTTCTCCCTTGCCAAACCTGTTCTCTCCTCGCCTGTTCTAAATTGAATGTATCAGCTCCTTCCATAAGTCTCGCATCTCATTCATTCCTCAACTTGCCTTTCCTGTTTTTCACCAACCAATCCTCTCGCTCGTGTCATGGCAAGTTTTTTTTTTTTTTCTTCTTAGAAGCAGCTACGGTTTTAAGGAACTGTTTCTTTAGAAAGCTTTTTTCTTCCTCTGACAAGCAGGAAGCAGTGGGTCATATATACCATAGGCAGGTTGTGTTATTGGCATTTGGATGAAAATAAGGATCACTCTCTTACTGCGCTGCCCACAACAAGGGAGCAACTTTTAAACCATGGCCACACTTGGTGAGTACATTTTCTTCATAGTCATAATATACATATATATATATATATTTCAGAATAATTAACCAGCTGGGGTGGTGAAGGCTTATATACAGGATAATGTTTGCTGAATTCTAATTCAAGACTGCAATACAACTTTTACAAAAGAACAAACCTATGAGATCTTTCTTTTGTAGTCTGTGGAACGTCTCTGTATAATGTCAGAATGACATGTGGGCACTGGGGTTTGTAGATCCTGAATGTCAGCTGGGAATTTCATAGAGAGAAAAAAAAAGCATTTAAAGCAAGTTATCTCTGCATAATGAAATAATCATGTAATAATGCAAGGGTAGTCTTTATTGCTGGTCCCATGTTTGGTGAACGTGAATCACATACTTGTATGGTTCAAAAAGTAGCTGCACTCCCTTATCATTATAGTATTTTCTTTGTGAAAATGATTTATTTATATAGTTACTTGTGATGGAATTAATTGCTAAATGCTGCAGGGGCACAGGGCTGTGTAAAACAAAATAATCTTCTTATATGGACTCATCCCCTCACCACTTAAGCTGGCCATAGACGCAAAGATCGCCAAACGAACGGATCTTTCCCCAATATGCCACTAACTGACAGGACTATATTGGGGTAATCAGAACGTTTGGCCCAATGGATTACAACTAGTGCAATCGATCGGAAAGGTCGGATTTTCTTCCGACCGACCCGTTGGAGCCACCATGCATGGGCAGATAAGCTGTCAAATTGGTCTAAACAACCGATATCGGCAGCTTTATCTGCCCGTGTATGGCCACCTTTACCTGTAGCTCAGTGTGTATATGTGGTTAATCATTATCACAAAACATATGTTTGTCATCTGGAAGTTTTCTGTTGCGTTAGTTAGTTAGATAATGTCTGAGAAATTTGGAGCTTTACATAAAATAGGGATATGCCAAAATCTAAGAATGCTATGCAATGATTGGCCAATATAATTGGTCTTTTTCTGTTGCAAGTAAGCAGGTTTAGATTGGCTCACCGAGATAATGGCAAATATCCTGGTCAACCGCTTTCCTAGTGGCCTTTCTTTCTACCTGTCTCCTACACAGATGCACAGATAGATGAGGGGGTGCCTCAACCTTTGGTGGGCAAAAGAGATGATAAAACATAAAGAAAGACAACCACAGTGTGACATTTGGGAGTGAAGGGGGCTTAAAAAAAAGGGAGAGTAAAGTTAAGTACATGAAAAAGGTGGAGGGTAAGAGAATGGATAGCATAACGGCAATGTGGTGTAAGCCAGCTACTGTGGGTCCTAATGTTTGAGTCATTTTTACTATAATATCTAAATTTTTACTGGGAAAAAAACAAAACATTTTTGAGACATACCCCAAGGATGGAAAAAGTTAAAATCTGAAAATCCGGCATCTCAGACCTGGCCAGATGAAATTTCTGTGGTCTGCGCTGGGATCCGACTATTTCAGACTTTTATGGCCAAAACCCAAACAATTTTGGGAAATAGCCTGAAAAAAAATGATATAATTCAGGGAAAAATTTAGTTTGTCCCCTTTCCAATTGAATATATATATATATATAATAATAATAATAATAAGATTAAATTGGGGATTCTAGTTTGGTTGCACTTTTTTGATAAATAGCCCCCTATAAATTTGTATAGAACTTTTATTAACCCTTAAAGGAGAACTAAACCCTAAAGGCAGGGGCACATGGGCAGATTTAGAGAGATTTAGTCGTCTGTCGATTAATCGTCTTTTCTTCTGGGCAACAATCTCCCTGAATTGCCAAAAAATCGCCTGTGGCGATGCACTCGCGGCACTTCGATTTCCGAAGTTACCTCACGAGGAAACCTAGGGTGACTTTGGAAATCGAAGCGCCACGAGTGCTATTGTGCTAGCGTTTTCTCATTAAAGCAAGCGGAAGGTAGTTCGGGGAGATTTTTGCCCAGAAGAAGAGGCGATTAGTTGCCAGGCGACTAAATCTCCCCAAATCTGCATGTGTGCATCACTATAATAGAAATGATCCAGGCCTTCACAGTTGTTACACAGAGTTGCTCACAATCCTGAAAGATGTTTATGTTGATCTCTGCAGAGAGTGCCAGAATTTCAATCTGACGCTCCATACAGACAGCAACAACACCAGAATACTAAAGTCCTTTTAAATGAGCACTAAGGTGTGTTCTCTTGCACTTGCATCTAGGGTTCCACCTTTTCTTGAAAAAAATACTGGCCTTCCTATATATATATATTTTTTTCTATTAATAACATTGGGATCAACCATCAAAAATACCGGCCAGGCCAGTAAAATACCGGCCAGGTGGCAACCCTAATTGCATCCCCCGGGTTGTAAAGATTCCTTATAATCGTTAGCATTTCTAGCCTACTTTAGTTCTCCTTAAATGTGTATTTCTGTTTCAAGTGTTAATCTTTAGAAGAAGCAATGCTACTGACCAATGTGCCATTTGTTAATCCTAAATAGAAAATTGCCATTTTATAAAATAAGGGACGCCCCCTGGGATCCTAAACTTCACGGTGCACACAAACAAACCATACATGTTAGGTCACATGAGCCAATTAACAGACAGAGTTGTGTCTTTTGCTTCCTCACTTCTTCCTGTTACAGTTAGAGTTGTAGTATTTCTGGTCAGGTGATCTCTGAGGCAGCACACAGATGATCATGAAATGGTGGTTCAAGGCAAGAGATGTAAAAGGGCAATATTTGCTTAAATATACATTCACGTGTGGCAAGTATTTTGGGGGACCTGAATTTCCTTCTTGTACTGATTAATTTCACCATAATGTTTGCTAATGTGATAAAGCTGGCACTACAGTATATAATTAGCAGATAATAAATATCTATGCAGGTTTCATGCAATTCCAGATTGCATTTAGCCCTGTGGCAAGAGAGCTGACATTTTGCTTATGTTGCAAAAAATGTTCTTTGAAGAGTGGCTGGCTAGTGCCAAACCAGTGCTAAGTTATAAATGTCACTGCATTGGAGGTAAAGGGGTGGAAATGCAGAATCACGAATTATGGTGCTTTGTCTAAACACATGAATAACTGTCCCTTGTGAATGTAGATAACTTTTAACATTTTCTAATATCATCATTAAAATAAGAAGGGGGTTATGGGCCACATTTACCATTGGTCGAATTCGAATGAAAATCCTTCGATTTCGAATATGAAATTCGAAGGATTTTACCGCAATTCGATTGAACAGTGAAATCGGTCAAACGATCAAATTAGAAATATTCGATCAATCGATAAATCGTTTTAATCAAACATTTTTAACAATCGATCGGATATTTCGATCAAAAATAATTAACCCCAATTCGGTCGTTTTGATCTGGCGAAGTAGGCAGTTGAATAAAAATTTAAAGGGGAATTAATTAGTACTTCGACAGTCCAATAGTCGAATATTCAAATGAAATTTTATTGGAATCATTCGATACGATCACCCGATTCACCGGTCGAAGTGGTCTTCAAAAACATTCGAAAATTCGAATTTGAATCTTTTTGAAAATTCGATCTAACTTCAAATCCTTCATATGAATTTTAGTAAATCTGCCCCTATGTGTGAACTTAGGCGACAGTTGTATAGCAACCACCTGTTTCGACCCTGATTTTCAGTATGACTATATTTTTAACATGTATGAATTTTTCAGCTGGAGAATCCTGCATTATTCCCAGTGAAACATTTATTTTTGTGTCTGAAAAGCATTTAAATGTAAATAACTTAATGCAGTTCCATAGCAATTGAAAAAGTCCCTGATAATGTACAAACATCACATAACATTTGAATTTCCTTAAATTCTGGGATTCTGTCATGATTTTCATGATGTAGTTTTTATTTCTAAATTACACTGTTTACACTGCAAATAATTCACTTTACAATATAACATTTCATTCCTGAACCAGCAAGTATTTTTTAGTTGTAATATTGGTGTGTAGGCAGCCATCTTAGATCATTTTGCCTGGTCATGTGCTTTCTGAAAGAGCCAGCACTTTAGGATGGAACTGCTTTCTGACAGGCTGTTATTTCTCATACTCAATGTAACTGAATGTGTCTCAGTGGGACCTGGATTTTACTATTGAGTGCTGGACTTATATCTACCAGGCAGCTGTTATCTTGTGTTAAGGAGCTGTTATCTGGTTACCTTCCCATTGTTCTGCTGTTAGGCTGCTGGGGGAGAAAGGGAGGGGGTGGCATCACTCCAACTTGCAGTACAGCAGTAAAGAGTGACTGAAGTTTATAAGAGCACAAGTCACATGACTGGGGGCAGCTGGGAAACTAACAATATATTTGATTTTTTTAAATTCACTTCGATTGGCCGAATTTAAAATAACTCCATTAAACTTCAACCCTTGATAAATCTGCCCTTACAGTGTAGTACATAAATAATATATTTTTCACCATTCTGGACCTTTTCAGCAGAACAAGAGCACACTGACTTGCAAAACTAATTTATCAAACACAAAAATATCCACTAATTTGGAGAGGTCACACCTGGCCAACAACTGGATCATCATAGGGACCAATGCAGGCCGATTGATCAAAATACCGATGTAGTCTTTGTACACAATTTTTTACTTTCCAGATCCAAATGTCAGCAAATTTGTTGGACTGCCTCATTGGATGAGAAATGCACCAACGCACTGATGTGGCCATTGTCTAGTGGGTTTTAAAACCTGCCCAATATATTCATAGGGCAACTGTCAGGAGGCCTCTGTACAAGGGCCAATGCCTTTCTGGCTAAGTCTAGAGGGACAACTTTAATACACTTTTATATGGTCAGCTTTACCCATTTTTTCTCACAACAGATACTATTGATGAGTTGCAAGATAAAAAAAATGTTAATTGTAATGTCCTCAATTCCTGGAGCAGTTACAAGAGCTTCCTTGTAATAACTACAATATGGAGATTATAGTCAGTATGTGGCAATTTATAGTGTAGGACTTAGGGCACTGTTGAGACAATGAATGAGTCAACAATATGATGCAGATGAGTCATAGGCATCACAAATATTTTCAAATACCAAAAAGGGGGTTGTGGGTGCACTCCTAAGGCTAAGTTAAAATAAATAAGTATAATGGAAGTGCTACTGACTTGGTCAATTAATCAATCAGTTTATATGCAAGTGCATGTATTTACAAAAACAGGGATTTTAGTTACAGTTATGATGATAAAGCCACCATACTACGTCAAGGTAAACCCCATACGGTGGTCCCTAACTTGTTAACTCTGGTCATAGTATAAAAGGTCTTGTACCTCTCTACATAGTAACATTGGAATAAATGTCTCCTGAACCTTGGTTTCAGAGTGAGGGCTAAATCCTCCCCCACCACTAGCTAGCGGCTTTTACAAGAGAGAGATTGCCCAAACCAACAACCATTTTTTTAAAGAAACAATAAAATGACGGAAAATAGTGAAGGCTAAGTAAAGTTACGTGTAAAGGTACACACTTGAAAAAATGTCTATATTTATGTGCGAGTGTAAATGTGAGTAAAGATTAGAGTATAGGTGTGAGGAATAGTAATGGGCAAATCTGGGGCTTTTCGCTTCAATGAATTCTTTGCGAAATTCTAGAGAAATTTGCGATATGGCAACAAATTAATGAAACGCCGCATCTTGTTGTGGACGTGGGCGTCCGTTTTTGGACGCGGGTGTCCGTGTTTGGATGCTGGCGCACATTGCCGGCATTGAAAAAACGGAAACCGGTGTCTAAAAATGGACGCATACGTCCACAACGAGACGCTGGCGAATTTTCGCAAAGCAAAAGTTTCCTGGTGTTTCAAGAATTTCACAGGCAATTCACCCATCACTAGTGCAGAAATATAAGTAAAAAAAGGGAAGCTAAATAAAAATGTGATAAGTGTACATAGGTGTAAAAAGTGTTACCTAGTAATAGGCACAGCAGATATTGCAGTTAAAATCAGGGGGAGGGGTATGAAGGTGCTACAAACCACATGAAGCTCAGCCACAGCTTCCGGCTACATTTTAAATACAAAAAAAGGGGGTTGTGGGTGCACTCCTAAGGCTTGGTTAAAATAAATAAGTATAATGGAAGTGCACTGATTAATTGGCCAAGACAGAAGCACTTTTATTATACTGTACATATTTATTTTAACTTAGCCTTAGTGCACACACACCCTTTCTTTTGTCACCTACCTTTTTCATATATATATATATATATTTTTTTTTTTATTTTTATTTATAATGGTGGTGCTTCCCATGACAGCTGAACACTCCATGATGACTATGATCTCAAAATGTAGAAAAAAAAGTACTGAGCCTTTTATTTTAGCTACACATGTGACAGAACAGTGTTTTGTGGGATTGCTCCTGCTTCCTGAAGGGCATGTGCAGGGCACAGTTTGCTTACGCCTGTGGTTCTGTGTCTAACACTCTGCTCACTGCTAGTAAAAAAAACAGGCACACAAATGCAATAAGCAGAAAAGATAATGTCAGTTTTAAGAAGGGTGGTAACAAAGGAAGAGATAAAGAGACAAGGAGAATAACTTGTAGGCTGATGGCTCATTGTCATATGTTTTATATCTTATGCCAAGTCTGCCATTACCCGTATACTCCATCTATTCACGACAGAGTCCAGCTTCTGCCAGCCTATGTGATGATCTCAGATATTCTATATTCGGAGTGGTTTTGTACATATTAGTTCTCATTTACTACTTTCAACACAATTGGAATGAGCTAGGTGCAAAAAGAAAACAAATGATAATATTCATTGCCCACTTTACTGTGTTTTGTCCCCTAATTCCAGTTAAAGTTGCTGGTGCCAACATGTACACACGTGAGTTTCAATCACATGTTGATGGCTTCAGTGCATGTGTGTGTGCATGTGTGAATACAGTGTAAAAATAAAGAAGCGTGTACAGACATAAGTAAATTGCATTTATGTGTGTGCAGTTTTGCAGTTAAATGCATTACATTAGTCACAAAATAACTGCTATGTGTAGTTTATCCAGTTTAGTCTTCAAAGTAAAAGCAAAAAGACATTTCCAAATATGCTTGAGACTTACGTGGTTGTTTATCAAACTCTGAAAAATGTCTTAATATTTTTTAAAACCACTCCAACCAAATTTCCACTGGTTTTTTAAAGGGATCCTGTCATGGGAAAACATGTTTTTTTCAAAGCGCATCAGTTAATAGTGCTGCTCCAGCAGACTTACGCACCAAAATCCATTTCTCAAAAGAGAAAACAGATTTTTTTTTTTTATATTCAGTTTTGAAATCTG
>CM044434.1:68308212-68320460 GCA_024363595.1 Xenopus borealis | reverse complement strand
TTTGCTATAAATGTTGCTATATTATCTGTATCTAATTATGTTCCATCTAATAATGGTAACAATTCCGTTTAAGCTGTTGCAATGTGTCATGCTTTGAGTCTAACACAGTGTTACTGCCACCCCAGCATTTATTATACTATTATACGTTTCATTAGTTTATTAGTTGCTGTTTTTTAGATATACTGTAGCAAAGAGATTTCAGTAAAGGATGGTGCATAATATAATTCTACTGGTGTATGATAATGACACTGATGAAGTGTTACAGCTGTTGTTTTCCGACAGTCACTAGTTATAAGACATGATCTGAATTAGTATTGGCACTTTGAAAAAGGCTGAGAAAGGCTTCTGATGGAGCCAAAACGTTAGTCCTTTATACAAATAAACTTACTTTACATTTTTAAGCCCTGTGAGTACTGATCCTTTTGGAATGGATGTAAATGATTTACTGATTTACTGACTGAGGCATATGAACATTGTATATGTGAGAGTGCTGGCCTTACTGGTGGTGTGTGTATATATATATATATATATATATATATATATATATCATTACATGAAGTGAGAACAGTGGACATTGTAATCTGGTACAATATTGGCACTGAGTTTATTTTTGGATGCATAAATTACTACTGTATATGCTTTGCAAGCAATGTTACGTCTCTAAATTATACTCATAAGTATCAGTAAACTATGTTAGTTACTCTTGGCATAAAGGAAATCTGGGTATGTTTGTCAATGAAAGCAAAATAGTTCATATAAAACATATGATACAAAATGTTGAATGAATGGCTCTGAATAGTAGATCCCTACCATATAATTTTTTTCATTTAGATTGAAGATGGCTGGTGGTTAGGCAAGAAAGGAGATGTGGTTGGTGCATTTCCGTCTAACTTTGTGAAAGAAACCCTAGAGCCTCCTTCTGGTAAGAGCAGTGTTATAAAGAGTCCAATTTGTTGCCTTTCTGTTTGTATCTGATGCAAGATGTAAGGCATTTGCTTGCGGACACCAAAGGTAAAAAGAAATGTAATACACAGCAACCATTTTTCATTGTGAAATGTTTTTTTCTTGTTTGTAGATAAAATACCAGACTTTTCAAAAAATGCCAAAATGAGGCCAGCCGTGATAGACATTAACTTCTCAACCAAAGAAGATAAGAAGGTGAGAAATAGGAACATAGGAAATACAGAATTCAGATAAATAGAAAAGAGAATATGTTCTATGCTGTAGTGTAGTACAATGTTTGGCAACAAGCAAGATTTCAGAGGCCTTACATATTACCAGTAAAAACGCAATACATATCATATCAGTGATAGCACCAACAATGCATTTTTAATAACAGAAACAGACAATGTCTGGACAGACAAGGTACAAGATCCAGGGCAATTGGATTTAGCAAGGGTGATCTCAAGCTGAAAAGCAATGGTAAAATTTAAACTGGAAGTCAATAGACAAGCACCCAAAATCAGCCAGAGCAGAGAGTCCGTGCTATGATGATCAAGCATTTATTGACATGTCTCTCCCAGAAAATGTGTGTAGGTGAAACAAGGCCTTACAGCACTCACACTGACTACCATATCCTAGCACATTATTATTATATGCGAGGGTAGGGTAATACCGTTTATATCAGGGAGATGAACGACAACAGGAACATTCTCTTAATCCTGCACATGGAAACGCATCATTCTGCAGGGCTTGCTGCTGCTCACTGCAGGCGAGGGTCGGACTTGGCCAACAGAAATCCGGGAAAAAAACAGGTGGGCCCATCCCTCATGGGCCCCCACCAGCCCAGACCTGCACCCCCATATAAAATGAGCTGTTGTGCCTCAGTGCGATGGGTGCAACAGGGGTGGGAGGCTCCAGTCTGACCCTGCTGCAGGCTGTACTTACTGAAGACATTAGTTTGCATTGGTAAACCAACAGTTATCGATAAATTTGTAAAACTAAGAATTACTACCTGAAAGACAACAGGAACATTCTCTTATCCTGGACACAGGAACTGGTGCATCATGTACAAGTTACTACCTAAGCTGTGCACATTAGTTCAGTCTTACAGGAAACTAATGAAAGTGGTTAACTGTTCTATTGGATACATTTTATTAGTTCTTGTACCTTTTACAATTAATTGCTATTGTCATGTTACAGTCCAAGCAAGATGATAAACCAGAACCGGAGAACCAAACCAAAGGTAACTTTTCTGGGTGGGACTGGCAAACAGCTAAAAATATAAAATGTTTTTCAATTATTGTGGAAGTTAAATTGTAGGTATCTATATTAAAGGCATTCTTAATCTTACATATATACTTATTAGGCTTTAAAGAACACTGTAAACTAAAGCAATCCATTTAAAACTAAATTACACCTTTTAGCAGGAGATCATATCTAAACTACTCCTCAGGTATCAATGGGTCCCTAGGGACCACTTCCCAAATGGCTTTCATTATCATGGACACATACTGCTGGTTACCATTGATAGCTATAGAAGTAAGTGTTTAAACCCAATTCTGCATATTGAATCATTAAGGGCAAGGCCAGACGGGGAGATTCGGGGGAGATCTGTCGCCTGGTGACTTTTCGCCCAAATCTCCCGAATAGCTAGTTAGCGCTGTGCACTCGCTAGGCGTAAAGGCGCTGTGCACTCGCCAGGCAATTTTGAGCGACTTTTAAAATCGCGCCGCTGCGTGTGAACAAGTGCAGGCGACTTTATGCCTAGCGAGTGCGCAGTGCTGACTAGCTATTCGGGGAGATTCAGGGGAGATTCGTCTTGGCGAGAAGACGCCAGGCGACAAATCTCACCCGAATCTCCCCGTCTGGCCTTGCCCTAAAAGTAAGTGCAAAACGTCATTGAAGCTTATGAGTCACATATAAAACCCCTCTGAAATAAAAACAAGGCATTTTATGTGAATAACACAATGTAATAGAACTCTATCTTCTCCCCTACTCTACTTGCATTTACTGTCCCCTGTAAGTAGTAATAATATATGATTAAACTTGCTCCCATGGAACAACACACATGGGAGGGGGCATACAGTAGGAAACACAAATATATCTTAGATTCCCTTAGCTTAGAACATCTATGGCTGCACTGCAATTTCCCTCACTTTGGCTCAAACTTAGGAATTCTAAATAAAGCTATATATTGCAGTATATGTTGCATAAACCCATACTCACAGATTACTGAAAATGGATTGTGTTTCCATACTGATACCATTCTCTTTCTTGCAGTAGACTCTTCAGTTCCTCATGCCAAAGAGTTTTGTAGGGTCATGTTTGACTATAAACCTGTAATGCCTGATGAACTTGCATTAAAAAAGGGTGACGTGATACAGCTTATCAGCAAGGTATGACTGGGATAGTGATCACCAATAATATATCATTTAAGATGAATTAGCAATGACTTGTTATAGACTTGTAGGGGAATGTAATATAAGTCGGTAATGCAAAAAACAATTCACAATGCGAAACGTTAAGCCTTTGTGCAAACAAATTCTGCTTTGCGCAAATGCAATATACCTTTTGCGAACCCGGAAACTGTTTAGCGACCGCTTCCGCCAGCGAAAGGCCGTTTGCGAATTTTCTAGTTTGCGCTAATGTGCTGTCAATGTAATAAAACTTCTTACTGAAAAAGTCGCAATGTTTGCTCCAAAAGATTACGACAGCAACAAGCACTTCTTAAGAGGGCGCAATTACAATTCGCACTGCGCAATAACGATTCACAATGCAATAACCGTTTAAGGAACAATATTGCATTGCGAGATTTTTACTCTTATTGGTGCCCAATGTTTTTCTCTTAGCGACTTTAGTTACATTCCCCCCATAGAATCTTTTTTAAATACATATTTGCATATATTAATATTAACAGGGGCTGTCAGGCTTATTCTATTTATCTCTTCACTTAAGAGCTAGGGACCACACTTTATAGTAATAATGCTTTGCAACTATTAAACAAGTACTGAAGCCTACCTAAAGTAGTAGGCTAGAAATGTTGTACATTATGTTTTGGGCTTTTGTACCAGCCCAAGGCAACCACAGCCCTTTAGCAGTAAAGATCTGTGTCTCCCCAGTAGCTCCCCATCTTCTTTTCTACTGATTCAATGCACATACTCTGTGCTGCTGTCACTTACTGAGCTTTGGCACTGACGCACAATATACTGTCTATACAAAATAGAAATGTCACAATATAAGGCTGATTAATACTTAATACAGATAATTACTACATGTCAGCTCAGAAACGAGTGCAATTAGCATCAGAATTTAATAATCAGCCCTGTAGCATCAGCTTATATTACAGGCAAACCTCATTTTCTGCTGGATAATTTGTGACGACCCCTAAGCTTAGCTTCTCAACAGCTGCTCAGAGCCCACTGAGCATGTGAGTGTCCAGACACTTTCCAAGATGGGACCCCTTGTGACAATTTTGAAGTCCTGGATCATTGCTGCTATTGACAAGCTGAAACTTTAGACTGGTAAAATAAGTTCAGTATATAAAATATGGCATTTTAACCATATTCATATTTAGGGGTTAGTAACTAATAAAATAACTAAAAAATACAATTTTTTTATTGAAAGAACAGGCAGAAGGTATTCTCAGCATCAGGTCTATTTATCTTGTTCATGTTGGTAAGATTTATTGTTTTATCTTATAGGAGACAGGAGATGAAGGTTGGTGGCGAGGAGAACATAATGGGAAATCTGGGCTGTTTCCAGACAACTTTGTCATACTAATTCCCCCAGATATGAAAATTGTGAGTGTGTGATGAAGATGCTGCCTATGGGCATTGTAGTTCATCTATGTATTGTTTTGTTAACCGCAAACTATGGTTCCCCTTCATCTGAACTAAGTCAAAATCAAGAGAATGTAGACGTATAGATGAAATTCTGATCTGTATTTTAGCCAGATTTGTCTGTAATGTCACTTTTGAGTTACTAAGGGGCAGATTTACTAAGGGTCGAATTTCCAATGAAAAAAAAATTCGAAATTCGACCACGGAATAGTGGGGAATAAAAAAAATTCAAATTTGAATATTGAATTCGATTTTTTTTAGCGAAATTCAATCGATCGAACGATCGAATAGGGAAAATTTTTAGCGATTGATTGAATTTTTCAAATTCGATCTTAGGGAATGATCCCCATTTTGGTAGGTGATTGAATTTAAATTTAAAGGGGAAGTATTCGACCATCGAATTTTCGAATATTCGAATAAAATTAAATTTGAATATTCGAATCATTCGATTTTGAATATTCGATGGACGAATTTGGTCGAATTTGCCTAATTTGCATATTCGAAATTCGAATCTTTTTGAAAATTCGATTAAAATCTCTCATGTGAATATATGTGAATTTTGTAAATCTGCCCCTAAATATCCAGCTGCCATACTTTCCTGTTACACTATGTTTACGGTATGGTATAGATACATTCTCCAAGACAAAGGAATGTAGCAGAGCCAACATGTTTTATGGGCAGCGTGCTTGCCATTTAATAAAACATTTTACACAAATCATTTATTACAATGGTATTACTTTATTAATAATACAGGTATGGGACCTGTTAACCAGAATGCTCTGGACTTGGGGCTTTCCGGATAATGGATCTTTACATACAGTAATTTGGATCTTCATACCTTTAATTCTACTAGAAAATCATGTAAACATTAAACTCAATGGTTCTACTTCCAAATTATATCTTAGTGATAAAACAGGTGTTGTTTTATTACTACAGTGAAAAAGGAAACCTTTTTTTAAAATTTGGATAAAATGGATGCTATGGGAGCCCTACTGTAATTCAGAGCTTTCCAGATATGTATCCCATATTATATAATATCATTAATAATAATAATAATAATAATGATAATAATGATGATGATTATTACAGTCTGTGTCCTCAGGTAGTGGTCTGCAGATTCACAACATACTGTAGCTGCATGTGCTCTATTGTGAGTCCTCCATAAGTTGTCACTTATGAACACAATGCTATGTAGCAGGCTCATTCACAAGAGAACTGACCCCCCTGTATATTATGTGTACAGAATGTGCAGAAAGGGTCGCTATTTTTTTATATTATTGTGTATTGCCCCAAAGTCAGATTTGTATCATGCATGTTAATAAACAAACAAATCTGGCAGCAATGGAAGTAACAAGGTTGTTGTTGTTCTTATTATAATTTGCAGAAAACCAACAAACTTCCAGCTCGAGCTTCAACTATAAAGGGATCAGGTAGGGATCCATGTTTTGACAACAAACACAGCCTTCTTACTGTGTAAAATTACAAATGTAATCTACTGTATAATGGCTGCAAGGATCTGATCAATCCTGTCCTAAGAAATTAAGTTTATTCTTTTTTTCCCCCCATAATGTGTTTATTTTTATTTTAATAGAGAATCATTCAAAGGTCAATGGGAGTGTTTTCACTGCCCTGAGTTGTGCACACTACAAATTAAGCAACACAACTCACAAAAGATGTCCTGTAATTTATACCTAGATTAAAGACAAGTCCAGGGTTCCTTTGCACAGCGCTACAAAATATGTTGGTGCTATATAAATGCATGTTTAATAATAATAATAATAATAATAATAATAATAACAATAATATTTCTATGCATTGCATTTTGAACAGTGTACCTCACTCACAGGGTCCAAAACTTTAAGGCCTGGGTCTGTGAGAGCTAGGGTTGCCACATCTTCTTGAAAAAAAAAAATACCGGCCTTCCTATATATTTATCTTTTTTTCCTATTAATAACATTGGGATCAACCATCAAAAATACCAGCCAGGTGGCAACCCTAGTGACAGCAAGTCTTATTACTGCAACGTTCACTTTCAATAGAATAGAGAGGCGAGCACACCAAACATTAAACAGGAAATTACATCCCTCCCATCAAAATCTTTTATTGTAAGTTAGAATTTGCAGACAGTTTGTGGCATACACAATATTTTGGTGGTTCCCACCTCCCTTCTACAGGTACAGATCTGCAACTGCAGCAGTCACAAGTCAGTGAATGTCAGGGCTGGCCCATACCGGCTGGACACATTAGGCAACCCCGCTCTCCACACCTGCCCCCTAGTGTGAGCGCATAAACTCACAACAACCCAATGTCAATGGGGCTGCTGTAAGCTTTCACAGAGCAGTTCTCAAATTTCATTTGTCTGGGGCTGTTTTGATCTTATGTACTTGATATGCCAGGGCCTATTTTGAATCTCAGTCCAAATATGTTTCCTTCCCAGCAGAGAGCAGCTTCAGGAGATCTAGTGACCATCTAATGTTTAAAACATTTGCCTTATGCTGACTGCATCCCCCCTGTAGACAACACAAGGGTTGCCTGGGCACACTTAGAAAGTAAGCCCTATTTGCAACAAGTCAGTTCACCGTATTTGACCTATGCATCTGTTATGTATGGCCATCATTTTTAAAGATCAGAATTTGCTTAAAATTTAATTGAGATGGCCTTCTCATAATTCTGAGCTTTTTTGAAATGCCTATTTTGAATCTCAGTCCAAATATGTTTCATTCCCAGCAGAGAACAGCTTCATGAGAGGAGGCAGTAACCAGAGGGCCAATTTAAAATTTCAAACATATGTCTTATGCTGGAAATGGTTCTCTTTCCTCCAACTAACACCAGTAACATCCCTGAAGTATCCATCATAGTTAATAATTCCATAATCACCCCGTCTCCCCAGGCCCGGTGCCTTGGGGTTATCCTAGATTCTGCCCTGACATTCAATCCTCATATCTAGTCACTTTTTAAATCATGTCACTTCCACCTAAGGAACATATCCAAGAATAAATATCATTTATTGCTCTCTCGTCATATCACATCTAGACTATTGTAACTCTCTTTTAATTGGCCTTCCCCACCAGAGACTGTCACCTCTCCAGTCAATAATGAACACTGCTGCGAGGCTCAAACACCTCATCCACCGCTCTTCCTCTGCCATGCCATTCTTCCATTCCCTCCACTGGCTTCCACTACCCTTCAGAATTAAATTCAAATTAATGACCCTGACATTCAAAGCACTTCATAACTCTGCCCCTCCCTACATCTCTGAACTAATCTCCATATACTCACCCAACCGCTTACTATGCTCCTCTACTGACCTGCTACACAACTCTTCTCTGATTACCTCTTCAGATGCTTGCATTCAAGACTTTGCAAGAACAGCACCCCTCCTCTGGACCACCTCTCCCACAGTCTGTCTGACTTTCTCCCAACCTTTCTGCTTTCAAGAATCTCTTAAAACGCACTTCTTTCGAGAAGCCTACCCTCACTCTTAACTACTAAATGCAACACTACATACAGTACCGCATTTCTCACCCACTTAATTTGATCTTGCCCATTCCCACATCTTATGTAAAATTCCCTTACCTTTAGATTGTAAGCTCTTTCTGTATACGGCCTTCCTCACCTTTTTATCGGCATTGATTGTGATTGTATGTAACTCCATATGTATGTAATTCACGTGATTTAGTATAAACAGTTTAGTATAAACACATTTACTTTAAAGCGCTACGCAATATGTTGGCGCTATAGAAATACATTTTATTAATAATAATGCTGACTGCATCCCACCCCTGCAGACAACACAAGGGCATTCAATGGGTGATGAACTCTGCGCATCTTATTTTGAAGAGCAGCACCGTGTAAGATGTGAACCCATGTGTTCACCAACGTAATGAAAGGATTAATAAAGAATGTTTATAGAGAATATCCTGTAAATATAAGAAAGACACTCTATGGTGTAGTATGGTTTTACTGCATACAGTAAATTTCTGTCGTGAACTACTCACTACTCTTTTAGCGAGTGCTCATCAGTGCCTTCCGCAGTTAATTGGTATCCCGTGTCATTAACCAAATAGTATCATCTGCGGTAGAAAACTTGCATGGAGTAGTATAGCCGGAGCTTAGGTAAAATGCCCTGCGGGCCGTGATTTTACTGTTTGATCCCCGCCACGCACACTCCCGTCTTGAGGGAAGCCTGCAGACACTGGGACTAGCGGGGACACGCTTTTAGGAGGCGGAAACCAGGAGGGAACAATTCGCTTGCGGACGTGTCGCATATACTGCTCATAAGTCTGGTAAGTAAAATCACGGCCCGCAGGGAATTTTACCTAAGCTCCGGCTATACTACTCCATGCAAGTTTTCTACCGCAGTTGATACTATTTGGTTAATGACATGGGATACCAATTAACTGCGGAAGGCACTCGCTAAAAGAGACCCATATGTGAGTAGTTCACGACAGAAATTTACTGTATGCAGTAAAAACATACTACACCATAGAGTGTCTTTCTTATATTTACAGGATATTCTCTATAAACATATTCTTTATTAATCCTTTCAACACAAGGGCATACTTGGAATAAAGTAAGCTCTATAGCAGGATTGTGAAAGGTGTCCAGGTTAGGCTACCAGAAATCCACAAAGGAGAAAAACATGTCCATATAACTAACTATTGTAGCGTTGATAAGCAAACTAATGGTTTGGGGCAATTGTTTGTCTTAAACAGGTCAACATATTACCCTGCTCCCCTGCTAATAATTTGCTTTAATATATATGAAACTATCTAGCATCTAGCTGTATTGCATGTGCTGACAGCTGCATGTCTGCACTCTGTTTAATGCCTTCTATAAGGCATTTGCGTGTTCTGAATGACTCACAAGCTAGTGGCATACCAGGATATGGCCATTTGCCACACACCTCACACCCCTACTGTATGCAGAAATGCTAAACCCAGGCAGCACCAACTGCAGAGAGATTAAATTGTTTTTACTTCATTCTGGGAGTCCCTAAGCACTAACAGAAAACTACACTGGTGCAAAGTAGCTCTTTTGCACATTTCACCTTTCCACCTTTTTTGTAAAGAGACTAATGGTTTTCTCTGTCGGGTTTTTGCACTGGCAGCTATTTTCTGAACCACACAGGAAGAGAGGCTGTTTAACCTGTGTAGTGATACTGAGAACAAACTAATTGCACTCACCCTCAAGCCTATCGAAAAGATTGCAGCTTAGCACGTGTAAGGCTTCTGACTACAGCAGCAGGAAACACAGCACACTTTCCTTCTACACTTTTTTTCATCATGATGTATTAGGTACATACACATATGCAAGGGGCATCTTGCTTATACCTTTCCCCCAGAGATACCAACAAGATCCTTTTTCTCCTGAATTTGTACTTGAAAGATATCCCTGATGGATTTTTGATCATAAAATCAAAAAGAAGGTATTCTTTTGCTGAGAAAAGACCATGGGAAGGCAGTGGGTATGATCCAATTGTAAGACTGGCACAAAAACTGGACTTCACTCCAAAATGTGATGCAAATAAAAAAGTTTATTCCGCAAGAAGGAACATCTCAAAAGGTGGCCTAACGTGTTTCGTGCCTTGTGGGCACTTAATCATAGGCTTACACTTACAATACTGGATACATCCCCTTTCCCCATTGTTACCCCATTAATTTGTGTATAAGGCAGTTAGTAAACTACAAATGGCCAGAAAGTGGGTGCTGCTAATAATACAATTTCCTTTTCGGATATTGATTTGAATACTTCTTGCAAGTGGCTCCTAGAAGAATTCACATCATTTAGAATTTTTTCCGTATTCTATTTTTTACTGCAGTGACTAAATCAGACCTACATATCATGGAAAAAAAGCCCCAAGAAGTTAACAAGTCTGCTGCAGAAGTCAAAAAGCATGAACCCACAGCAACCAAGGGCCAGAAAGGTAAGAATAAATATCTGTCGCTACTTTAGACTTAAGCTGGCCATACGTTGGCTGAATTAAGCTGCTACCTCTGCCCCTTTAAATCAAGACAACAGTTTATAGGTCCATGTATTCTGGTTTTTAGATGGTGTGCTAGATATCTGTCGAGCACTTTTGAAAATTCTAAAGTATAATGATTGCATCTTTATGTTGATTCTATCATCATTTGATGGGTCTGCAAAAACCCGTATTTGCAAGTCTTTGGCCAAGGGGTCAAACAATCGGTTCAGCCAATTTATTCACCGTATTGGACCTCTGGATCTGTTAATGTATGGCCATCATTTCTAAAAATCTGAATTATTTGCTTAAAATTGAATCTTTGAGAGATGGCCTTCCCATAATTCTGAGTTTTCTTGATAATGGGTTTCCAGAAAAAGTTGCCATACATGTATTTCATAATTATACAAGGACTATACTTAAAAACTCACATAGTAATATTACATTTTTAATAATACTTTTGTAATAGAAAGCTTGATTTTGGCAATGTGCATATTTTGGAAAGCAAATGGGACTGGTGGGTTTTACTGTTTGTAGCTTTTTCAGTCCAGTGCAGCAGTTATAGTAAATTAGTCTGTTTGTGAAAACTCAAAGTTTAAGGGGTGTAACAGACAGCAGACCCACTGGCTGCCTACTGGGGTGATGCTATCCTATGTATTTCAATATTAGTGTGTTATGAAGTTGCAAAAGGAGATTGTTATCCCTACTATCCTTTTGCAACTTCTCCTGTTGTTGCACGCTGTGCCTGGCGCCAAGAGAGCAGCATTCTCTGAGGCACTTTTGCATTCCTTGGTGCTCTGTAATTTGCACCCTGGTGAGCAGTAAATGAGCCTTATTGACCCTTATGTGTAAATATGATCGATACTGATTATACGCTCAAACAGAGCAGGGACTGCTGTGAAAAATGTGAAAGTAAACTGCTCCATAAAATGTTTTCTTGCTTCATATATAGAGGATATTAATACAGGTATAGGATCCATTTTCCAGAAACCCATTATCCAGAAAGCTCCAAATTATGCAAAGGCCACCCCCCCCCCCCATAGACACCATTTTATCCAAATAATCCACATTTTTTTTTTTAATTCCTTTTTCTCTGTAATGACAAAATCAGTAGCTTGTACTTGATCCAAACTAAAATATAATAAATCCTTATTAGAAGTAAAACCAGCCTATTGGGTTTATTTAATGTTTACATAAATTTATATTAGACTTAATGGATCTTTCTGTAATTTGGATCTTCATACATTATCTGGAAAGCCCCAGGTCCCAAGCATTCTGGATAAACCTGTATTATGTTTTGTGTTAGTGGTGCACAGGCTGGCTCCATTCACGG
Source organism: Xenopus borealis (assembly GCA_024363595.1). Lineage (NCBI taxonomy): Eukaryota > Metazoa > Chordata > Amphibia > Anura > Pipidae > Xenopus > Xenopus borealis. Next base: position 68,308,384 of record CM044434.1, on the reverse strand, counting down.
GTGTCAGGGAGGTGGGTTGTGACCAACTCTTTATTTCCTTTGCAAGTTGGGATCCTCCTCACTGCCATGAACACTATCCCTCAAATTGCCCTGGTGAAATGCCAGTTAATTAACTTATAATACACAAAAGCCGTAAATATCTTGCAAATTATATCCTTATAAACGGTGAGTT
>CM044434.1:68294363-68306649 GCA_024363595.1 Xenopus borealis | reverse complement strand
GGAAGTTCGCGAACATGTTCGCGAACTTTTTTTCCGCGGTTCGCGCCATCCCTAGTAACCTACACATTGCTAGTGCACACATATTACTCACATTATGTTATTACACACATGCATTATTTTGCATGTACCAACTGGGTAGGAGAGCATTTCGGTGCGGGGGGCATGTCTAGGGTAGCACCAGAAATAAATCTGGTGCTGGGATTAATCACTGGTGCAAAGAGACATGCTGCATTTTCCATTCATTGACACAGGAAGCAATCCCAGTCCTAGAAATTAACTTGGAGATCCATTACTTGAATGAAAACACTTGCTGTCAGGCTTTGCACCATTCGGGGAGAATTAGTCGCCCATCGACAAATCGCTTCTTCCTCGGTTGACTAATCTCCCCAAAAGCCTTCCCACTGGCTAGGATCTAAAGCTCTGGCAAGATGGCACTCAGAGAGATTCATTTTCCAAAGTCGCCCGGAGTTACCTCACGAGAAAACTTCGGGCGACTTCGGAAAACAAAGCAGGAGATTAGGTGCCCGAAGAAGAAGCGATTTGCTGATGGGTGACTAAATCTCCCACGAATGTTACTGTGTGTCACCACCCTTACTCTACTAAAAAAAAAATGTAAACATTAAATAAACCAAATAGGATTGTTTCACCTTTAATAAGGATTAATTACTGTAAATCTTGGTTGGTATCAAGTACAATGTACTGTTTTATTAAAAGGGAAATCATTTTTAATTATTTGACTAAAATGAAGTCTATGGGAGACGGCCATGCTGAAATTTAGAACTTTCTGGATAATGGGTTTTCAGATCATGGATCCCATACCTGTATTCCCTATATAAAACACAAGATCTGTGAATAGTCTGTAAAATATATCCTTGATGCTTAAAGAACCAGTAACAAAAAAAAATTAATTTGTACCTAATGAAAAAAAACACGAGACACATTTAACTTTAAATTCACAAAGTCTTTATTAAGAAACAACTTACCAATACTCCACTTCCGCTCCTCTTCAGAAAAGGCGATTGGGCAATCCATCGTGCGGCTCTCGATTTCTCCTCCATGCCTTCCTTATAAGAGATAACCATGGTGGGGAAATCGAGCGCCGCACGATGGATCGTTGCCTTGTCGCTAGGGTAGCCACCCGCCCGGTATTTTACCGGCCTAGCCGGTAAAACACCAGCCAAGGCCGGGGCCGGTATTACAAATTTACCGGCAATGTAGCTGCCGGTAAATTTGTAATACCCCTTAAAAATGGCCCTTGCCTTGCTTTAAATCCAATGAAAACCTTACCTTTCTCGCGTCTTCAGCCGATCGCTCGCGTGGCTCCGCCCCCTTTGACGTCACACCCGCCCCTTTGACGTCACACCACGCCCCCTTTTGGTCCCTCCCCCCACCGGCCGGTAAGGAAATTTTCAAAAGGTGGCAACCCTACCTGTCGCCTTTTCTGAAGCAGAGTATCGTTAAGTTATTTCTTTATTAAGACTTTGTGAATTTAAAGTTAAATGTGTCTTGGTGGGGTTTTTTTTTCGTTGTTTAAAAATTTTTTTTGCGGATAACAAAACTGTTGCATGGATTCATAGTATAAGTAATGTTCTTCGCATTCAAAAATTTGCTCAAGTTATTTAAGAATACTGTAATGTTTTAGTACTTTGTCTAGCAGAGATGCCATTTTTACAGAAACATGCACAGAAGTGAATGAAAACATTACTATGACCATTTCCATTAGCTGGCTTTCTAGATCAAATCATCTGCAAGTTGCAGTCTTTTATTGTCCTTTTTAAAAATAGAGACTGCAGTGTAGTCCCCATGCTATAGAGACAGCATTGTCTACTCAACCATTAGGAATTGTATGCTTAAGCAAATACACAATGTTGAGGTTGCAGTTGCCAAATTGCTTTGTGCACGGTTGTATATCATAGAAAAAAAGATTTCTAGATGGGTGAGTAGATAGACAGATCTATGAGGTCGGGTAGATAAATGAGGAGACACTCTTAAGTACAATCATTTGCCTTTTTGGTGTAAACCCTTGTTAAGCATGCACTTGCAAAAGCAAATTGGTATATAGATCACCAGGGCCGGATTTACCTAGTGGGTGCCCCATGGCCTGCTGTTTGTTGCCCCTGTCCCCTCCCTTTATTTGCTCAAATTTTTCTTGCTGATAACAAACAAAGGAAAGAAGAATAATGAACAATATAGATTTTAACAAGGTGACCAACCACAAAGGAATGCTTTGAATTGGCACACATAGGCAGATTTTAGCACATAAGGACAGGCGGTAGCAGGTTTTACTACATACCTCCCAACTGTTTTCTGTGGAAAAGTCCAGATTTTGATAGCTCAGCCCACAGCCCCTGTTTTCTTATTGAAATGTCCCAAGTTTCACCTGCACTGACGCCAGAAAAAGATGCAAGTCTCTGAAACGTAATTAAAATAAGGCTTGTGGCAGATTCGGGGAGATTTAGTCGCCTGTGACTAATGGCCTCTTCTTCTGAGCAACAATCTCCCTGAACTGCCTTCCCCCTGCCTTCCGCCTGCTATAATGAGAAAAATCCAGCGCAATGGCACTCGCGGCACTTCAATTTCCAAAGTCGCCCCAAGTTTCCTTTACGAGACTTCAGAAATCGAAGCACTGCAAGTGCATTGCCGGAGACAATTTTTCATTATAGCAGGCAGAAGGCGGGAAGAAGGCAGTTCGGGGAGATGGTCGCCCAGAAGCAGAAGCGATTAGTCTCCAAGCGACTAAATCTCCCTGAATCCAGCGGCTTAATGAATAATCGCCTGCACCTATTCACACGCAGCACTGGCTTTTCCGAAGTTGTTCGAAGTTGCCTCCTTAGGCAATTTGGATCGACTTCGGGAAAGCGCAGCACTGCGTGTGAATAGGTGCAGGCGATTATTCATTAAGCCGCTGGAAGGCAGGGGGAAGCAGTTTGGGGAGATTAGTCACCAGGCAAAGAATCTCCCTGAATCTTCCCGTCTGGCCTTACCCAAAGAGGCTTTTTGGCAGAGAAACCAGAACACAGAGAAGCTACACTTTGATACAATTCAAACAATTAAGATAAGCAAAGAAGAATTTGCTATTTAAGATAAGCAGGTTTCTTAAAGGGCAATTTCAGCTTCATTAGAATAACGGTTATAGCACATAATGTATGGCCCTAAAACCCCCAAGAAATGTTTTCAAACTTTCATAACCTGCCATTTTTGTAAAACGGACATGGTAATTACAGGGTGTGGCCATGAAATGGGTGTGGTAAAAAGGAGTTCTGTCCTTCCATTGGTTCAGAACATTTTATGGACCATATCTCTATTAGTACAACAAGCACAAGGGCTTATGGTAAAAAAGGGAATAAACAATAATACATATAAGGCCATTAATCATTGTCTCATACTTTAAAAGCTTTTAAGCAAGTCTGTATTGGTTTCTTTGTTTTAGTGCAACGTGAACCAAAGACTGACCATACTCCCAAAGCGAAAAGCCAACCAGCAAAGAAGTTAGCTCCTCCCCCTCCAGTGTCAAACAAGGTCAAACATAATGCTGCTAGTCCTTCCAACAAGTAAGATATGCAAAGAGACATTTGCACTGGTTACTACAGAGACATTGAAGATATATAACAAAAGCATTAACAAGAGGTTACTAGGATTCACAGGATATTTTTTTATATACTGTACCTTATCTTTTATAGATAACCTTTTAAAAATGATCTCATATTAGTACACAAACAAAAGTAGAGCATCTACATCTTGTCCTTTATATACTTGGGCCATGTCAGCAGCTGCTGAGTGTGCTACATCCAGTTGTTTTGTAGTTAAAAAAAGTTGTTATCTTATATTTACAGACCCAGCACTGAAACAAGAGAAGAGGTGAACCAAAATTCCAAGGGGTCAAGTAAGTTGGAGCTCTTAGTCAGGTCTGACTGGATCTAACTATTTTCATTACGTGTCTATTTCTAGTTGAAAAGAAAAATGTGAGTTATTCCTGATGAATTTTAAAATCACCTCCTCTAATCTTGCATTTTGATAGATCTGCCCCTTACTGTGCGGATTTTGTTAAGAATAAGAAATAACCCCCGGGAATATTGCATAGTATACACTTACCAGCAGAAACATTGTGTTTGGGTACCAAGCCCCAAACCTACAGCCAAGGTTACAAAAAAGATCAGGCTCTCCCAATATCCTAATGTGCAGGTCATAATGTAAAAGGCAATGTATCTTTATTTAAAGGGATTCTGCCACAACATTTATGGTGTAGTTTTTATTTCTATATTGCACTGGATACACTGCAAATAATTAACTCTACCAAGTAACATTTCATTCCTAACCCAACAAGTGCATTTTTTCTTAAGTTATAATATTGGTGTGTAGGCAGCCATCTCAGGTAATTTTGCCTGGCCACGTACTTTCAGAAAGAGCCAGCACTTCAGACTGGAACTGCTTTCAGGCAGGCTGTTGTTTCTCCTACTCAATGTAACTGAAAGTAACAGTGGGACCTGGATTTTACTATTGAGTGCTGGACTTATATCTACCAGGCAGCTGTTATCTTGTGTTAAGGAGCTGCTATCTGGTTACCTTCCTGTCGTTCTGCTGTTAGGCTGCTGTGAGAAAAGGGAGGGGGGATATCACTTCAAATTGCAGTAAAAAGTGATAGTGGGAAAGAGCTGTTATCTGGTTACATTCCCATTGTTCTGCTGATGGGGGGTAGGGTGGGAATGATATCACTCGAACTTGCAGTGCAGCAGTAAAGAGTGACTGAAGTTTATCAGAGCACATGTCATATGACTGGGGGCACAAGGGAAACTGCAAAATGTCTAGACCCATTGCTCTTTTGGAAAACAGATTTCAGTCTGCTAGTACTATTAACTGGTGCATTTTGAAAAAAGCATGTTTTCCCATGACAGTATCCCTTTAATTATAAGTATGTCTTTTGTTTACTTTCATGAAAAAATATATAAATCAAAAGAACAGTTTATACTGTTTGGCCAAAAATATTCAAACAGCTGCCTGTCCAACAAAACAACCTCTTGTCTTCAGAGAAGGTTTCCTGTAGAATTTGGAATATTGTTTATATTTGCTTTCATTCAGCCACAAGAGCACTGCTGATGCTGGGCAATGAATTTGGGGAGGTGGGAGAGTCCAATTCATTCCTCAGGTGTTTTGTTGGGTTGGAGTTAGGGCCAGTCATTTTTTTCCATTCCCATCTCAGCAATTACCTCTTGTTTTCTTTATTCATGGGGTATTATTGTTCTGAAACAAGAGAGACTGCCTTAAATTGTAGCAAAGTAGGAAGCACCAAATAATCAACAATGTCACTGTGCACTGTAGCTTTAAGTCAGCTTTGATGGGACCTGGGGCTCTAGCCCAAACCATATAAACTGCCCTAGCCATTATTCCTTATCTACTAAACTTTACTATGTTCTCCTGCAGTTCCACTGCTCTTGAGACCAGTAGGGGTGATCTTCTTACCACTCATGCTGATCTTTTACAGTGTTTTTGCCAGTGATCACCCATAAAAAACTCATGCTACCCGTGAATAGTTCTTGCGCTGACTTTGCCCTTTGACAATATTTGAAACGCAGCACTGAGTTCCAGCTTAGGACATGTCATTTTAAATGGAGTTTCCAGATATTTTCAGCTTCCATCTTGTTGGAGGTTAACATCTGAAAAAGCAACATCAGAGACAGCACTTGCCCATAAGGCACTAGCTTCAATGTTTGGAAATAATCATAAAACATACAAATGTATTTATCTAGTCTGTTGCCCTGTGTGATCTGTATATAGTGTTTTAGATACTCTAATGTAGGTGGATGTGTTTGGTTTCCTCAGATACTTTAGATGGACTCAGGGTGTCCTCCATGAAGCTGGCACATCCTACTACAGACAGACCAAAGATGATGGGCAAAAGACTTCCTAAGGGGAAGGTGACATCTTCTGAAGTGAGCTTACATTTTTTTTTTAAATAAAGAAAATAAAGTCAACCATTTGGAAGAATGAAATCTGAATGAATGAATGAAGAATGAAATTTGGAAGAATGAAATCAAGCTCCCAGAAAGGCCAGAAAATACTTAATGCTGGGTGATATTAAATTTGGTGAATTATTTTTTATGCTTAATTCCTTTTCTCTTTTTTTTTTTTTTTTTAAAAAAGAAGTCTATAGCAGAATCAGATGACAAAAAGGCTGAAGAGAAGGTGAATTCTCACAGCAAAACGTCACCAATATCTGCAAAGGTAAAAATAAATCAAAACCTTGAATATATATTTAGAAAGCAGGTCCTACTGACATTTTACTTTCCTCATTTAGGAAGACGATTTGAAGTGGAAAGTGCAGATTCAGTTGCACATTTTAGATTTTTAAATTACAATAAATAAGATTTTAAATCATAAAGAAGGGGCACAATGAGGACATGACAAGATACTACATGCAGACAGAAAACTAGATACTGTATTTGGGCAAATTAATTTGAATTCAAGATTTTGATTTCATAAAATGCAAGAAAATTCTGCCATGCCATATCTAATCAATTTAAGTCTTCAATTTCACTAACCACTTTGTACACTATACTACACCAAATAAAGCATCCCAATAAAAAGTTGATAAAAAGGACAACATATTGGGAATATGAAAACTTTTTGGAAAGCCAAGTTGTTTGTAAAACATATACCCGATAAAATTAATAATGGAATATTTGAATTCTTGAAGAATCAGATGAAAGGACTTTCCAGAACAGGGATGACTTTGAGGTAGTTACCAGTTTAAATATAGTGTAATAAATTGACAACAATCAGCGCAGGCGTTTTTAAGCCGTCGCAGCGAGAAGTCGCCAGGCGATGGATCGCCCCCGAATCTCCCCGTCTGGACTAAGCCTTAAACTCATTTAAAAATCTCAGCTGTCAATCAAATATTGTCTGACACTCCTCTATGCCTTAGGCATAGAGGCGGGGCAGATAATTACTTTCACTTTCCATTCAACACTTCCAAGATGTCACTGCTCCCCACACATTCCCCCAGTTCTCTTAACCATTCAATTGTATAGCCAGGACATGGGGATAGACATTGGGTCCCCCATTCTGGTGCACAAACAAGATTCTGAGATGATGCAAGGCTTGCCTTAATAACAGTGTATACAAAATGGCTCCTGCCAGCTTGCTATAATTATGAATTCCCAGACTGAAGAAAAGAAGATTAAAATAATTTATATAGTGTAATTAATGTTCATTTTGCTTGACTAATGTGATAAATATGATTTTGAATATTTTTTTGACGGGTCCATTTAGGACATTTAGAATTAAGGGAGGGATTGGGAAATATCATCACTGATCTTCTCTTTGCCTCCTGGTTAGAGTGTATGCATAGTATAACAAAAAGCGGACTTTTTGCTTCTAAGTTCAGCTTTTGCTCTGTTGCTCATGCGCATACCAGAATGAAGCGGAATCATCAGCCTTGGGGATCAGGTTGTAATCGATTGTGGAGTATCTAACATTTAGTACCCCAGAGATACCTTTACTTCTCCTTTAATAGGCAAGGCATATTCTTAGTAGCATTTGCACAAAATGTCCAGGGCCACTCTGGCCATGAGGTGAGCATCTTGCATCAGGCAGCACAGAGCGGCCAGCTTTAAGAGTCGAATTTCCATTTTTTTAAAACACAAATTCAGCACTTCTAGTGCAGGGAGCGCAATAGCACTCCACCTGCTCCAACAATAAAAATTAGAAATGTCCTTTAACTTATTGATGAGTTTAGGAGTTAAAGGACTATTTGTTCTCTACATACACTTTTGCATATATCCTGGCCTCAAGAACCCACTGTGTGGGAGGGTCTTCCAGATTTTAAAGGGAAAGTAAACCCAGCAGTACTCACCACACGGACTACGATGGAAAATTTTAAACAGAAGATTTTATGCACAGAGGCTTTTCAATCAGGGACACGTTACACACTCCAGCATTTACTTCTTGAAGCACAGCAAATACACATCAGTTCATGGAACCAGTTTTCCTGCAGTAGGCACACCTTCTTGAGGACCTTTGATCCCACATAACTGCCTAGTGGTCAGGTATATACTCCACCTGTATCCCCCCCTCTCCAGTAGTGGCCCTATACCTTCAGGGTGATACCACTCCACTCTTCCATGTTAGGCCCTTTTTAGCCAAGTCCTGGCCTGAAGCCTTCTTGTCCTTCCTACCTTGTCCTAGACTGTCACTGGTACGCCTGTAGGAGACTAACTCCACTTCCTCCTTGATGGGGCCACAACTGTCCTTACTAAATATCCTTACTATCTTGTGCACCTAGTGCTTGCTTACTTAGAACCTTCCCTGCTCTAACTTTTCCTATCTACCATTGTAGGGTCTTCACTCACCAGCCAGGTGATGCTCTTCCTGTCATGCCCTCCCATCAAGATAACTCACCTTGGGAAGGGCACCTCCTTTTATAGCCCTGTATGTCCGACAGCGCCATCTGGTGTCTGGGTTTCAAATTACACTTAACCTAAATTAAAACTGTAGTGGTGCTTTACACAAATTACACCCAACAACTTTTAAACACACATACATTTTGCATACATTTTTGTCTCATACCCAAATATGAGTACATAACACTCTCACCACTTTACACCCCCTAACAACTGCCCTCCTGTTGCTAAACACATCTTCCCACTTATGCCATCAGTTTAGTAATTTGTTATAGTGGATTCTGATAGCCTTTTAACTTTAATTTTACTCAGAAAATAACCATTTCAGTTGGAAAAAGCATTAAAAAAACAAATTACAAAGCAGATAACATGACAGGTCTCACTGTTATTTTGCGTGAGATTTCTTGCTATGCGTCTATGCCTGTCCTAGACAGCCCAGATGGCCACCATGATCCCCCACCCCATGTGCACACAAACGCATACACTTTAACAGAGAGGAGGGCAGCAGGGAACAGATGGGTAGGAAGACCGACAGAAGGGAGGGGAGGTAGAAGAGTAGACAGAGTGGAAATCAACAGAGGGGAGGGAGGGGAGAGCAGCAGAGAGGAGCTAACACAGACTAGGGATAGGTAGAAGACCTTTTAAGAAATACCTGCCCAGCAGGCACCTATTCATGATGACATCTAGGCATAGATCTAAGTCCAAATTAGTAAGCACAATGTTTTCTTCAAAGTATGGCTTGTTTTGCTACATGTTATTTCATGTTATTTATGCTATCAAAAAGTAATTTGTCTTCCCTTTATTAACAGGATCCAAGGATCCCCACTTCCCCTAGCCCAGCACCCTCACCAACAAAGACAAGCCCGCTGTCTCCCCTAGCTGCCTCAACTATGAAGCAAAGACAGGAGACTGCTGAAAATCACATCTCCTCTGTGGAGAGTTTAAAAAAAGAAGACCTTGCGGCAGAGATTGCATCACTCAAGTTCATGATGGATATCTTGAGAAACAAACATACGTATGTTTTTATTTAGGGTGTGGTACTGCCAAGTAATACTTTTGCTAGGAATGTGTCAAATCCTGGATTCAGTTCGGGATGCACCAGATCCTGGATTCAGTTCAGGATGCACTAGATCCTTTATTGAGTTTGGGATGTGCCAGATCCTGGATTCAGTTTGGGACATTTTTTTTCTGTACTTTTCTACCCAAAATAAAACATGTACAACACTGACAACCCGTAGGCACAATGCAAAAGGAAGAAAGCCCCATACTTACAAGTACTGCTCATGAATAAGGGAGCCCTAAACATAGAGCTACAATAAGTATCTATAGCATTGCCAGTGTGTATATAACAATTTTAATACAATGCTCAATCTATTTTGCACCTACATGATAAACTTACTTCTTGCAAATGAGCCCATTTACAGGATCTCACTTCCTTTTTGTATTTCATTTTCCTTGTGCAGGAACCTAGACCTTTTACTGTCCTTGCTTTTGTTAGGAGAAAGGGTGGATGACGCACTCTCAATAAGTACAACTGAAAACAAAGTTTAGAGGAGAAAAATGGTTATGGATTAAGCCTGTCTATACTGTGCTAATACATCAGACTAATTGTTGACTGCATCTTATGATTTTGTTTATGCAGAAAAGATATGGAAGATATTAGATCAGAGATGAATGAAGAGAGAACCAAGCGAATAGCAATCCAGGTAAATAGTAAAACCCTGTGTGTATTTCAAAAGGAAAAGTCTTCAAATTACTCTGGCATCTTTTAAAACACATGCCACAATTACTATTTTCTTTGATGTTATGCTTTGAATAAATAAAATGTAAGTGACTATGAAGATTCTCATTTATCCAGGTCGTAATGTACAGTATCTAGTAGAAAGGCAACTAGACATTTACAATTTTTCTTGAAAACGTTTCACAAGTCATCCAAGTGGCTTCTTCAATTCAACTGAAGTGGGAGGGACATGACTGGAAATGTGAATTGTTGTGAAGCTGCCAATTGGATGTATGTGACTTTACTACCCTTAAGGGTTTAAACACTGGGGAATTACTTACCACTTCAGCTGAACTAAAGAAGCCACTTGAATGATAAAATTTATTGAAGAAAAACTTGATTCTGCTAGTGTGTATTCTGATACTGTAAAATGTAAGCAAGCGTTAACATTTCCCAGTATACTGTGTTTTTACTGTTTTTCTGCAGTTGCTATTTACTACTTTTCACTAGTGATGTGAATTTATTCATCAGGCGCAAATTCGCAAAGAACTACCGTGATTTGCCACCAGCGAATACATTTTCAAACCGCCATCTAAATTTTGCTGGCGTAAAAAAAAACCGAGACGGACATCAAAAAATGCGACGTGCACCGAAAATGACACAACGCTGGAAATTCGCTAATTTTCTGGCGAAGCAAAATGGGATAGATTCACCCATCACTACTTTTCACTTACACAGTTAACACAATATTACATTTTACAATAGGTGCCCAATTTTTTGCTTTCAACTTTATATCATCTTTCTGATCTTGTTGCTGGGTGAGCTTTGAGGACTGTGCTCATCTCTATTACGTGGGGTATTTGCTTTCTGTGTACCTGTTAGGGCCAGGACACATGAGGCTGCAGGGGGAGATTAGTCGCCCAGCAACAAATCGCCTCTTCTTCGGGGCAATAATCTCCCCTGAATACCTTCCTATAATGTAAAGGATGGCACTTGGAAAGCTCTGTTTTCCGAAGCCTCCCGAAGTTGTCTCACCCTTAGAAAGGACCATGCACCCAGGTAATTTTTAAAGACAAAGCAAGCCCCATAATGACATGGCATGCTTATAAGCAGAGTGAAGAGAAGGCTGCATGGAAAAAAGTAAGGTCTGTGTTGAGCTAAACAATCTATATTATTAAATCAGTTGTCAATATAGTTTGCAATTTGCTTGTCCATTAATTCTTAAAAGGGAAGATTTAATGTCTTTTTCACACTAGAGTTTGATTTGGTCCATTAAAACAAGGTTAAAGCATCTTAATTTTTCCAGTAAAATACCTTTTAATGCAACTTTATGTATTTTTTATGATTGCCTGTTAAAACCTCAACATGAAAAAAGTGTAACTTTCATTATCCTCAACATACATACATCATGGAGGATTTTAAATGCTAATAAACCATTTGTTTATTTTCAGATGGAGGTCGAGCACCTGAAGAATCTGTCTTTGGCATAGATCATTGCTAGTTTCAAAATGTCCCCTGAGCATATAGAACTCCTGGACCCTGGTCCAGTATCTGTAAGGATGCAGATTAGGAAGGAGAATGAACCCAGTGGGGATTTAATGTACAGACACTACCCAGTTTTATATTGAGATTTTAATTAAGTTCTGGAGAAACTCTGAAGATCTTAGCCAAAGTGGCTGCCTCTTCTGGATTCTTCCTAATGTTTTAGTCTTCTCATTATAGCCATTCTTTACCTGCTTGGACATCTTCTGCACTTCAACATCATCAATTGTCATTTTGTACAACACATTTTTTTTGTATTGCTTGAATTAAGGTTTTCATTTATATGTACTGCCTGAAGAGAACAGGTTCTTGTCTGCTCTCCTATATATCTTTGTTCCTGTTGTCAGGACTGCATATGTTGCACAATGGGTCTTAAAAACCTCACTTAAATAACTGCCCATATATCTTCCCAGAGCTGAACCCTAATCCACAAGCATGATGTATTATGTCTAGCCTATACCCTAAGGACATTATTTGCTAATGTAACCAGCATAAATCTCAACCTGAGAAATTCAGCATCTTGAATAATGTATAGACCTGTATGTACCATCACTGCCCCTTTTGCATAGCTTGCAGCAAGGTAAAGTTACAATTATAAGAAATTGCATATATTTTTATATACTTTTAA
>CM044434.1:68242331-68255090 GCA_024363595.1 Xenopus borealis | reverse complement strand
TTATGATGCATATTGCATATTTTCTGTTAATCCAATAAACTTTATGCCACTGCTGAAATATTAATGTTTCCATAAGTCATGTCATGTATTAAAAGGAAGTTGCTACTTTGAAAGCCCAGCCAATGATAAACCAAACACCAAAGAATTAAGAGAGGTTCCCACACAAGGACAGAAAGAACGTCCAACTGCAAGTCCAATATATCCATACTCCAATAAAGGTAATGTCATTTGTTTGACTCATCTCTGGCCAGCATCCTGGGATGTTGCCTTAGTGACTTTTCTCCTGCCTATAATCATCTGGTCTGATCATTGACTTTTACTCTGCTCAGCCAAAGTTCTTTTTTTAATGCTTTACCAAGTTCCAAGTACCTTCTCATAAGCACAATATTTTCCAGTATAAAAAAAATGTTGTCAAGTATTCCTAACTACCAATATTCTGCATAACCATGTTCACTCCTTGCTAGATTTTATTTCAGAAATAAGCTGTTGCCATGCGGACTGTGGATGGCTGTCTGTAACTGATTAACTGAGCCACCTGCGGGATGATTCAACTTGCTACATTTGCTACACAGAAAAAGCCCTGAAATTCTTCTAAATTTCAACTTTGTACTACTTTCACTCTTTTTGTACTACACTAAACTCTTTCTATCCTAGCTGTTTTTACCATGCCTGAAAAAGCAATCTACTTTGCAACTTGCTTTTCCTAAGAAATATGAATACAGTTATGGGATCTGTTATCTGGAAACTCTTTATACAGAGAGTTCCGAATTATAGAAAGGCCGTCTTCAATAGAATCCATTTTATCCAAATTTTTCAGAAGTATTTCCTTTTTATCTAAACCGATCGTTCGAAAAATTCGTACAATGCGAACGATCGAGGCGTTCGATCGTACGAATGGTATTCGAGCTGGTGATAGAAAAAAAAGCCTACGGGGTTATTCCCATAGGCTTCTATTACAATTCAGTAGGTTCAATCTGGCGAAGTAGGCAGTCGAATAAAATAAAGTTCTTCGAATAGTCCAATGGTCGAATATTCGATTCAATCTATTCAATACGCTCGACTTTTGCGTATTCGATGATCGAAGTGGCCAAATTTGCATATTCGAATGTCCGATAAAATCGTACGATCAGAATTCGATCGAACTTCGAATTATTCACGTGAATTTTGTAAATCTGCCCCTATGGGTTTCAGTTAAATGTAGTGGAATGTAATAAATACAGTTCCAGAAAGACTGCGTAGGTAGCTAGACAATACAGGGGTTAATTTTCTGCATAAAAACTCACCCACTTTCTAGTTATACCCATGGGATTTTGAAAAACATTTATCAATGGGGGAAAGTTCATAGTTTCAATGTTTCAATATTTTTGCAGTCAGGTGAAAAAAAAAATGGTACTTTTCACAAACCTGTTTAGGGAAACCCACTGTCATTTTTTATCCTGAACCATTTTAAATGCTTTTTTGGATATATAGTGAAGCTAAAGGCAGTTCTTATAGCATCATTTGAATTAGAGAGCATACATTTAGGGAATGGGGAAGGGAGTTCCAGATATAAGAAGCTGTTCTATATAAATGATGATGTGTATGAGGAAGAAGGAAAGTAAAAGATTGTGGGTGGAAGAAGTGTGATGATTATGGGTTATGTAGTTTAAATCAATTCTTTGCCTGGAAACCAAAGAGAACCTGTATTTCTGCACTCAGGATAATCCTAATCCTGAGACCATTTCAGTTTGGGATTATCCAGTGGTTCATATTATTAGAAAGGCTTTATTATATTAAAAAGTTTCTTTATCATTTTATGTTATACATTTTATAGAGCAATGTGGGAGAAGTAATAAAATTTGCAAAGAGAAGAAATATGCAAATACAAAATTGCATGTCGCAATGTAATATATAATATTTATTGCATTGGGAATCTTAATTGTGCATTGTGAACCTTTAATAACTACTTCAAGGTGGTGTAAACTTTTGGAGCAAATATAAGAAGTTTTATTACATACACTGCACACTATAACAATTGCCATCCTGCTGTCCTGTCCCTTAATAGTTGATAAACCTCCCCTTCACCCACATTGTACCTCTCCCGGTTGCATGGAAATGACTAGGTTATTAAGACCCAATAAATGCGTAAAAAATTATCCTGGCTGGCTGTGATGCGCTCCTACTTCAAGGCACAATCAGTCGGTTTAGAGAGCACGCTAGCAGGTCTGTAACAGACAACAGGTTAAGCTTCACCCACAGAACTGGGAGGGTTTCTATGCAGGTGAAGAAGTTGTCAATTGACGCCAATTGATGATGTTGGGGAAATTTGCTTAGGAAGGTATTCCAGATTTCCAGCTGTTGGGTTTTAAGCATTTGCAATGATTAAACGAATGCCTCTGTAGGGGTAGGCAACCTGCGGCTCTTTATCCTGCTTGCTGCGGCTCTATCTTGTGGCTTTGTCATGTTGTGTATACAGCCCTCGCACCTGCTGGCGGCTTCTTTAATGTGCGACAGTTAGCTTAACGTGGATGCCGCCAGCAGGTGCAATGGCTCTATAGATGTCCCAGGAGTGACAGGCAAGACCGAGCCGGAGCAAGACTCAAGACAACAGAGAAGCCTCCAGAGTCCAGCTGTAGCAAGTGTGACATCTATAGTCCTCGCCTTTATACAGATGAGAACACCAGCATTTAATAGGGCTATTCAGTGTTTGATTTATTTCAAAGTAGACCAACACATGCACAATGCACTTTTGTTTGTTGTATTCTGTTTTTGTAACAGTTCAAATGAAAAAAAGATTAAAACTTTTAAACGTTCATAAGCTGTGTTATGTTTTGCAGCTCCAGACTACTTTTTTTTTAGTGGAAGAGGGGGCAAAATGGCTCTTTTGATATTAAAGGTTGCTGACCCCTTTTTTCTGTGTGCAAATGTAATCTATCTGCAAAGCATCCAGCGACTATATCCACCAGTGTAAGAAAGACTCCAGATTGTGTACTTTGCTTCAAAATGCAGTGTACATATATTTAAATACTTGCTGTGCTCTGTAAATGAACTTATCTTTTATTGTAAAGAGAACAGTAAACTAAGCAAATCTGTTAAAGGGGTTGTTCACCTTTGAGTTAACTTTAGTATGATTTAGAGAGTGATATTCTGAGACAATTTGCAACTGGTTTTCATTTTTATTATTCCCTATTTTTGAGTTATTTACAGCCTTACAACACCTTTGTTTTTTAGAAGGGGTCAATGACCCCCATTTGCGAGCTGGAAAGAGTCTGAAGGAAAAAAGCAAATAATTAAACAAATATAGAAAATAAATAATAAAGACCAAATAAAAATTTGCTTAGAATTGGCCATTCTAAAACACAGTAAAGTTAACTTAAAGGTGAACGGCCCCTTTAAGTACACAAGAGGGGGCAAATTTATCAAGGGTCGAAGTGAAAATTTGAATAAAAAAAATATGAATTTCAGTAATTTTTGAGTACTTCGACTATCGAATTTATCAATTCTGACTACCAGCGTCACCCCTCGCATAAGTGTGCAAACAAGAGCATTGCGCAGGACTGCAGACTGGACTGGGGTATCAGCAAGGAAAGGTACGTGCCTGGCACCCCTCAAGATTTGCACCATAGGAATGTGCCTACTCTGCCAATCCCTAGTTCCAGCCCTGCTTGTGTGGATTTAAGCACAGGAGTCCTTTTTACTTTAAGATACAATATTTACTGTATTAATAGCAAGGGTTAACATTGCAGTGTTACTGTTACACTATGGGGGGCACGTGAAAGGCGTCTCTGTCAGTCACATGCACAACCTAAAACAACAAGTGATTGGCGCAGGACTGTATAAGGGGCAAAATAATTGGAATTAACCTTTTGCATGCAGAACCATGGCAAAATAAACATTTGGCTAGTATTTTAAACTTCTTTATTTCACAAATAATAACATTCATAGAGGAAGACAATCAGTTTTTGGATACATCAGGACAAAAATTTGCTGTAAAATCCGGGAAAACATGACTTCAAATCAAGGAAGTGCACCCATTGAAATGCATTATATATTGGTGGGACCACAACTAAAAAATGTCAAAAGCAGGAAAACTTAAAATCGAGGTTTCATTTGTAATATTGCATTAGGGATGGTTCACTAATCTGTGCAAACTCTTGCCGTTCAAATCTAGTTCTGTTGAATATTAACACTGGCAAAATAAACTTTTACACCAGTAAAGTAAAAGGACTTTTTTTTGGAAGGGGTGTCTCCTTTGTCACAATTCTAGGTGTCTGTGTCACTTCTCCCCTCCTCCAGCTCTCATGCCTGTTCAATGTTCAGGGAAGTGTTTTGCAATTTCCAGTGGGTTGGAGAGACAGTAACGGCATCATTATGCTGGGAACTGCAGCTGGCAAACAACACTGAGCAGAGTGCAGGAACCAGCGGCTAACCGACAGAAGCAAGGTGAGAACTACCCGCAAGCGATTCCCCCTTTGGCATCAAAGAGGGAAAATATAATCAGCATTTTATATTTACAGAGTATGTTTCTCTGTCTGATATTGCCTACTTCTGAACTCCTTACGTCTTTAATTTGATTTATAAATGGTGACTAGTGATGTAATCAGTTATAAATGGTGAGTAATGATGTAACTTTTGTCACATGACTAACTAAAGTACACCTTGTTGGAAAATATGAGGATATTCAAAGTAACCTCAAAGTTCCATGACCGAGACCTTCAGGCTTTTATATGTTCATGAAACTCCTTGCTGACTTATAATATCCTTATATTTTACAATAGGGGGTACTTTATTCAATATATATATATATATATATATGTGCCATTACATCTATACGATACATGAGTGTAAAATACGTAAATTTGGTAGAGCTATTTTTGGCATAGAACTTTTTTTTTGTTTTGGTGTCTTATTGCTACTTTACCAGGACCTGAAATGATTAAGAAGTTAGCACCAATGTTAGCCACAAAACTGCAACAATTTTCTAACAGAGGTGCCAGGATGCACTAGTGCAATTAACATTAGCAGCCAATCAGTGATTATTATTTATCAATCTAGAATTAGTTAGAAAGGTACAGCAAAGATCTAATTGGTTGCTAGTGGTGACTGCACTACTGCAATAATGCTAGTAAATTAGCTCCCTTAGCCTTGCTAATGCAACTTAAGTATACTTATTGCTGTTTAAATTTGTTTCTTTGTTGAATTAGATCAATCTTGCCCGTATGTTTTCTGTATATAATGCATGGCTAGATTGTAAGCTTCTTAGGCAGTTTCTTGTGCCATTACTGTTAAATTAGAAGATGTGCATCAGTAAGTGTAAACTAATGGTTAACAGCTTGCGTGCTTGTAGTTGTTGCACTACAATCTATCACCCTACATAAAAGTTAAATGTTTTGCAGCTTGGGAATATGGTCCTGCAGCTTTTCTAAATTGCGGGCATTGGTGCAGTTAATTTAGAAACTGAATGATTTACAGTCGGCAAGGCAGGGCATGGCAGAAGCATTAGGCTGTGTGTTGTGGAGGAGGAAGTACATTCAACTTCAATTCCAGATATATGAAGATATCAGTTTATCATGCTAAGATCTTTAAATCATTTAGTTTCTGTTGCAATAATGCCAAGGAGACAGCAACAAGATATTAACGTTTTCAGATTTCTTACATTTTATTTATGTAGATAATGTCTAACAATGATTTTCCAGTACAAACTGTAGTAAAATCTGGGAGCTATAGTTCACTCATATTCTGAATGCTTTACAATTTAGGGAAGTTATACAATCTGTATGCTTTATTGAATAGATTTAATGCATTTTAACGTTCTAACTTTAATGCTCCATGTGCCCAAAGGCAAAGTGCTTAATTTTAATTTAACGTCATGTCATACGTATTATCGCTACATGCACAGACCTGTGTGAGGCTGATGATTCATTTGTTTTATTACAATATTGGTATTTTTTCTCATTGCTGTCAGGTTGGGCAGGACACACATGGCTGACTTGTTTTGCAAAGTAGTATAGTGCTGCTTCACAATTTTATAGGTATCCTGAAATGTATTCTTTTATTCAGAATGCTTGGGACCAGGTTTCTTATGAATAAGAAGTCTTTCAATAATGTGGGGCACAATGTCTTAAACGGATTGTTCACCTTTAAATTAACATTTTAGTATGAGGTAGAAATAATAGTAACAGCATGAGACAATTTGCAATTAGTTTTAATTTTTTATTTGATGTTTTTGCGTTATTTAGCTTTTTATTCAGCAGCTATCCTGTAAGCAATTTACTTCCTTACTTCTGTAAGACACCCAGTAACTAACATACTACAGGTATGGGACCTGTTATAAAGAAAGCTCAGGACCTGGGGATTTCCAGATAAGGGATCTTTCTGTAATTTGGATCTTCTCACCTTTAGTCTACTAGAAAATCATGTAAACATTAAGTAAACCCAATAGACTGGTTTTGCTTTCAATATGGATTAATTATAAGGATCAAGTACAAGGTATTGTTTTATTATTACAGAGAAAAAGGAAATCATTAAAAAAAAATTGGATTATTTGGATAAAATATAGTCAATGGGAGACAGCCATTCAGTAATTCTGAGCTTTCTGGATAACAGGTTTCCAGATAATGGATCCCATATCTGTAGAACAAAATAGATAATTACCTACCAAAAATGGCGAGAATGGAAAATTAAAGGTAAACTATACCCCTTGGACAATGTAGGTCTCTATAAAAAGATATTGCATAAAACAACTCATATGTAAAACTCATGTAAATAAACCATTTTCATAACAATATACTTTTTTAGTAGCATGTGCTATTGGGTGATCATAAATAGAACATAGTCATTTTAAAAAATAAGGACAACCTCCTGGGATCATATGATTCAACGGTGCACACAAACATACCATTCTCAGCCTCAAAACTATAGGCCAGTTAGTCTGACGTCGGTGGTAGGAAAGCTTTTTGAAGGATTAATTAAGGATAGGATACTGGACTTAGCAAATAACACTATTATGAGTTTGTGTCAGCATGGTTTTATGCGTAATAGATCTTGCCAGACTAACTTAATTTCTTTTTATGAGAAGGTAAGCGGGGACCTCGATTCTGGGATGGCAGTGGATGTGATTTACTTAGACTTTGCTAAAGCATTCGATACAGTGCCACACAGAAGTTTACTGGTTAAATTAAGGAATGTTGGCCTTGAACATAGAATTTGTACCTGGATAGAGAACTGGCTAAAAGATAGACTACAAAGAGTGGTGGTAAATGGAACATTTTCTAATTGGACCAGTGTTGTTAGTGGGGTACCGCAGGGCTCTATACTGGGTCCCTTGCTTTTCACCTTGTTTATTAATGACCTGGATGTGGGCATTGAAAGTACAGTTTCTATTTTTGCAGATGATACTAAATTGTGCAGAGCTATAGGTTCCTTGCAGGATGCTGCCATTTTGCAGAGTGATTTGTCTAAGTTGGGAAACTGGGCAGCAAACTGGAAAATGAGGTTTAATGATGATAAATGCAAGGTTATGCACTAAATGGCAAAAATAATATAAATGCAAGTTATACACTAAATGGCAGTGTGTTGGGAGTTTCCTTAAGTGAGAAGGATCTTGGGGTTTTTATAGATAACAAGTTGTCTAATTCTGGGCAGTGTCATTCTGTAGCTACTAAAGCAAATAGGGTTCTCTCCTGCATAAAAAAGGGCATAAACACAAGGGATGAAACCATAATTATACCTCTTTATAGATCCCTAGTAAGGCCTCATCTGGAGTATGCAGTGCAGTTTTGGACTCCAGTCCTTAGGAGGGATGTAAATGAGCTGGAGAGAGTGCAGAGACGTGCAACTAAACTGGTTAGGGGGATGGAAGACTTAAATTATGAGGGGAGACTGTCCAGGTTGGGGTTGTTTTCTCTGGAAAAAAGGCGCTTGCGAGGGGACATGATTACACTTTACAAATATATTCGAGGACATTATAGACAAATATCAGGGGACCTTTTTACCCATAAAGAGGATCACCGCACCAGAGGCCACCCCTTCAGACTAGAAGAAAAGGACTTTCATTTGAAGCAGCGTAGGTGGTTCTTCACAGTTAGGACGGTGAGGTTGTGGAATGCACTGCTGGGTGATGTTGTGATGGCTCATTCTGTTGATGCTTTTAAGAGGGGTTTGGATGATTTTTTGGACAGACATAATATCAAAGGCTATTTTGATACTAAACAGTTAGTATAGCTATGGGCATACAGGTATATGGTTTGTGTTTGAAAGAGTGGAGATGTGTGTGTGTGTGTATGTATGCTGGGTTTTTAATTTGGAGGGGTTGAACTTGATGGACTCTGTCTTTTTTCAACCCAATTTAACTATGTAACTATACCACACAAACTATAAAGTTAGGTCACATGAGCCAATAACAGACAGAGTTGTGTCTTTTGCTTCCACACTTCTTCCTGTTACAGTTAGAGTTAAAATATTTCTGGTCAGGTGATCTCTGAGGCAGCACACTGACCATCAGGAAATGGTGGTTCAAGGCAAGAGATGTAAAAGGTCAATATTTACTTAAATATATATTAAAGATTATTTAATATGCCACTTAATATGATATAAACTACCTGTTGCTCAAGTATTCATTTTGGGGGTGTAGTTTTCCTCTAAACATTGGAATAATCAGTAACATATACACAAAGAACACAACATTGGACACAGCTAAAAAGAAGCCAAGAGTAGCAGCCAAAAGAATACGTAGCAAACAACATTGGGCAATCTCCCCCACCCCCTACTATTACCTACCTGTCTCCCCTCTCTCGTTCCCTCTGAATGTCAAATATGACAGAGCAGCAGCTTAGCCGGGATAGTCCAAGTGTTGACCTGCGTAGCTCTACTCAACCAATATCCTCTATCATTTTTGTAAAATATAAGCACACATTTTTTCAGGAGTACTTTGCAACCACTTGCTCTCCACACAAAGGGTGTGTGAAAGGTTGCCTATATCTCACCCATATGCCACCAATTCTATACGCAATGCTGCATACAGGAATACATCAATCTATTTGCCTGTTCTGTGGGTGATGCAGGTATTTTGGCCTTTTCATCTTGACAAATTAGCCCTAGGGTGCTTTCTCACTCATTTCTAACAAGCAGGCGCTTGTTTGGTTGAAATTATTCATCAATAGTATTTTGCCTGATCAAAGTTTCCTTGGTTCTAAAAGGTAAGGAAAATAATTTATTGGCACTATGGGGGCAGAACTAAATTCATAAATTAAACATTAGGAAGAATATATATAATATATATATCTATCTGCATCTGGGATATCGGCACTCACGAAAAAATGTAAACATGTGCCTGGGTGCAATCATATATGAAGAGTCTATTAACCACAAAACACATAAAAATATTGAGTAATAATAACCTTGATTTACACATAGAACAAATGACTATATGAAACCAGTTCTTAAAAGGTCATTTTGATACCTGATACTTAGGCAACTGAGGAATTATTAAACTTGAGACTGACAATTAATCCGTCAAATCTCTTTCAGCAGATTCTAATGAATAAATCACTATCCATTTAATCACTAATACTCTGTTGACATCAAACAGTGCAAAAGTTCTGATTAGAAGTAGGGACTTCACTGACAACTAAGCAGGAAATATATACCAGGTTATGTTACTCAATTATACCAGGCCATGTTACTCAATTTAATTAGGAGTCATCACTCTTCTTTCATTAGAAGATTATTATATGTCCTCTGTGACTGTGTTCTTTGAAATATAAATATTGTGCCAATATGTTATTTTAAATTGTATGACAGCATTAATATTAAGAAAAAGTCAATATTAATAAATATATAACTACTGTATTTTGTTTGTTTTCTTGGGGGACCCAGAATTTAAATTTGGAAATCACCATTCGAAAACAAAGATGGAATACTGAACCCAGTGTTAAAATACACCTTCTGTGGTTCTGTGGAGTAAGATGTAGTATCTCATGTAGCTAAAGTTATAGAGCATACCTCAAACTGATAATCATCGTAGAATAAAGAGCCAATACACAGTGTGCCATCCCATATTTAAAATAGATCTGCCTGATAGACTACTTCAAGTGCATACAACACTCAGCACTATAGTAATCAGTTTTAAGAGCCAGAATTCCCTTTTTAAAGGGAATCATACCATAGAGGCATGTGAGTCCTTTTGAGGCTTCTTACTCTAACTCAATTGTCAAAACATGATTTTTAAGTTTCCCAGGGGTTAAAACCATGTTGATAAAATGTACTAGATACTTATTTAAACAACAAAACCTTTGGAAGGTCATGAAACTTGGCAGAAACATCCATTACTACATTTACTTTTGCAGTAATCCTTTACTTTCCCATATGATCTATATGTTTGCATGCTTGTACAGGTATAGGATTCTTTAACCGGAAACCTGTTATCCAGAAAGCTCCGAATTACAGAAAGGCTGCCTCCCATAGACTTTTAAATGGAGTTCCTTTTTCTCTGTAATAATAATAATAATGTACCTTGTACTTGAGCCAATATAAATAATCCTTTTTGGAAGCAAAAACAGTCTATTACGGTTATTTAATGTTTACATCATTTTCTAGTAAACACAAGGTATGAACAGAGCCAAATTACCATCTGGACAACCCCAGGTCCTGAGCATTCAGGTTAACAGGTCCCATACCTGTATGTGAATAGGTGATTGTTTTGTTTTTACTGTGAAAAAATGTCAAACATGAAGGGTCTGCTCATTTTCGTTTCATTTCATGCCTCCATTACAGAGTAATGTTATATTACAGAGTAAAAGTTACAGAGTAATATATATACACTGGATGGATATCTAGAATTAGGAGTGATCCCACAGCCATACATGTTAGTGTGGTGGCAGAAAAAGGAGTATGCTTCACATATTCTATAAAATGACCAAATTATTACTGTTTGAATTGACTAAAAAAAGAGAAATTGCAATGTAGTAAACTAATATTCTTTGGAAATAATTAATACATGAATATTTTGATTTTACAAATAGTATATCCATAAACACTGCACAATACTGACATCAAACAGCCTTTGTATTACTGACTGTTTTTAAGGGATACATATCATGGGATCCTGTCATGGGACATGGGAAAATTTCTTTTTTTTTTTCAAAATGCATCAGTTAATAGTGCTGCTTCAGTAGACTTCTGCACAGAAACCAGCCTCTCAAAAGAGCAAACAGATTTTTTTATATTTAAATTTTGAAATCTGATATGGGGCGAGACATATTGTCAGTTTCCCAGCTGCCCCAAGTCATGTGACTTCTGCTCTGGTAAACTTTAGTCACTCTTTACTGCTGAACTGCAAGTTGAAATGATATCACCCCCTCCCTTTCCCCCCAAGCAGGCTAACAACAGAACAATGAGAAGGTAACCAGATAGCAGATCCCTAACATAAGATAACAGCTGCCTGGTAGATTTAAGAACAGCACTCAATCGTAAAATCCAGGTCCCACTGTGTTACATTCAGTTACATTGAGTAGGAGAAACAAGAGCCTGCCAGAAATGAGTTCCCTACTGGCCCTTTCTGAAATCACATGACCAAAATGAGATGGCCTATACACCAATATTACAACTTAAAAAATACACTTGTTTGTTCAGGAATGAAAGGCTATATCTTAGAGTGAATTATTTGCAGTATAAACAGGGTAATTTAGAAATATAAAATACATCATAGAAATCATGACAGATTCCCTTTAATGTTAAATATCCAGCCTAAATGCATGCGTATATAACTAGCACTAAAGGAGTGCAAATCACATGTCCAAAGAAGCGTAGTGGAATCACACCCAGGCATGCCCAGATTTGTGCAGAGGCTACCTAGGCCCGGGCCTTGACCAGCAGGATTTTAGGGGACAGCATTGGTTCAGAAATTTAAATGTCCTGTGTGCCAATTCCTATTGCTCCGTCCTGATGATGAAAATCTGAGCAAATAAAAGGGAGGGGACAGAGGCGACAAACGGCAGCAGGCCTAGGGGTGCCCGCTAGGTAAATCCGGCCCTGCACCCAGGTCAGCCTAATTCAACCCCACAATTTACATATCCACCTACTTTTGCTTAAAGGACCAGTTACTTCAAAAATTAAATTTTTTTAAATAAATAAAAATATAATGCAGTGTTGCCCTGCACTGGTAAAACTGCAGTGTTTGCTTCAGAAACACTACTATTGTTTATATAAATAAGCTGCTGTGTAGCCATGGGGGCAACTAGTCAAAGGAGAAAAGCCTCAAGTTACACAGCAGATAGCAGCTAAGCTCTGTAGAACATAATGTTACTTATCCTGTGCCATATAGCGGTTTTTCAATTTCCACCATTGCTACTCAGCAGCTTATTTATATGAACTATAGTAGTGTTTCTGAAGCAAACAGATCAGTTTTAACGGCAAAGGGCAACACTACATGATATTTTCTTTACTTTAAAACACTTTATTTTTTGTTGTTACTGTTCCTTTAAGGTGGGCTGCACTGACTTTCTTTAACTTGGAACATTGATTTATAGTAATGGAGTATTTGCTGTCAAGAGACTCTGGGGCAAATTCACTAAAGCGCGAAGCATCTAGGGCTAATTCGCCAGTGTGACATCATTTCACAATTTACTAACTCCCTGGCAAAAATTCACTAGAGAAGTAGATAGACAAGTGTAACTTCGCACCCTTACGCTCATTCACTAAGATGCCTGTTTTACTGAACATAATGGGGTAAATTTATCAAAGAGTGAAGTTCCGCCACTAGAGTGAAATTCCGCCGCCCTC